>PVIA01000841.1:0-348788 GCA_004024845.1 Tonatia bakeri
TTCAGATCATATGTTTAAGATTATAATCCATTTTGAGTTGATTTTTGTGCATGGTATGAGAGGAGTTCAGTTTCATTCTCTTACATGTGATAATCAGTTTTCCCATCATCATTTATTTTTTTACTTTTTTACATTGTTATTCAAGTACAGTTGTCTCCCCATCATCATTTATTGAAGAGAGTACTCTTCTCCCATTGTATGGCTTTGGCTCCTTTGTCAAAATTAATTGAGCATATTTTCATGGGTTTATTTCTGGGCTCTGTATTCTGTTCAATCTAGGTGTCTGTTTTGATGCTGGCATCATACTGTTTTGATAGCTAGAGCCTTTTAATATACTTTAAATTCAAGAAATATGATGATTTCAGCTTTTTTCTTCATCTCAAGATTGCTTTGAAGATTGGGGACTTTTTTTGGCTCTATACCAATTTAAGGATTTTTTTTCTATTACTGTAAAAAAATCACCATTGAAATTTTGATAGGGATTTCACTGAATCTGAATATTAAAAAAAATAGTACAGGTATTTTAAACAATACTATTTTTCCAATCTATTGGCTAAGAATATATTTCCATTTATTTGTGTCCTTTTCTATATCTTTTCATCAATATCTTATAGTTTTCAGTATACAGATCTTTTTCCTCCTTGGTTAAATTTATTCCTAGGTATTTTATTCTTCTTTATGCTATCATGAATGGGATCTTTCTTAAGTATTCTTTCAGTTAGTTCATTGTTAGTATACAGAACTACAATTGATTTTTGTATATCAATGTTGCATCCTGATATTTTACTAAATTTATTATAAGAGTTTCTGGTACAATTTTAAGAGTTTTCTACAGATGGTATTTTTCTACATTTATGTTATCTGCCAATATTGATAAATTTACTTCTTTCTTTCTAATTTGGATGTCTCTTATTTCCTTTCTTGCTTGACTTCTTTGACTAGGATTGTCAGTAGCATATTAAATAAAAATGGTCAAAGTGGGCGTTTTTGTCTTAATCCTTATCTTAGAGGAAAAGCTTTTGGCTTTTGAGCACTGAGTATGATATTAGCTGTGATCTCTCGCATATGATTTTCATTATGTTAAGATACATTCCTTTTTAATCAGTTTGTTGAATTTTTACCTTAAAGGGATGTTGAACTTTGTTAAATGCTTTTACTGTGTCTCCTTAGATAATCATTTGATTTTTATCCTTCATTTTGTTAATGTAGAGCATCACACTAATTGATTGGGTATGGTGAGCCATTTTCACATCCCTGGAATATAGCCCCTTTGATCATGGTGTATGATCCTTTGAATGTACTATACAAGTTGGTTTGCTAATATTTTGTTGAGGAATTTTACATTGTATGTCCATCAGGGATATTGACTGGTAATTTTCTTTTATTATAGGGTCTACTGTTTTGGTATCAGAGTAATAATGTCCTTGTAAAATAAATTTGGAAGTGATCTCTTCCAATTTTTTGGAAGAGTTTGAGGTGTATTCAAACTCAGATAAAATGAAGATAGCCTTACTAATGAGGTCTTCTAGAGAACTACCAAATAGGTAAAATGATGACACTTCCCTGGGTATGGGGCTTGGGGTGATATCCAATCTAATACTCCTACATCCAGGGGTTGCCAGGATGATTTTCACTATAAATGAGGCCTCTTGGTTACCAAGGCTGTTGTGGAGTTCAGGGTACAATGGGAATAAGGCAAGCTGAAACACTTCAAAAATTCTTCTCACCAAAATCTCATTGCTTTTCTTGAATAAATGTTCCTGGAAAGATGCAGGGCTTTTGTAAATTCATAGATTTCTTAGAAGCTGATTCTGATAATATTTACCAGTATTCTTATTGCTTTTATGGTAGAAAGAATTTTCAGAGATTCTTATTCTGCCATCTTTGCTGATATCTATAAAATTATGATTTCTAATTGTAACATTTCTTTTGCATTATTTAGCTTAAATTCTGTAAATATATTTTCTTTATCAGCTGTTTGGTCACCATGAAATATATTTGTAAACAAATGATGGAATAAATTCTTGGTATGTTGTGAAATTTTTGAACAGTAATTTAGTGCCTTAGTAATCATCCAAAAATGATCAATTAGTTTGTTCTTTGTTTTAGTATCATTATTAACTCATGGATTTTAACCTATGTTCAGTAACATGAACTCCTCATGTCACAATATAGAGAAGCAATTTCCAAATAATATCATTACTACTAATAAACTACTGATGTGCAATGAGGTCAGAAGAACAATAACTCAATTGAAAATTTCACTAAAAGGGTTCCACAGTAGATTACATCAAGGGAAAAAAGATCAATGAAATCAAAGGCAGGGAAAAGAGCAGTGGAATTCATCCAATTAGAGTAGCAAAACTTGGAAAGGAGGAATAGAAGTGAAGACAGCTTAAGGATTTATAGGATACCATTAGGACCAATATATACATTATAGAGGTCCTAGAAGAGAAGAGATCACTTTCAAATTTATTTTACAAGGCCATTATTACCCTGATACTAAAAAAATGGACACTACAAGAAAAGAAAATTACTAGCCAATATCCCTGATGGACATACAATGTAAAATTCCTCAAGAAATATTAGCAAACCAAGTTTTATAGTACAAAGGATCATACACCATGATCAAGGGGGCTATATACTAGGGATGCAAAAAAGGTTTACCATACCCAATCTATGCAATGCTCCATATTAATAAAATGAAGGCACTGGGATAGCATATTAAAGCTGTTAAGAAAAAGACAGTCAACTATGAAATTCTGTATCTAGCAAAACTATCCTTCAATAATGAATAATAAATTAAGACATTCCCTGATAAACTGAGAGCATCCACTTGCCATTAGGACAGCTCTAAAAGAAATATTAAATGGAATCCTTCACTTTAAAAGGAAAGGATAGTAACTAGAGTATACATGAAAACATAAAGAGAACCAGTAAAAGTTAGTACTTAGGTAAATAGAAAAGGTATTATACACACACACACACACACACACACACACACACATATACATATATATATATATATTATATTGTTTTAAACATTTTCTCCTATCTGATTTAAAGGGAACTGTATGAAGCAATAATTATAAATGTATGTTAATGGGCATACAATGTATAAAGTGTAACTTGTATAAAAAAGGAGTATAAAGAAAAAGGAAGGAACAGAGCAACATAGAAACAAAGCTTCTATACACTATTGTAATTAAACTGGTATTTCTCCAATTATGTTGCTATAATTTAAGATGTTAAAGTCTCCAGGGTGTAACCAACAAAAATGTAACTTCAAATAATATAATAAAAGAAATGATGAGGGAGTTATAATGGTATACTAGAAAATACCAATTGAGCCCTGGCTGGCGTAGCTCAGTGGATTGAGCGCGGGCTGCGAACCAAAGCATCGCAGGTTCGATTCCCAGTCAGGGCACATGCCTGGGTTGCAGGCCACAGCCCCCAGCAACCACACATTGATGTTTCTCTCTCTCTCTCTTTCTGCCTCCCTTCCCTCTCTAAAAATAAATAAATAAAATCTTTAAAAAAAAAAGAAAATACCAATTGAATACAAAATAAGGTAGTAATCAAAGAACAGAGAAACAAAAATCACAGACATACAGAAATCAAGAGTAAATTGGCAGACATAAATCCAAGTTCATTAGAAATTAGATTTGATGCATATGGATTAAATAATACAATTAAAAGGTGAAGACAAAAAATAATGGATTAGAAACACAATCCAGTTGCCTCCAAGAGGCCCATCTTATCAAAAGATACACACAGAGTAAAAGTAAAAGGTTGGAAAAAGATATTTCATACAAATACAAAAGAAAAAAAAAGCTAGGATAGCAGTACTTATATTAAAAAAAATAGACTTTACAACCAAGGCTATATCGTAAGAGACAAAGAAGGACACTACATAATGATAAAGGGAACAATACTAAGAGAGGATATAACCCTAGTAAACATTTACGCACCCAATATAGGATCACCTAAACAGTAAAGCAAATCTTGATGGACATAGAAGGAGAGATCAACAGAAATAGTTGCAGTTGGGGATTTTAACACCCCATTGCCTTCAATGGATAGATCTTCCAGGCAGGAAATCAGCAAGGACATAGTGGCCTTAAATTACACACTAGATCAAATGGATTTAGTTGATATCTTCAGAACATTTCACACGAAAGAATATACATACTTTTCAAGTGCACATGGAACATTTTCAAGGACAGACCACATGCTGGGACACAAAACAAGTATCAGTAAATTTAAGATGACTGAAATCATATTGAGCATCTTTTATAGCCACAATGCTATGAAACTAGAAATCAATCACAAGAAGAAAACTGAAAAAACACACAAAAACATGGAAGCTAAGTAGTAGGTTATTAAACAATGAGTGGGTCAACAACAAGATCAAAGAAGACAACAAAAGATACCTTGAAACAAGTGAAAAGGAGGACACAAAAATCCAAAATCTATGGGACACTCGGAAAGCAATCCTGAAGGAAATTCACAGCAGTATGTCCCTATCTCAAAAAATAAGGAAAAGCTCAAATAATCAATCTAACTTCATACTTAAAGGAACTTGAAAAAGAACAACAAACAAAGCCCAAAGTCAGTAGAAGGAAGGATATAATAAAAATCAGAGCAGAAATAAATGAAATAGACCCTAAAATAGTGATATAAAAGATCAATGAATCCAAGAGTTGGTCCTTTGAAAAGATAAACAAGATTGACAGACCTTTAATCACACTCATCAAGAAAAAGAGAGAGAGAGCCCAAATAAAATCAGAAATGAAAGAGGAGAAATAATAACTGACACCGAAGAAATACAAAGGGTTGTAAAAAAAAAATCATCTTATGAACAATTACATGAACAAAATGGACAACCTGGACAACATGGATAAATTCGTAGAAACAAGCAATCTTACAAAAATAAATAAGGAAGAATCAGAGAATCTGAATAGACAGATTACACCTAATGAAACTGAAGCAGTAATCAAAAAACTTCCAACAAACAAATGCCATGGACCAGATGGTTTCACAGGTAAATTTTACCAAGCATTCTGAGAAGAACTAACAGCTCTCCTTCTCAAACAATTTCATAAAATTCAAGAGGAGAAAAGGCTCCCAAACTCATTTCATGAGGCCAGAATTATCCTAATTCCAAAAACAGATAAAGATACAACAAAAAAGAAAATTATAGGCCAGTATCATTGATGAACATAGATGCAAAAATCTTCAACAAAATATTAGCAAATCAAATACACAATGTGTCAAAAAGATCATATACCATGATCAAGTGGGATTTATTCCAGGAATGCAAGGTTGGTATAACATTTGCAAATCAATAAATGTGATATACCACATAAACAAAATAAAGAACAAAAACCACATGATCATATCAACAGATGCAGAAAAAGCTTTTGATAAAATCCAGTGCCCATTTATGATCAAAACTCTTAGCAAATTGGGAATAGAGGGGACATTCTTCAACATAATAAAGGCCATACATGACAACCCCCCTGCCAGGATTGTACTCAATGGGCAAAAATTACAAGCGTTCCCCTTAAGATCAGAAACAAGACAGGGATGTCTGCTTTTACCTCTCTTACTCAACATTGTACTGGAAGTCCTAGCCACAGCAATCAGAAAAGAAGAAGAAATAAAAGTCATCCAAATTTGAAAGGAAGAAGTAAACCTGTCTTTATTTGCAGATGATATGATACTGTACATAGAGAACCCCAAAGATTCCACCAAAAACTACTAGAATTGATAAAGGAATTTAGTGAAGTAGCAGGATACAAAAATTAATATCCAGAATCAGCTGCATCTTTATATGCCAATAACAAACTAAGAGAAAGGGAAATTAAGAAAACAATCCCATTCATAATTGCTTGAAAAAGAATGAAATACCCTGGAATAAACCTAGCCAAGGATGTAAAAGATCTGTACGTAGAGAATTATAAGACCCTGAAGAAAGAAATTGAAGTCACAAATAAATGGAAGTACTTACCATGTTCATGGAGAGGGAAAAATTAACATCATTAAAATGTTCATACTACCCAAAGCAATCATTAGATTCAATGCAATTCCTATCAAGATTCCAATGATGTATTTCAAAGAACTAAAACAAATATTTCAAAAATTTATATGGGACCAGAAAAGGACCTGCATGGCAACAGCAATCCTGAGAAAGAAGAACAAAGTTGGAGGAATCACGCTACCTTATATCAAACTACACTACAAGACCATAGAAATCAAAACAGTCTGGGACTGGTGTGAAAACAGGCACATATATCAATGTAACAGAATAGAGAGCCCAGAAATAAACCCACACCCTTATAGTCAATTAACATTCGACAGAGGAAGCAAACATACACAATGGGCTGAAGACAGTTTATGCAATAAATGGTGTTGGGAAAATTGGACAGATACATGCAGAAAAATGAAACTAAACTGACCACCTTCATACACTACACACAAGAATAAATTCAAACTGGATCAAAGACTTAAATGTTAGAGCCGAAATCATAAAAATCCAAGAAGAAAATGTAAGCAGCAAAATCTCGGACATTGCTTTAGAACTTTTTTATCGACTATATTCCCCAGGCAAAAAAAAAAAAAAAAGAAAAAGTAAACAAATAGAATGACATCAAACTAAAAGTTTTTGCATAGCAAAGGAAAACATTAACAAAATAAAAAGACAACCCTTAAAATGGGAGAACGTATTTGCTGAATACATCTGATAAGGAGTTAATATCCAAAATTTATTAAGACCTCACAAACTCAACACCAAACAAACAATCCAATTAAAAAATGGGCAAAGGACCTGAACAGGTACTTCTCCAAAGAGGTCATACAGATGGCCAACAGACATATGAAAAGATGCTCAACATCACTAATCATCAGAGAAATGCAAATTAAAACCACAATGAGATATCATCTGACACCTGTCAGAATGCACAGCATCAATAAATCAACACACAAGTGCTAGCAAGTATGTGGAGAGAGGGGAACCCTACTGCACTGTTGGTACAAATGCAGATTGGTGCAGCCACTGTGGAAAGCAGTGTGGAGATACCTAAAAAAAATTGAAAATGTACCTGCCTTTTGACCCAGTAATCCCACTTCTGGGAATGTATTGGAAGGAACCCAAAACACTAATTAGAGAGGACATAAACACCCCTATGTTCATTGCAGTGTTACTTAAAATTGCTGAGATATGGAAGCAGCCCAAGTGTCCATCATCAATACATGAGTGGATAAAACAACTATGGGACATTTTACACAATGGAGTCCTACTTGGCCATAAAAAAGGAGAAAACTTTACCCTTGCAACAGTATGGATGGGCATGGAGGACATTAGGCTAAGTGAAGTAAGCCAGTCAGAGAAAGACAAATACCATATTATTTCACTCATATCTGGAATCTAATGGACAAACTAAACTAACAAGCAAAATAGAGACAGACTCACAGATGGAGAGCAGATGGGGGGTTTGGAAGGTGGCGGGACTGAGCAAAAGGAAAAAGGACTCATGGACATGGACAACAATGTGGTGATAGCTGGGATGAGGGGTGTATCAGGGGGTTAAATGGTAATGGAAAAAACAATAAAATATAGATTAAATTTAAAAAAGCACAATCCAATTATATGTTGCCTATAAAAGACATGCTTTTAGTTTTCAGCAAATAGGCTGAAAATAGAATGATGCAAAATATTATGCAAATAGTGAACAAAAGCTAAATGAAATGGCTGCACTAACATCAAAATAAAATTTAAGACAATATTTTTGCCTTACTAAGTAATTAATAAGTATAACAAAAAAGTACATTCTATAATAATAATAATAAAGGGGACAATTCATTAAGTAGATATAAAACACATATAAACCTAAGAAGAGAGCACCAAAATATATGAAGTAAAAAATAAAATAATTAAAGGATAAAATAGATAATTTAATACTACACTTTTAATTATGGATAAAACAACTACACAGAAAATCAAGGAGAAAATAAAGAGATGAAAAAACACTATAAATCAACTAAAGGCAGCAGACATCTACTTTAGAGAGCATGGCACCAAACAGCAGAATACTCCTTGTTCTGGACAAGTGCTCATGAAGCATTGTCCAGAATAGATTATGTCAGATTATAAGACAAGTCTAATTAGTTTAAAGTAATCAAAATAATACAAAGTATATTCTCTGTTATCAATGGAATGAAATTATGAATTAATAAGAAGCAGAGTTGGGTAATTAATGAATATGTAGAAATAAAACAATATAGTCCTAAATAATTAGTGAGTGAGTCAAAGATAAAATAATAAGGTAAATTATAAAATACTTTGTAAAAAAATGAAAACATAAAGTCAGTATACCAAAACTTTATGTGATGCAGCTAACGCAGGCTTAGAGAGAAGTTTATAGTTTAAAATGCCTATGGTAAAAAATGAAAAAATTTCTCAAATCTATAAACTAATCTTCTACCTTGAAAAACTAGACACAGAAGAGCAAACTAAATCCAAAGCAAGGAGAATGAAGAAAATACTAAAAATTTGAGTAGAAATTAACAAAATAGAGAATAAGCTACAGGGAAAATCAAAGAAATCACAAGTTGTTTGAAAAAAACCAACAAAATTGACAAAACTAGCTAGAATGACCAATAAAAAAGAGAGAAGACCAAATAATTAAAACAACAGTGAAAAAGGACATTATTACTGATCTTATTAAAAACATTATAAGTGAATACTATACCAATAATATATCGACAAATTAGATAACCTACATGAAATGGACAAATTCCTACAAAGTTGTAAAGTACTCAAAGCGACTCAAGATGAACTAGGTAAACTGAATAGACTTAGAACAAATCAAAAATTGAATTAGTAATCAAATGGTTAAAGAAATAGCCTCAGTCCTTTACAAATTCTTCCAAAAAATAAAAGAGTGAACAATTCTCAATGCACTCTATGGAGCCAGCATTCTGGTAATACCAACATTAAAATCCTCAATAAAATACTAGGAAACAGAACCCAGCAACATATAAAACATTATACATTATTCATTATCCCATAAATGCAATGTTTCTACACCACAAAAAATCAATATAATGTACCACTGTAACAAAATAATGAATAAGAACAACATGATTATTAGATGCAGAAAAAACACTTGAGAAAGTCTAACACCCATTAATGACAAAAATATCCAACAAACTAGGAACAAAAAGATACTTCTTCCACCTGACAAAGAGCATCTACTAAAACAAAAAGGAAGTAATGTGACAGCTGGATAGCCATATGCAAAAGAGTGAATTTGGACTCTTACATAATAACATAAAATTAACACTGACCAAAGACTTACATGTAAGAACCAGAACTAAAATACTTGGAAGAAAATATTGATGTAAATCTTCAAGACCTTGGATTAGGCAATAGTTTCTCAGATAAGCACTAAAAGTACAAAAACATAATTCAAAAATAGATGAATTTGATGTAATTAATATTAAAAGCTTTTGCGCTTCAAGGAGACAACCTACAGAATAAGAGAAAATGTCTGTAAACCATATATCTGATAAAGTTCTAGAATTATAACTCCTCCAACTCAGAAAACAATTTAAAAATGAGCAAAGATTTGAGTAGACATTTCTCAAAAAAAAAAAAAAATGCCGGAATGGCTAAAAGCACATGAAATAATGCCTGACAATATTAGTCATGAGGAAATGCACATCCAGTCCTTGAGATACAGTTCATACCCACTGGGAGGGCTGTAATAAAAAAGGCAGACAATAGCAGGTTTGGTGAGGGTGTGGAGACATTGGAACTTCCATATGTTGCTGGTTGGAATACAAAATGGTGCAGCTGCTTTAGAGAACAGTTTTTTTTCCCCTCAAAAAGTTAAACATTATAATTACCATATGACCAACAATGTACTCTTAAGTCTATACTCATGAGAACTGAAAACATGTGTCTATAAAAAAACTTATACACAGCCCTGGCTGGTGTGGCTCAGAGGATTGAGTGCTGGCCTGTGAACCAAAGGGTCACCAGTTCTATTCCCAGTCAAGGCACATGCCTGGGTTGCAGGCCACCTGAGCAGTAGGGGGCACACCAGAGGCAACCACACATTGATGTTTCTCTCCCTCTCTTTCTCCCTCCCTTCCCCTCTCTAAAAATAAAGAAATATAGCCTTTAAAAAAATTCTAATAGCCTTTAAAAAAAAGTGCTGGTGGGGGTAGGGGAAATATATGAAACAATATTGATAAAATGTTGATAAATATTGAAGCTAAGTAATAGGCCCACAGAGATTTGTTATACTACATACTTCCATTTAATGAACATTTGAACACTTCTATAAAATACAGTGTCTTTAAAAGCTTAACATCGCCCAGAATGGCAGAAGGCATTTCTGGCTTTGCCTTTCTTATAATGAAGGATACACTCCCACAACACTTAACTTGCCAAAAAATTATTGGTTAGGCTTAGTCATAAAATGGAACTCTCAAAGGGAAATCTTTGAAGGGGAAACAGCTGGTTTGGCTCAAAGGAAATGGGAAAGTCCGTTTTTGGCCGTACCCCTGAAGGCTGCTCTCAGAGTTCTTTTCTGGACTTCCAGTGGGTGGTTCTGGTGCATGTGGGCGCCGGGACTCTAAGAACTCAGTGACGAGTCTCACACAGCCTTGAACATTAAACTGAGTCAGCAGCTCCAGTTTGATATTATCTTATATTCTTGGCAAAAAGTCATAATTGTAACTTCTGTCAGACATAAAATGTATTTTATGGGGTAGAAGGAACTTCAAATGGATATGGAGTAAAGACTGTTGCCACTGGTGAAGTCTCTTTTAACCATGTTTCTCAGGTACATTTTTTGAAGAATTGCTGTTTGGAGAATAGCCCAGAATTAAAGTTTCATCTAAGTAATTACACATCTTCACCTTGAAATTCTAGACAGAGATAGGCAAAAGTTACAGACTGGCTTTTCAAAAGTCTTAATATTTGAAGCATGTCTTTTCATTATAATTTTTTAGACCCTGGCTCAATTATTGTTCTGGTTTCCACATGCAAAATAACACACTTTAGGAGAATTCTTACATAGAATTTCCTTCTATGTGTCAGATTCCATTCCAGGCAATGATGTTTATAGGAATTAAGGAAAAGCCTTAAGAGGAAAAATACCAGAGATAAAATAATAATGAAAATTAAATCAATTATGAAGAATATGAAATGTAGTTTGCATAAAACTTTAAGAAATTTAGACACAACTGTCATTTTTCACAAGTTCTTCAGTGCTGTAGAAGTTTAAGCCCTCATGTCTAAGAGGAAGAGTCTGCTGTAAAAATACAAGGCAGTGTTATTGAATTCCTGAGAAAAATGCTATCACCAATAAATAACTCAAGATGTCTCAGCTTTCACTTTCTTTCTGATTCAAAGCACCTAAGTACATTTTCAAATGAGAAACAAGGACAGTTTCCTCTGAAGAGTATTTTACACCCTAAAGCAGTTCATCACAAGCCTGAGTTGTGTTATGAATCAGCAACTTCTGCTTCCCTTCTTATCATTCCTAAAGTGAAAGCATGGCAGTGAGGGACCCACCATGACACTTTTGGATTATAACTTCTATAGAAAGCCACATACAATTTCTTGTAGAAATAGTAACTTTATGAAGCATTATTTATAGTTGATTTGCAGTCCTTCCTGTCCCAGAGAGAGGACCTATTTCATGATAAAGTTAGTAACAGGCCACCGTTAGAGCCATAGCAAAAGAACCGAGTTGGTTAGAACAGGGTTGCTGTAGTGAATAGCATCGCATTTCCATGGGCTCGGAAAACTATTGCGCAGTTTGGTGGATACAGAGGAAAGGAGACTAAAGAAAGAAGTACAAAATTAAAACCATTTTGAACCAGTTGTGAGTAAAAATGAGTACTGTTAGATTTCAGTGAATTATCCTATAATCTTTGAATGTTAATATAAGAATAGCATAGTAGAGGAATAATACAAAATGGAGCTTTCTTCAAGTGAAAATTTAAACTTCCTCCAAGTGGAGAGGTTAAAAACAAACGACAAACAGAAACATACTAACACTTGGATGCACAAATATATTTAACTACAAAACCCCGCTCTTCTATTCCAAATATTTACATCCCTGGAAAATGCATATCCGTAGCCACTAAATTCTCCATTATTTAGTCATAGTAAAAATGGAAGCAATTTTTATTATTCTGTGGAAATGATGAACTAAACTAAATGGAAGTCAAAATTTGTTTCTCTACAACTTCTAGAGACCTCATATTTTGTTTGGTACATATACAATTAAGGTTCTTGACTGGGGTGTCCTAAAATTTCTTACCAAACTTACTTTCTGTTTCAAATTCTGCTACTTAGTAGGGCTGTCAATACTTGACTAATGTGATGGCCAGGCACACAAAAGAGTTGTAATTTGTAGAAAGTGGACACGCAAGTATTTTCCAGTTTATGGTCTGATTGAGTTCAGGTGGATAACAGACACTCAGGCCAGTCCATGCTAACTAATGGCTATGTTGTTTGAAGGTACAAAACGTGAAGAAACCATCTTGAGCTGTCCATGTTAGAGAGCACAACCTCCCACTGCATCACTGTGCAGTAGCATCACGATCCCCATTTTATAAATGCAAAAATGTAGGTTCTCTTCCCTCCAACCAACCATCAGGCATTCCTATCAGTGGAAGGAGAGGAGAGGCCCTGGCTTCACTTACTCTTCATTCAGGGCACACCGACGGTTGGTGAGCGCGCCGTATTTCCTCAGCGTCTCGGTGAGCTCCGAGTAGAGTTTGTCAGCCAGAGACAGGGGGATTCCTTCCCACACCAGGATGAGAATCACAATCACTGCGGCCTCACAGGTGTGTCCAGCTCGCTCCCGCACCAAGCACAGTAGCTTCTCCTCACTGCAGCTTCTGCGCACCACCTGTGCGGGTCACCATTCCACCCCAACACCCCACCCCAGCCAAAACAAAACAAGGGTCACTTGCAGCAGATGTCAGCACTGACTTATTTATGCATATTTTCTCACGTCTGGGACACAGTTAGGGCAACATTTCCCCCGCCTGCAACTTGTTTTTGCTGCCCATATCCAAAGTGAGGGTTTCCCTTGGGGTCGGAACTGCTCAATGGTTAGCAAACTAACTAAACATTGGAGAATAATAGCACAGCATGTTGTGTTGGCAACCCTGGAATAGCTAAGCCAGAGCTAGTCGGAAGACATGCAGATCTTTTTCATCAAGTTCAAGGTTTCTTTAAATGGCAATATAAAGATTAACTGAAGGTATGTATTTAAAGGAACAATTATATTTGTAGCAGGTACTTGAATGGACCTCCTCCTAACCATTCAATTCTTTCAATTAAATATGGTTAATACATAATTATAGAGAGAACACATGATAAAATAAATATAGGCAATATTCTCTTTAACTGTCTTAGATGACTCTAACCTGGGTAACTCAATTGTTAGGATTAGATTAATGAATCAAAATGCTAAGACTGAAGACCAAAAGCCTCGCCAAGTCACACTTACCCATTTGGCAATAGGACATCCCTGAGAACTTTTGCCTTCTTTACCAGTATAGATGACTCTTTCAATCCTAATAGCTTTACCCTTCTGTCCAAACCTTAAAGAAATCCACAGAAACACACACACACATAAAATTAGCAAGTGAATCTAAGAGGCATCCAGCATACTGAACATTTGAGCATAATCTTATTCTATTACCACATCCTGAGAAATAAATGGTTTACTTTATTTAAAAAAAAAAGAAACAGGTCTAAGCCAAGCAAACTGGATAACAGACTTTAAGCCTTGTTTTTCTTCAGTATCAAAATACACGGGTAATTGTAATGAACTATTTTGAAATTATATGTTGGGTGAAAATAATGGGAAAGCTTAGTTTTACACATAATTTCACAAAACACAAGACTTTTTTTAAATTTGCTAAATTCAGTCTTCTAAGATACGTACTATTTGGTTTTTGTTCTTTACTAAATTTAGCTATTTTAAAATTTAGGGAATCATAATAGATTTTAGTTAAAACTTTTTCTCAAAGAATCCCTCACATTTTTAAAAAGGAAGTTGACAAATATCTTGTATCCAGCAATTCTGAAATAGACTATATTTTCCCTTATGATCAAGGTACTATGTACTACTTGTTAATAAAAAAAGTGCTAAGTGATTATTTAGTGAATTTCTACACACTAATTTAGAAATAAATCATTTGGAAATGGGGCAAAAATTATGTGGAATATATCCTTAGTGCCCAGAATGTCTCCTACCTCTTAAAGAAAAGACACCCTAGCATAGTAACAGCTCAAGAGCTGTGGATTCCTATACAAAAGTCTCTCTGCATTGATTATCTCACTCTTAAGAGTCTTCTACATGCAGGAGTAACTGTGTAGATTCAAGTAAATACTTGCAGACC
Source organism: Tonatia bakeri (assembly GCA_004024845.1). Classification (NCBI taxonomy): domain Eukaryota; kingdom Metazoa; phylum Chordata; class Mammalia; order Chiroptera; family Phyllostomidae; genus Tonatia; species Tonatia bakeri. The sequence goes on from PVIA01000841.1 coordinate 14,443, forward strand.
TGTGACTGACAGTAAAAAAGAAAATGCAGCTATAAATAGAATGTCTCTATTTCTACTCAGTCTATCACACATGCCCTTTGCTCACACTACAGGACAACTTCCTTAGAGATAACTACATCTTTACAACTCTAGGTGAATTGAACCCGATGGTTCGTATCTTACAGCACACCTCCCCCTTGTTTTCTTTGACACTTTATCGTCAATGGGAGAGCCAGAGTGGGCTTCCCTCCGCAGCCTGTGCCAGCACCCTTGTGCCTGGCAGGCAGGCCGGCTGGGCCTTGTTCATGCCGGGGTTTTCTGGCACCCATGTGAAGTGGGCAGCCTGTGCCAGCTTGCAGGCTATTAGTCCTGTCAAATATTGTGACTCTCTGGTGAATAGCACAGCGTGTTGTGTTGGCAACCCTGAAATAGCTAAGGCTACTAATAATCACTCAATTTACAGTTGTTTACTGCTTTTTCTGTGAAAGCTGGAAAAATTCTGACATATACAAAAGGATAAACGTTAATCTGCCCTGTGCCTTTGTGTTAATTACCTTTCTTCCATGATTTCTCTAATAGCTGCCACATTAGGACCTGCTCCTAGATGGGTATAAAAAGGACCTTCATCTTTTTCAATAATTTGCTCTGTTGAGATAATAGAAGATTATTATTTTAGACCTCAATTATACTAAATATAAAGGCTACATCCACAAAACTTATCCCCCAACTGCACATTAAGGGCCCTAAATGTGACTTTACACATTGTTTTTTGGATGAGTAAATTGATAGAATAATCTATTAGAAAATGTGCAAAGTAATTAAGTATAGGTACATGTTGGCTGTTGGATAAAAATATATTAAATTACATTTCAGATATGGGATAAGAAATTATTTTATAGCAAACATGTGAACTAAACAAAGAAAACAGTGTGGGAATTATAGTATATTATATGTAATATCAACTACAATCCAATTTTTTAAATTGAAACAATTTTTTATAGCTAACTAAAATACTGCCTGCTACCTGAATGTTAGAAGAGTAAAAATAAAATTTCCTGTCTTACCCCGCCCCCAGGAGATTGCTCAGTTTATTGTCAAGACACCTTTCCTCCTCTTGTCTCCCCACAGCATTACACTATTCTTTCTGAAAGTAAGAGCATTGAATCCAGACCCATATTTGAGTGTACTTTAGAACGATTTATGAAGAGAAAGTATACTGGAGAAAGGGTCAGGTAAAAGGAAGAGGTTCCTGCAAGCTATGGAAAGTTGAAAGGGGGAGAGCGTTAGAGCGATGGGAGAAGGGAGTGAAGGCGGATACAACTTACCTAATATTATCTATGGCGCGCGGCACTCTAGCCCAGGGAGCCAACAACCTAATACCACAAACAAAGGGCCAGTAGGCATCCTCCCTGCATTCATCTATAAAATGAGGGGTGTCCCATTGTAAGAGGAATAACATGGGATGTGTGGGCCATTAGCCACATTAACATTTGTTTTTTCAAATGTTTTCTAGTGCATCTAAACTGAGTAGCTATAATGACGATTTCCATGTGTATATGTATAAAATCTGCATTCATCTGCAAAATGTTTCCCTATACTAACAGACCTCTCACATATCTTGAATTTTAACAAAAATGTGTTTGTTTCAAAAAACTGCATATTTTCTATCAAAAGATAAAACTTTAAAGAGAATATAGAATCAAAATGAATATAAGTCACACAATATTTCAAGTGTATAAATGGAGAAAGGGTGACTTCATGAATATTCAGAATTTCAGCACTACAATTTCTCCCAACTCACAAAGACTGGAGATAATTTCTCCCTTATGTAGAAATTAACCTTGTAAAGCTATTAATAAATTCAACCTTGAATTACAAACTATGAAAAGCTTCTACATTAGTTTGCATATGGCAGTTACTTCTCTCATTTTAATAGATGTTTCTACTGCCTGCCTGTCTCTCCAGAAGGTGATATATAGAGTTAAAAGTTGATTAATATAAAACAAATACCTTTGCATTTTAAAGGGTTTGAGTACAAGGAAAAATGAGCATGCACAATTGTTTTAAAATTTTGGAAAAACTGAATGTAAGTGAAGTTCTTTCTTGCACAGCACAGGCATTTGTAATTTCAAGAAATGTAAGCTTCAGATTTTTATGAGCCTTTACAAATTGCTGCCAGACTAAAAAAAAAAAAACATCTCTAAAGATAAATTTGCTAATTCTGGATAAACACCAGGTGTCTCAGGACATTTTTGGCACTTACCTACACATCTGCATGATGGGAAATCATATTGAGTCTTGACAGGTGTATCCAATAAATTTTTTATAGGAGTATCTAGTAATTTGGAAGGTGACTCTAAAAAATTATTGAGAACAGAACCAGCTGTTCTTTTGGTTGGTGTCTTTTCTGAAGAAGGAGTTGCCTGCTGCTCTGCAGCGTGGGTGTGGCTATCGAGGTCTGCAGCAGTGGTCTGTCTAGTTAAAACCGTGACTGGCCCTGACATTTCAACTTTTACTTGCTTCTGTGATTTGAGAGTAAGGGCTTTATGGTCAAATAACGATTTGACCTGAAACTGCTTCAGATGTTGCTCCATGGTCTCAAGAATGCTCCTTTGCTGCACATTATCGCAGCTTGGAGGTAGAATCTCTTGCTTACTTATCTTTTTCCATGTTTTGTTTTCTGGCTGTGTTGACTTGGGGTGCATACATGTATGGGGCCTGGATCCTGGTTCAACTTTAATTGGCCTGTGTGCCTGATTATGACAAGAGTCAATTTGGGATTGTTGGGCTTGCTGCTGCTGTTCTTGCCTCTGTAAGAGGTGCCACCTTAGAGCAGCGTGCTTTTGAATGTCCTTTTGGGGAGGAGTCTGAATGTGACTTCCTCCTTGGTCAGGCACCGGGAAAGCATTTGCATGGTTGTGCATCAGGTACCTTTGCTGAGCAAGTTGTGCAGCCTGTTGACCACACATGTCTTGGTTTTTACTTCTGTATCCCTGTAGAACTGAAGCTTGTTGAGGCTTCTGTTCCTGTTCTTGAAAGCACCTGTGAAGAACATCTTGCTTCGGGGTCACATTATTTGGAAAAAATTGCATGTAATGCAAGTTTGGGGTCTTGTTTCCTGCAAAAAGTTCAGAATTTCTAGTCTGTTCTGTATTCTCTGAACCTAAGTGAGCACTGTTTGAACAAGAAATCTGTACTTTGCTTGCATTTGATTTCAAGGTCTGACCATAGGGGGTGTTTCTACTATTCATGTTCTGTATGTGCTCCAACCCCATTTGGATATTATGAGTCTGAAACTCACTTGATTTTGGATACTGATTTTCACCATGAAAGCATTCTTCCACTTTAATCTGGCTAAAGAACGATCCTTCTCTTTGCCGATCATTGTTGCCTTGGGGATGGGAAAAATTATGGGGCATTTGTTCTTTATTCTTCATGTGTAATTTTTGCTGTTGCTGCTGCTGCTGGTTTTGAGGGAGATGTGAATTCTGGGGTGTTTGTGTTTGTGCTGCCTGCTTATGAGGTTTATGTTGCAAAAGGTGTAAATTTGAGAATGGCTCAGTCTCTGAAGCCTGTTGATTCAAGTGCTGCTTTAATGACGAGGACAGGAGTTTCTCAGTTTGGGAATCTGGTCTTTGTTGAAAATGAAATCTAGGGGTGCGCAGTGACTGCATGTGAGTTTCAGGTGAAGGGTCTGTCTTGGAGAAGTGCACCTGGAGTGAGGGTTTTTGGAACTGGAGATGCTGGTCCACTGTACCTTGAGACTGCCCTTGATTCATCTCAATGTGGTACCTTTGTGGCCTCTGCTCTGGTTGCATCACTTTCTGGATGTAAGCTTGCCCTGGGAGCCCCCCAGGCATGTTGGAACTTCCAGTGTATTGTTTGGAGGTCATTTGATTGGAGGAGTTGGACCGATGCTGAAGAATTGATCGCAGTGATGCTTTATTATATTTTAGATGGGATTCTGGTTGATGGAAGTGAGGGGTCTTCAATTCAATCCATCCTGGTTTCAGGTAGGGCTGTATTGGGAGCACAAGGTCTTGTGTTTGTTCCTTGTCTTGGCCCTTTAGACTCTCTTGCTCTTTGTGTTCCATCAACTGCTGGCAGTGGTCCTGCAGAATTCCACTGCAACCAGGAACTGGTGGGTTAGGCTTGAGATGTTCTGATATGTGCCTTGTTTTCTCAGAACACAGTGGAACAGTTATTGTCCCTGGAGTCCGTATGTCATCCTTGTTAACACAACTATTCTGAAGCCTTTCTGGAAGTGTCAGAGAGGGGTTAGACACATGTGTAGATGGATTAGGACTCTGGGGTGGTGGTGCCTTGGGTTGACCCTCTATTTTCACTTCCCTTAAAAGAGTTGTATTACTTTGGTTGGGGTAGTGATGGTGTTCTTCCAAAACACCATCATTCAGAGTGCTTTTTCCTTCTGAAGGAAGCTGAGGAACCTCTGGGAGAGGAGGAGGCGGAGAAAGAAGCAATTGTGATGGTGGTGGTGTTACAGCGGCAGGAAAGGAATCCTTAGTGAACACTGAGGTTTGCTTGTAGTAAGCACCATTCATTTCATTTTGCTTGAAATACCGTTCTGAACTGCCACCAGGAGCCTGCAAATTGCTGATGGAACCTGAACAGAATTCTTCACCAGATACTAGCTTTGTGGTTCCTTGGATATTACTGTTTTCTGCAGGAGATGGGCTTATTTCAAAAACTGATTTTTGTTGTTCTGGTTTCTGAAAGGAACAGGTACCTAGCATTGCAGCTGGTTTGCTGACATTATCAGTGTCACAGGCCTCAGTCCCCACTGCAGCTGGCTCTGGAGGCAGCTCAGAGTTCGAGGTCTGTGGCAAATTGATCTGCCCTGAGGTATGCAATGGGTGAGTGATCTCACAGGACAACTCATTAGTAGCCTGACTGTTAATGGCATGTATGTGAGATGTGGTTTTCTGCACCGCAATGGAAACACAACCTGGATAATATTGAAACAGTGTCTGTTCCAGGAGTTCACCATGTGTGTTTTCCATGGAAGTGGCAGAAACTGTAGCACCATTAGGCATTAGCACTGACTTGTTTTCAAGAAGTAATACAATGTTTTTGTCATGATAGTTAGCATTTTTCCCCTCCTGCTCATTCAGAATCTGATGCTCTGGATTTTCAGACCCACTAGAGTTATGTGTTGAAAAACTTGTGAAATCTTTAACTGCATTTTCTGGGGCCACAGAGCTCACCAATTCTCTCTTATCATTCACATCGGAGACATCTGGTTGACTGCTGCCTTTGTCTTGATTTCTTTCTTGGCTTTCCCCGAAGTTCTTTCGTTCTCCATTGGCCTTTTGGTCTTGTTTCAATTTCTTGTTCTGATGGAGCCCAGAGAGAGAAGGTTCACTAACTGTGCGCTTTATTCCTCCGTTTTGCAAACACTTGGAATACCCTCTGCCTTCTTGTATAAAATCTGGACTCACACGGCTATTCTGGCGTCCCTTCATATGGGGTATTCCACAGTAACTTTTGAAAGACTGCCACTTGGTGTCTCCATTTACTTCTGGATATGGTCTCTCTGTTAAAGGGCTTCCATTCTGGAGCTTTATAGCCAGAGGTTCTGGCTGGCAAATGGGAGAAGGAGATGGTGTCAGGAATGGACTTAGTCTGTTGCCCTCCACATGGTTGGTTCTATCCTGTTCCATCAGGCTTGCTTCGGGGCCATCCACAAGGCTGCCCTCCAAGTGAATTCTGAAGAGCATGGAAACAAAAGTTAAAGTTCATTACTCACATCTAACACTGATAATGCATCTTAGACAATAATCATGTCATTAATAATATTGGAATTCCTAGACATAGCAATTTGTGATACTCATCTTCATGTTTCAAAGTGACAACTGGTAGAGACTTAAAAAATGATTATTTTTGTCTTCTCAGCAAATGTGAAATATTTATGGTCATAGAGAACAAGAATGATCAAAATCACCAGCTAATGTGGGAAGTTCACACTGCATTAGTAAATAACATTAACTTCCTTCTCAAATAATTCTTTATGCCAAAAATACTAAGAATGACACAGAAAGACTACTTCCTTTCTGTCCTCTAGCACCTTACATAGCCAGACACTTGCTACGTGGCCAATTCCATTTCCTATGTATTCCTTGAATTTTCTTCACTGCCACTTGGTAGCCAGATTTAAGTTATCTTGCTACATTATCAATTGCAGTAGCATTTAAAGAGTTTTCCCCTAGCCCAGCCTGTCCTCTCCCCAGTTCCCAAGGATCCTTCAAATTGTTATCAAAGGGAAAGTTCTAAAAAGAGAATATGATGTTATACCCCCTTTAACACACTTTACTGGCTTTATATTATCTGTACCAGTAGTTCTCAAACTCTTTTACCCAAACACACCTGAAGGATAAGGCACATTCCCTTTAGTGTTAATGTCCCAAGAGAGAGACCAGTGATGAGAAGTGAAGTTTATAAAATGTTCTTTCTAGGTGAATCTATATGTTCTTCTCCAGGGCCTTGTCATCCACTTCTATTAAGAATCTTAATATAAATGGTTTTCACAGGTAGATTTCTACTGTTCTCTCCTCCGACTTCCTCTCACAGTTTAGAGTATGACTGTAAGAACAGCTTATCAATATACACAGTAAGCTGTTTCAGACCTCTGTGATTGTTGTCTTACCTGCCCAGAGTGCCTTCCTAGTCCCTTTATCTGCCCAGTGACCCCTATGCACCCCTCTAAAACTGCCTCAGACATCACATCCCCTGGGCTTCCTCCTTTGATTTTCCAAGAGAATTAATCATTCCCATTTCTATGCTGTTTCTGTATCTTTCATGTGGTCTACCACTAAACATATCATAATCAATTATACTTTCTTTACTCTCTTTCTGGACTATAAACTTAAGAATATTCTACTCTGTTCATGTTTGTGTTTAGTATAAAGTAAGCATCCAGTCAGATTCACTACATTGATATAAATGTGTTCATCTTATGATCATTTTTTCATTCATTCATTTATTCGAACATTTTGAGACCAATACTGATGGAGACTTCAAATGCCAAATGATAGAAGAAGCAGAAAGAAATGGGCACTAAAACCCACAAATGACCCATTAGTGAATGCTGCCCCATTCATAATATGGACATGCTTTATTTTCTCACAGTTTTTCCCAATACATTTATTTTAAGAATGTAAATAGAAAAAAAATAAGACTACTTTGCCTTTGAGCTATTAAAGAAGCTCTATTAATATACCCATTGCTTACCAACCAAGACAAAACAGAGAAAAAAAATAAGATATTAGCACTGAAAAGCAACACTAAAGTTATCATTATTTGCAGATAATAAGATTGCACACTGGTCAACCAAGAGACTTAACTACAAAACTGTTAGAACTGATGAGAATTCAGTAAAGTAGCTGAAGCAAAAAAAATCAATATTCTTGGTGTATAAAAGCAACAACCAGCCAGAAACTTTAATGGAAAAAAATGAAGTGATAAAAAATTATAAAACACTGAATACCCTTAAAAAGAAATATAGAAGACCTATTTGAATATAAGTTTAAAACAAGTAGAAAGGTATGTGTTCTTTTATAGTTGTCAATTTAATCTCTTCATTTAATGCACTCTCAGTAAAAATGCTGGCAGACTGTTTTGAGGAATTAAAGAGGTGATTCTAAATTTCCTGGAGAGAAACAAATTGGGTGGCCAGGAATAACCTGAAAAAGAATCATAATGGGGCCTGGACAGGGCAGTAGCCAATTTAAAAGAAACTAGTTCTAGCATACTTCAAAGAGTTTGTACTCGTGCACTGATAGGTAAGAGAGTATTGATAAGACCATTGGAATCAAACAGAAGGTCCAGAAATAGATACAAATAGAAATATGGTTTGAGGTAATGATGACACTTCAAATAAATGTGATATCGAAACAATTGGATAGTTTTCTGAAAAAAAAATAATAAAGTTGAATTTATCACTTACATCCTATACCAAAGTCAATTCTAGATGGCTTTAAAATTTGAATATGAAAAACCCCTCCACTGCCCAATTAAAAGTAGTCCAAGAAACATTGAAAAAAATAACCTAATGACTGGCTAAGTCCTTTGTGGCACAAACCTCAAAGACAGAAAACAGTGGAAAGTTCAGTAAAATTTATGCATGTAAAAAGTAACCCATAAGTAAAGCTAAAAGTCACAAACTTTTCTTAATATATAAAACTCATACAAATTGACAAGGAAAAACCTAATCATCCAATAAAAAATGAGCAAAGGACACAAACAGTTTACAGAAAATGAGATGCAAATAGCTCTTAAACATTAAAAAAATATATCCAGTATCACTCATAAAAATGCAAATTAAAACTGCAACAAGATACCATTTTTCTCAAACTGGCAAAGATCTAAGTTTGACAGTACACAATGTTGGCTAGCACACAGGAAACATATTCCCTTGCCCATGGCTTCTGGGAGTCAAAATTAATACTAATATCAGAAAGGGCAATTCAACAATATTTATAGAATTTCAAAGAAACTTTTAAAAAGTTATTTATTTTTACTAAATTTACAGGGGTGACATTGGTTAATAGGATCATATAGATTTCATGTGTACCTATGTATGATACATGATCTGTATATTGCATTGTGTGTCCATCACCCAAAATCAAATCATCCTTTGTCACCAAATATTTGGCCCCCTTACCATCTAAGCCTCACCCCACCACCCTATTCCCTCTGGTAACCACTATACCATTGTCTGTGTCTATGAGTTTCAGTTTTATATCCCACACATGTGTGAAACCATATGGTTCTTAGCTTTTCCTGACTAAGCTTATTCTGCTTAGCATAACATTCTCAAGGTCCATCCATGTTGTAGCCAAGAGCAATATTTCATCTTTTCTTATGGCTGAGTAGTATTCCATTGTATGTATGTACCACATCTTCTTTAGACAGTCCTCTGTCAAAGGTCACTTACATTGTCTCCATGTCTTGGCCATCATGAATAATACTGCAATGAACACAGGGGTGCCTATATTTTTGCAAATAAATGTTTTTGAATAGAGAAACTTTGTTGACCCTTTAGCTTTAACAACTTATCTAACAAGTATGCTCATGTATGTGCTAAATGATGTATGCACAATCTATGCTTTTAGACAGAAGTATTTCCAAGTAATTAAATGAAATGAAGCAAGCTGCAGAACAGTATGTATAAGAATGCCACGCCGGTACATTTACAAAAATACATACAAAGTCAGTCCTGGGAGAATATACAGCAAGCTGGTAACAATGCTTTGCCTCCAAGAAAAGGACTGGGGAGGCTGGAGAGGAGCACTCAGAGGGAGCCTGCTCTGAACTACTTGTTGTTTCTGTACCTTTAAAGTATGTATATTAATTAGTAAATAAGACAAATAAAAAAGTCATAGTTGCTATGGAATAAAAGAAAAAAACAGAGCCAAGTGATGCATTTATTTCTGTGAGAACTCCTTGCTTCCAAATATTAATATTAAGAGATGGGCTGGATATGCACAGCTACCAGTCACACTGGCTGGTGGGCCCTTGACGTGTGGTAAGTGCACCCAGAGATGTGCAGCAGGTATAAATACACGCTGGGATTTAAAGACCTCAGTGAGGGCAAAAAAAGAAAATAACTCAATTTTCAAAACTATTACATGTTGAAATACAGTATACTTTTTGAATTTATTATTGCATATCATTGAATTAATTTCATTTGTTTCATTTTACTCATTTTAATGTGAGTACTGAATAACTTAACAGTCCATTCTGTGGCTTATGCTGTAATTTATTGAATATATCTAAGCTAGACTAATACTCTTAACCATCAATAACTCTTAAAAATTCTAGGTTCTAGAATCATAAAAATGAATTTTTAGGCTTTGATGTAAGATGGTTCTCCAAAATCAAAAATTAAGCATAGAAATAAGCCTAGATTAGATCAATTAGATTTCCAAATACTACAGCAAAAAGTTTTCTTTTGGCAACTGTAAAATCAATTCACAAACATACCAATCAACAGGTATTTAATAGGTACACACTTGTACATTTATGTCATGTATTATATAAAATGTGCATGCTCTGTATACAATACATAATATCCTACTGAATTTCCTAGATATGAAACATCTTCAGCACTTTTACCCCCTTATGGTCCATCCCACAGGACTTCGAAATCCTTTAAACTGTCAAAGGCACAGTTACAATATGTGGAGTTTGCACATATGGGCATAATAATAGCTCCTAAGAAGAAATGAAAATGACTTAAAATGAAATTTGTTTTAATATGGAGTTTTAAATGCAATGCCCACGTTCAAACACTAATTTACATCAATCATCAGAACTGTTCTGTCTGTGACAGCAATTGCTTTACTGAGCACAAATATGAGATCTGGAAAGTTAAATATTTGATTTTTTTCAGGGAAGGCAGGAAAATTATGTATCTTTCCATTTTAGGATGAGAATAATTTGTTACTTGAGGAATATCTGTTATTAACCTATGAATCTGATTCAGAAAATTTAAACCAATAAAGTGTCCCTTTAGAGGGAGAAGAAAATCTTTCTTTGACTTTAATATGTCCTAAACCACTCTTTATATGTATATATCCCACAATATTACATGGTCCAGTAACCCATTCACACAGCATTCTTTCATGCTGACATTGGCAAGCATTATTTTTAATAAAAAAGAGAAATGAGACCTGTTCATTTTGTTCCTCATAGAAATATTGAGAAAGCTTTCATGCTATAATTTTTACAGTATTATTTATACCTAGTTTTTCCTAGCTTACATAAAAGTCAATGATCTGTGTGTAAGACAAAAAAATATCTTCCAAGACAATCTTTACAGATATCCACCTGCTAACCACTGAAATAGAGTTGATAGGTTATTTCTACAAATTTAGGGAAAAAAGAAAATTTTCCCAAATTTAAACTGCTTTTCAAATGGATGTAATTTTTGCTATAAAGATATGTTTGTGTGACATTGTTTTTGCTTCTCAGAGACCAAGAACTAAGATATAGAGTTGTTATTCACTCACATCTGCTTTTATAAAGTGACTAGTATCAGAAATAATTTGAATTCTTGTAATTTATTTTTTTGAGATTGATATTAAATACCCTTTATTTGTTCTACACCAGATAATGTTTAATATAATTTTTAGTACCAATCTAGATACTATTCCCTTGTGCAATTAAATATTCAGTTGCTTGGAGGTTTGTATATGGTAATTTATGCCAAATAAAAATGTAAGTATAAAAATCAGGAGAAAGAATTTTCATTTTAGAATGATACTCAATTTTACAATAGGGACAATGATTCACCTTCGAAGACATTGGTTAATCAAAATTAAGGCACTGATTTTTTCTTAAAAGTGTTACAAAGTGGATATGCAGAAGCCTAGGCCGAGGAGCCTTTGGCAAACTTGAGAAGGGTGCCTGGTTGTCTCCCAGGGATGTTTTTCATGGTGTCAATATAACTTCGTGGTATAGCTTTTAGTTACATTTTCAAAATGAACAATAGAATAAAGACCGTTTTGGAAAAATTGGACAGGTACATGCAAAAAAAGAAACTAGATCACCAACTTACATGATACACAAGAATACACTCAAAATGGATAAAAAAACTTAAATGTAAGTCATGAAACCATAGAAATCCTAGAAGAAAACAAAGGAAGTAAAATCTCTGGCATCTCTCATAGCACTGTTTTTTGCCAATATGTCTCTGAGGGCAAGGGAAATAAAGGAAAAAATAAACAAACAGGACTGCATCAAACTAAAAAGCGTCTTCACAGCAAAAGAAACCTTCAACAAAATGAAAAAGGAACCCACTGTATGAGAGAACATATTCACCAATGATACATCTGGAAAGGAATTAATTTCCAAAATATATAAAGAATTTATACAACTCAACACCAGGAAAACAAAAAATCCAATTTAACAATGGGCAAAGGATCTGAATAGACACTTCTCCAAAGAGGATGTGAAAAAATGTTCAATGTCGCTAATCATCAGAGAGATGAAAATTAAAACCACAATGAGATATCACCTCACACCTGCCAGAATCTCTATCATCAATAAATCAACACCTGCCAGAATTGCTATGATCAATAAATCAACAAACAAGTGCTGGTGAGAATGTGGAGAAGGGGGAACCCTTTTGCACTGTTGGTGGGAATGCAGATTGGTACGGCCACTGTGGAAAGCAGTATGGAGTTATCTCAAAAAAGTAAAAATGGAACTGCCCTTTGACCTAGTGATTCCACTCCTGGGAATGTATGGTAAGAATCCAGAACACCAATTCAAAAGAATATACGCATCCCTATGCTCATTAAAGTGTTATTTACAATAGCCAAGATCTGGAAACAGCCCAAGTGCCCATCCACAGATGAGTGGATAAAAAACAAAAAACAAAACTATGATACATTTACATAATGGAGTACTACGGGGCTATAAAAAATAAGGAAATCTTACCTTTTGTGACAGCATGGATGGACATAGAGATTATTATGCTAGTGAAATTAAACAGTCAGAAAAAGACAAATACTAAATGATCTCATTTGTATGTGGAATTTAATAATAATAAAAAAAAAACCCTGAAAAGCAAAATGGAAACAGAGGCATGGACACATGGAATAGACTGATACATGTCAAAAGGGAGTGGGGAGAGGGGAATGGATGAAAGGATTAGCCAAAGAACACACATGCACAACCCATAGACATAGACAACAGTGTGGTGATGGCCAGAGGGAAGGAGGAGCAGGGGGTGGATGGAAATGGGCTAAGGCAGGAGTGGGGATGCAGGCATTAGGACATCTGTAATAGTGTCCACAATAAAATTTAAAAAAAAAATAAATAGCAAGTGTTAACATATTTCTTAAGTGATGCTCTTATGGGACATGGCTGATATCAAGCTAATCAACTTCCAGTCACAAAATTCCTGAAACCTTTACAATCTGCTCTTGCAAAGTGCTGTGAGCTGCTTCTGAGCGCACTACTGTTAGAGCTACAAAAATACTGATCATACTACTTTTCTTTTTTGCCAAGAAAATGAAAGTTCCCTGAGATCAAATGCATGCCACATTATTTTGGTAGTTTTCCTGAGGATTTCCTGAACAGTACTGGATAAAGAGCTCTTGCTCATAAAATTACTAAACAGTATTTTAAACCTCTGGAAGAATAAGAAATTTTAAAGTCATACATTCAAAATAAGTGATAATATGTGAGGATGATGTACCTAACAATGTATAAAACATTCATAATATAATAAAATATATAGTTCCATTCTCTCATTTTATAGATGTAAAAACCAAGCAATTTGCTCAAGGTTAGGCAACAAAATAATCACTCTCACAGGGGTTAGACTGGTAATTTAATAGAAGCACTTCCTGCCACATCATACTTTTAAAAAGGTACAATTCAGGGATTTGGTTTTATTTTGTTAATAAGTCAAACTTAGCCAACATTTGAGTTTTCTCAGGTTTAGGATGAAAAAATAAAATATTCTGGTTACATGTCTATGGGCCTGTGATAATTATTATGTTTAAGGGTATTCTGCCTGTTATTTCATCAAGGTATCACTTCTTTGTGTGCACTAGGATTAAAAAGAAAATGTTACATGTAGTAAATGGAATTTGACGTAGCCACAAGGTTATTCTGATCCCTTCTTTGCCCCCTTTCTAGAGTACTCTTTAATCAACTGGGTTGCTTATGATTTTTCTCTAAAATATTTGAGGACAACTTATAAATCTCCACGGATGTCACTGAGAGAGTTGGAGCTCAACATGCCTTAGTTCATTTGTGAAGTTCACAGTCGTAGCTCCTCAGTCAAGCACTAGCTGAATGCCCACTGCCTGCGAGTGCTATGGAGTGCAGCACACACAAAGACAGAGGTCTGCACCACCCTTGACTGTGAATACGGGAACACCGTGGCTGCTCCAGTGCCGCTGGAGCAGAGGACAGGGGAAAAGCACCTCAAGGTGTCAGGTCTACATGCCATCAACCCAAATCTCTTTTGTGAAATTCATTCCTTACATGACCCACTAAGTTAAAGTTAGTTTTAAAAGGATGACAATGAACGCACATCAAACATATCCATCAACATCACTGAGGCAGAAGAACTGGGGCCCTGAGTCAAATGTGTGTCAGTTGTTCCCTAGTCCAGAGCAGACTATGTAAAAAACTCCTTGCGGTACATTTTAAAAACTAAGACTATTCAACAAATGACAATTACTGAACTCTTAACCTAGGAAAAGTTATGGCATATGTTTATATGCTTTACTTAACAGTTATCACTGCTAACCAAAATGTAGTAAGTAGCTTATTGTTGTACACACACAATAATACTGTATACATACACACACAGGGTTTTTGATTAAATGATACAACATAAGGTTTCTTAATAGGTTTCAAAGTGACAAACTTTAAGAATGAAAAAATTATAAGTCAAATTCTAAAACCAGCTTCAGACTTTTTTAAAGCCTAAAGAGGCAGTTTGAGAAATAATTTACCTAATGACACATTAATTAAATCACAATTTAAAATATCATAATTTAGAGCCTACTAAGTCATATTATTCATGTTTATCCTTTTATTCTAATATTTCCATAAAATATGGCCTTCTAAGGAACCCAAAAGAGTAATTCTGTCAGCTATAAATACCACAATATTTTTGGAAATTCAAAAGGGCAAATTATAACCAGGTAATGTAATATAAATAGAACTGTGTACAATAATACATTATGGTCACTCTATGATTTCAGCTAATGCTCCAGAATAATTTTTTGTAAGGTATGATAAAGAGAGACTGAGGCAGAGATTGAAAACTTTAAAAATGCCAAGCATGTCAACCTTCATCCTCCATGTCAGAAGAATGCTTTTATGAAGCATGTTTACCTAAGTTGAAAATACTGGCCTTTTAACGTTTAGGTTTCCTAAGACCAAAGCAGGTTTCAGCCATTGCAGTTTTCCTTTGGTATTTGATTTTGCTCCTTCTCCCACCTCTCTGACAGTAATTTATTATGAATTCAAGTCACATCGGCAGCATCTGTGAAACAATTACTGCATCTAGGACTGACTCTGCAGTCTAATCCATCATAATTATGACAGGCCTCTTTGAAGATGCTATGATGCATGACTTAAAAATAGCACATTAGTGTGCAAATGGATCAGCATCTCATTTCGCCAATATGCATTTAGGGCTGTAATTTAGCTTAGAACCATTTGAATCTTTGAATCGCTCAAGAATAGAGACTGTGTCTTTCCCCACATAAAGCTGTAGATGATGCTCAAAATTTGTGAAGAGGGCTTTGTTTTTGGGTTTATTGATTTTGTTGTTGGTGTGTCTTTTACTGCTATAAGAGAAAAAAATGCACATCACTTAAATCTCATGTCAGCTTTTTTCAAGGAGACAAAAGAGTCAATTAATAGGTCTGTGTAGTTGCCATAACATAAAGCAGTACATTTTTTCCCTGTAAAAACCTTTGACTTCATGTTCTAATGTTAGAAGCACATAAAATACTCTGCCATCATCAACTGAATTCTGTTTATTAATACATGCAAATTATTGGGGGGATCCTTAAGACTAATGATTTGTATGCAATGTATCTCCTAAAACCATGTGTTCCAGCATCAACCTTAGGAAGTTACTGTGTAAGTCTCTCATGCCCACTGGCAGGTATTGCCCCATCAGTAATTTGGGCATTAGGAATTAACTCATTTTTGGCATGGAAAATGTTAAATAAAGATTATACATTTGACAATACCTCCTACACAGATGGCACTATTCTCCAAAACTATTTTAGATTCTTCCTACCAAAATGCAGCACAATTGGTCAATTATACATTTATTTCAACATATGTGCAGGACAGTGGGCCTGAGCATTGTCATTTAAATATCCCTAAGAGAGTGCTGTTCTGAAATGTTGGTGTCCATCCCTATCTTCTGCATCTGTCAAATTCCCTGTACTTAGTTTGACTTTTTTTCTTACTTAATATATAATATTACTATGGTTGTTAAGTCCCACTCTGGTGGCAAGCAAACTTTTTTATAGGATATTATGTATAAAAATTACAAACATCTTTACTAACTTAACATTAAAGCTAAATTTTTAGAGGAAAAAATAATCAACCCAAAACATATATTTTCAACAGCAAAAATAATATATCTGAGCTACATGGTAAATATGAAATAAAATGCTTCATATATGATTTAAGTATGCAAAATATGAGGGGAATAAATCTTTTTGTGGCAAAACTGACTTTTATGTTTCTCATCTGATAAGAAATTTCAATCTCAACATTAAAAATTCTGTGAGGATGAATTTTACATCTCTGAAAAAAAGATCCAGTGAACACACAAGCACATCAGAATCTCAGAGGAAGTTCTTGCACTTCCGGAAATGTGTTGGCAGAACAGGCATCTGCACACACACCTGCACACACACCCCACACACGTGCACTGTGAGTGCCGTGGTGTCACTGCAGGTGCCTGGGGGGCTTGGTCAGGGTTTTCATCGTCCTCGATGTTTAATTCCAACACGTGATGTTTTGAAATTTGTTCTTATCTTAAAACAACAGTGTAGACAAGATTTAATAATGTATAGATTATTTGAGGGAGAAGAGTCAGGAGGAATGTCACTGGAGTTTAGAGAAGACGCTACCACAGAATCTGCATTTAAGATGTGGAGACGACTGACCATTTAGAAGTAAATCTGCTTACAGGTTACAGCTCTGGTCAACCAGTTTCCCAGCAGATAAGATGGGCAAGATTATTTTTTACCAGTTTTCAATTATCTATGTATCTGTTAAGCCTGGGATTGTTTTTCAAATTTGGGCTTATTCCTGGTCTCTCCAATCTCATTGAACTAATATGTGCCAAGGGAAAAGATCATCAAGCATAATTAGATATGTGATTTCACACAAGCAGTATTTGTTTATCATGAATTATGAAAATTATCTGAATATTTTTTCAGTTTCAGTCTACTCCATCATTACAATGGCTAAGTGTGAGCTGGTTGGTCTTACCAGGATATCCTCTGAGTCTAGGACATAGGAGACTCTATCAAAAGTTCGACATTATCAATTTT
This sequence comes from Tonatia bakeri, assembly GCA_004024845.1. Taxonomy (NCBI): domain Eukaryota; kingdom Metazoa; phylum Chordata; class Mammalia; order Chiroptera; family Phyllostomidae; genus Tonatia; species Tonatia bakeri. The sequence continues at coordinate 31,497 of PVIA01000841.1, forward strand.
TTTAATGTACTGCAGCAACTGTAGTTATTCAGTCTTGATATCACCGATACCCTATCCAGAATCTGTCCAGTGGGCAAGCAGATGGCAGCAGAAAGTCAGACTCTGCAGGCAACAAGAAACAGACTCCCCATGGCAGGGAGCTATGCAGTAAGAGCCCTTCAGGCCCCTCTGCATAGTCCACATTGCCAAGGGAGAGCTAGTGTTTGGTTGCCTGCCCCACAAAGGGTACTGGATGGCTAGTCAATGTCAGCTATGGAAACAGAAATCCAAAATCCTACAGCCTCACTTAGGAGAACATGGGCTTTAAGCTTTTATCATCCTTCCTCAGACCTGCCCAGTCTCCAAGTGTCTGTTGCTTAAAAGAAAGGGGTAAGGGGAGGGGATATATTCAGAGCGAGACTCTCCTGCTCTCAAATCCAAGTGTTGCAGCCAGAGTTAAGCCTGTGCTTAGGGAAGGAGAAGAGTACTGAATCAGGCTTGACTTGGAAGTTTTAAGATAAACAGGACTGAGTTTCAAAAACTGGAATAAAATCATTCTAATAACCAGATGATGCTGTAGAAATTATGAAATCTAGTCAAGAAGACATCATAGGGACAGTGGGCTGGAGGAAGATATCATAGTATATTCGAGGGGCAATTATAGGAAGAGATGCTTTCATTTTTATATTTTGAAGTATAATTTTTCCAACAAATCTAATACAATGATCTCATAATATAGAAGAACTTCATGGAATTTATGATGGGGTTTATAATCATTCAGTGTTTTTATATAATGACAGTGGTAGTCATAAAAATAATCTGTCAATGTATTTATTCTTTTATTCAACAAATATCATTGAACACAGCCCATGTGCTTGGCATTGTTGTAGCAACAGTGTTATACCACTGGACAAAAGACACAAACACCTCTGCCCTCTTGGACTGATATGTTGGTGGGGAATGAAATGATAAGCATCACAAGGACTAAATTGTATGGTATAGTAAGAAGATGTTGAGTGCTAAGGGACATATGAAAAAATAACAGGACAGATAATGGGGGATCACGAGCACCAGGAAGAAGCTGCAGGCTGCAGTGTTAAGTACTGTAATCAGAGGAAGTCTCACTGAGATAGTGAGATCTGAACAAAGTCTTAGAGCCAAATTATATAATAAATATCCAGTTCACCAAGATGATCTTAATTGGTCAATGTATTACTTTTATTTTATTGGATACATTCTTCCATTTCTTCAGCCCCAAAATCAAGAATGGAAAAAGAAATAAAACTATCAAGATGTAGAAACCATATTAGTGTCAACTAAATTGTTACAGCTCCAAGAACACCTAAAGTATTAATGTGAAACAAACTAATAAAATACCTACCATTTTACCTAAAAAATCTGTACCAGAGATCCTTGTGACACAGGCATTTTGGCAGGTACGCACTGCACTGTATTCGTGAAATCTGGTCCTTATCAAAGTGTTCTGTTCTTTACCACGGTCTCAAAAGACATACCATCTGTGTTTCTGAAAACTTCTGTACAACCTTGAATAGCTCTACCTTCATTCCGATCACATTCTACTGTACTACAGTTACTGTGATAACCCAGTCACTTTCTTCCTCGTATGTTGGAACAATTATTGATTACCGTGTTTCAGTTCACAGTGTAGGGTGCTACAAAGTTATTCTTGAAGGTAAGAGAAATATTTTACTTAGAGATGGAGATGTCATTAAACTATTTACCCACCAAAGAGCTAACACCTAAAGGTACTTTAATATGCATCAGTCCTAAGGAAAACTGCCAACATTATTTCATAATAGAAAGTAAATAATTTTAGTCCATCCAGAAAAAAAAATAAAAGCATTTCTCTAGTGGGTAAAACAAGAAAATAAGAAACATCGATTACAGAGATGTTTTAAAGGGGCTTCATATAACCACAAATTCATCAGAAACACGTTCTCCCATACATTATGAAGATCACTCTCATCCTTATCTTCTGTGTTCTGTTAAAACAACTGATAAATGCTTCCCGTCATCCAAAATTATAGTGCACATTTTAAACAGCATCAAAAGAAAAATAGAAAAACTATATTTTTTTTTTCCCAGAGAAAACATTCTTTTTCTGGGAATGCAATTTATGGGATCCAGAAGTAATTTCAATTATAGTCTTTATCGTTACAGATTTTTAGGTATTTAATTGGTAAGATAAGACATATACATATGAGAACAGGTATTCAGAACAAGAAAGCTAGTTTCTAGTTCTCAAGAGAATATCTGAGCAAGTCACAACCTGCACAAATCAAAATTAAAAAAAATAAAAGGTTGTTTAGTATCACATGAGGGAAATGAAAAATAATACATCTAAGGTCTTTATGAGTTCTAAAATGCTACAATTCTCTAAATTGGCAATGATTAATATCTACTAGGGTGTCACTAAAATGTCATCACAGAGACTATTTTTGGTCCGGGGGGTGCAAATTTCACCTCATTTACATATAGGTAATCAGAAGCTAAAAGAGAAAAGTAGCTTGGCACAGCTGACCCGAGGCAGAGGGAGATGTGACATGCGGGCCTGTGCAATCTCTGAGTCAAAGTGTGAGTGGATTGGGGCTGTTGGGCCCAAGGTGGAGAAGCAGATCCTCATCAACACTGTCCTGGGAAGGGAAACACTGGACTGGCCAATTTGGATACATTTATTAGGCAAGCAAATTCTCCCATGTGAAATGGATGACTAAGAAGCTTCCTTCATTGAGGTCTAGATAATAAAATGTTACTTAGACTCTCTGCCTCCAAGAAACATGGTGTACCCTTAATGCAAGTACTTTGGACAATGGACATACATTACATTTTGATCACTGGATCTGTGACCTTCTGATTATGAATTGGTAAATGTATATACCTGTTTAAACAGTAACCTCTTAAAAATTTAATTAAAACATCAGTTTTTGAGGGAAAGATAAAACTGGGTTTCTGGTTTTTCAAATTAAGGAGCAGATCGTGGGCAGTGGTGTCCGCCCCAAAGTGATATATTTTTTATATCTCTAGCAAGTCTCTTTCTAAGCGCATCGCTAATCAACTCAAGATGAATATGCATGCACAGGCGTGTGCATGCAAACACACGTCCACACTTCTGGGCCGGTTACGTCATACAGGATCTTTGAAACACTGGTTCTATGAGACATGGATATGATTCTTTAAAAGGGCTCAGGCTGAGGGAGAATATAATAAGTAACAAAAACTGGGTTAAAAACCAACTTAAAACTTTTTTCAGTGAAAGGCCTCAAAGCATTTAAGATGATGAAGGGGTCTTTAAAATGTCGCTGCGATACGTGGTGTTTCACACACACAGCTTGGGCACAGACACGTTGTTTACAGAGTATCCTGCACAACCAACATCCCATGGAACAGCACACACAGGAAAATCCCAAGTCAGATGTACCCCATCTGATAATTTTATGCAGTTGTAATACATACATGGATCTTGATGCATTAATGAGAACTTGTGGTCTAGGAGAATATAAATTCATTTTGCCATCCATAAATTAGGTATAAAGAGCTCTGTGTTCATCTTCAAGAGCCAAGGACATGTATATATGCAAGTCTTGCTTTACCTTCAAATTAAACATGTAAACACTGAAATGTTTTCTTTGTCTTATTTCTTCCAATTATGTAACTGTTCTGATTATTCAAACTCTTCCTTAGAAAAGGCTCTCACCTTTTGCTCAAAATCTCTTCTGTCCTGGTGAAAATATTCAGAAACAGTGACAAAATTTCAAACTGAAATAAAAGTTTTAAAATAGTAACTCATAACTCTGTAATTAATAGTAATGTATTCCTCGATATCTTTAAAAGTCGCAATCATTTAATTAATGCCCAAAGTGATTTTCATCATGTATACATCCAACAAGATCACAAATAATATAATTTTGCTCAATGTCATTTCATTATAACCTAGATGAGATGCTGTAGGAACTTAACTTTTGTTTACACCACTGGCCTATGGTAAAATTAGTTTCTTTATATGTCTTTTCATTTAAAGTTGCAGAACCTAGCCCTGGCTGGTGTAGCTCAATGGACTGAGTGCAGGCCTCTGAATCAAACAATCACTGGTTCGATTCCCAGTCAGGGCACAGGCCTGGGTTGCAGGCCAAGTCCCCAGTGGGGGGTACATGAGAGGCAACCACACGCTGATGTTTCTCTCTCTCTCTCCTTTCATTCCCCTCTCTCTAAAAATAAATAAATAAAATATTTAAACAAAAAAAACTGTTTAAAAGTTGCAGAACATATTGACAACATTAAGTAAGAGCTTACTGTATTTTGAGAGACAAACAAATACTGTTTTATGCATTTTTAATATATTTTTATTGAATTTATTTGGGTTTCATTGGTTAATAAAATTATATAAGTTTTAAGTATACAGTTCTACAGTACATCACCTATTTACTGTTTTGTGTGTTCACTGCCCAAAGTCTAGTCTCCTCCCATCACCATTTATCCCCCTTAATGCTCTGCTACCTCCTCCCACCCCCTTTCCCTCTGATAATCACCATCCTGTCTATTTTTGTTTTGCTTAATTCCTTCACCTATTCACCCAACCCCCCAACAGCCTTCCCTATGCATACTTAGTTTTAAAATTAAATCTTATAAACTATCCTTTAAGAGCTCTGCATTTCTACTTGCCACATCAACAAAACCACTCCTAATTGTCCAATACCAGATTGTGTAAAAATGTCATAGAAGCATGAGGATTGGCATAAGGTAATTTTTTATATGTTAAATGATAGAAATAAAATCAGATTAGGATTGAGGAACTATAGTAATATAAGAATCCAATTAAGGTTAATATTAAATAAAATAGGAATAAAAACCTTAGTTTTTATAATGATTTTCTAAATATCAAACATGCTATTATGTTCATATATCAAAAATTTCATTGGCTTTGAGGTGAACAATTAAAATTTTGATAACATGACCATCAAAGTCCCTGTTCACTTCTAAATTCTTCCAAATATGCCATGGATTAGACAGAACAGAGTCTTTAGCACTAGTGCAGAATGTATTATAAAACAACCCTGAAGCATAATTTTAGTTTTTAATTTTTTAAAAAGATTTATTTATTTATTTTTAGAGAATGGACAAGGGAGGGAGAAAGAGAGGGAGAGAAACATCATTGTGTGGTTGCCTCTCACATGCCCCCCATGAACACCTGGCCTGCAACCCAGGCATGTGCCCCGACTGGGAGTTGAACCAGTGACCCTTTGGTTCACAGCCCATGCTCAATCCACTGAGCTATACCAGCCAGGGCCCCTGAAGCATAATTTTAAAAATAAAACAAGACACATGTGAAAATTCAGATTCTCAGCAGAAATTTTATTTACATTAAATTATCCTGTGTAACTCTGTACTTTTCCTAAATTCACAGAAAATCATTAATTTTTTAATAAACCATTTAAGTTATATCTTTGTGCTCTCAGGGTATAATCTAGTTGATTTGCCTTTAATGTAGCATTGCACTAATGTACATTTTCATAGTGCATTCCAGGAAGAACAAGAAGAAGAAGAAGAAATTTTAAATAAGGACTGTAACTCACTAAATCGAAACATTGAGAAAAACTAAAAGTATACTTCCACATGTCTGCATTAAAAATAACATTTGAATTCAAAATAAGACCTAATTACCTGCAAAATAATTTCCATATAACCACTGCATTATTTAGATATCACAAATTCACGTCACAGCAAATGGTGCATTTAAAATTAATTTGGCCAATGAAATTCCCTCCCCTCTCCTCTCTGGTCACTGTCAGCAGGAACAAGTATAAAGGATACATGGACAATAATGGGGGGGTGGAAATGGGAGGGAGTTGGGGAGGGCTGAGGGGGTTGGCTGGGATGGGGGTAAAAGGCAGAAAACTGTAGTTGATCAACAATTAAAATAAAATTAAAAAATTAATTTGGCCAATGGTTTGCCAACACAAATACCTATATATCTGTCTTCATGACTTTATATCTGTAAAAGATAAATTAGTTCTTTGTTTGAAAATAGTTTCAAAGTTATAGATCAGTGGGTGATCCAAATTTATGGCATTTTTCATAAACAATATAATTTTTAGATTAAAAAAATCTAAGAGAAAATGACACAAATTTTCTGCTTAAATTTATCACATAAATTTCCTTATGTCAAATCATTATTTTTAGCTCTGGCCAGGTGGCTCTGTTTGTTGGAGCATCATCCTGTACACCAAAAGTTTGTGAGTAGGATCCCTGGTCAAGGTACATCACTAGGTTGTGGGTTCAATCCCCAGTCCAGGCGCAGACAAAAGGCAACCAATGTATGTATCTCTCTCACACTGATGTCTCTGTGTCTGTCTCTTTCTTTCTGTCTCTCTTCAATCAGTAACTATATCACACACACACACACATACTCGCACGCACACACACACACACACACACACACACACACACACACACACACACGGACGCAACTGGCTGATCTCACCTTAACTGCAGCTAATGCATGGAGGTGATGTTTAAAATGGCATTATTGAAGCAATGCTGGGAAATGTATTTCTTTCTGTTTCTCTATCTGAATTACATTAGAAACTCTCAATCTTTCCTCAGAACCCACTCTGGCACTTCTAACTTTGGAAGGCAGCCACAGGCCCACAATTCCTATAAAGATTTACAGTACTCCCTAGCTAGTTTAAGTTTTACATAGCTACAATTATAATGTGCTGAATAAGAATTTAGGCTTTTTGGTAATAAATATAAGTCAAATGTCACAAAGTTTTAAAGGCCCTTTCATTGATTTTTTGAACATATATTTCATGCTCTGGGTAATGATCATATGATGTTACTATAAACACTGAAATAACCCATTCCTTTCTATTTAATTTTTAAAAAGATTTTATTTATTTATTTATTTTTAGACAGAGGGGAAAGGAGAGAGGAAGAGGAGAGAAACATCAATGTGTGGTTGCCTCCTGCACACCCACTACTGGGGGCCCAACCTGGCCTGCAACCCAGGCATGTGCCCTGACTGGGAATGGAACCGGTGACCCGTTGATCTCAGACTGGTGATCATTCCACTGAGCCACACTAGCCAGGGAAAATAACAGTAATTCTATTTCTACTGTATTCAGGCTGGAAAAAAATGCACTAAAAATATAGAGAGCCTTCACAATTCTGGCTTTTAAACTTATGAGAATCCTAACTTTGATTTAGTGTGCACAAATGAGTAATTTTACTCTAGTTTAAAATATAAATGTGTGAACCAAACTAAAAGCATAAGGAAGGACTAATAAAGGGTCAAACTAATAAAGATTAGAGTAGAAATAAATGAAACAGGGAGCCAGAAAATAATAGAAAAGATTAACAGAACTAAGAGTTGGTTTGTTGAAAAGATAAACAAAAGTGACAAACTTTTAGCTAGACTGACAGAAAAGAGAAAGGACTCAAATCAATAAAAATTATAAATGAAAGAGGAGATATTACAACTGATACCACAGAAATATAAAGGACCATCAGAGACTACTATGGTCAACTATACACAAACAGACTGAACACCATAGAAGAAATGGATAATTCTTAGAAACATAAAGGCTACCAGACTGAATCATGAAGAAATAGAAAATCTGAATAGAGCCATAATGAGTAAAGAAATTGAATCAGTAATCAAAAACTTTCCAACAAAGAAAGGCCCAAATGGCTTCACTGTATTTTACTAAGTGTGTAAAGAATTAACACCAATCCTTCTCAAACTTCCAAAAATTCAAGAGGAGGAAATACTCCCAAACTCATTTTATGAGTCCAGCATTACCATTATACCAAAGTCAGATAAGGACACCACAAGAAAAAAAGAACTATAGGTCACTATCCTTAACAAATATAGATGCCAACCATCTCAACGAAATACTGACCAACTGAATTCAGCAGCACATTAAAAGGATCATACAGCATAATCAAGTGAGATTCATCTCTGGGATGCAGGACTGGTTCAACATATATAAGTCAATAAATGAGATGTGTCACATTAAGAGAATGGCACATAAAAATCGTATGGTCATCTCAATAGATGTAGAAAAAGCATTTGACAAAATTCAACAACATCCACTCATGATTAAAAAAAATAACTCTCAACAAACCAAGTAAATATGGAATGTACTTCAATATAATGAAGACCATGTATAGCAAGTTCACAGCTAATATTATATAATATTATATAATCAGGGGTGTCAAATTCATTTTCACTGGGGACCACATCAGCCTCGAGGTTGCATTCAAAGGGCTGGAGGTAATTTTATAACTGTACAAATGTAACTACTCCTTAACTAGGGGCAAGGAGCTCAGCACTGCCACAAGGTGCAGGGCTGGATAAAACAAGGTGGAGGACTGAATTAGGTCCACAGGACTTGGTTTACCACCTGTGATATACGTGGCGAAAGGTTGAAAGCTTTCCTTCTAACATAAGAATAAGACAAGGGTACACACTCTCACCACTCCTATGCAACATAGTACTGGAAGTCCTAGCCAAAGCAATCAGTCAAGAAAAAAGAAATAAAAGGAATCTGCTCTGGCTGGTGTGGCTCAGTGGATTGAGTGCCGGTCTGCAAACCAAAGAGTCACCGGTTCAATGCCCAGCCAGGGCACATGCCTGGGTTGCAGGCTGGGTCCCCAGTTGGGGGCACGCAACAGGCAACAATACATTGATGTTTCTCTCCTCCTCTTCCTCCTTCCTTTCCCCTCTCTCTAAAAACCAATAAATAAAATATTTAAAAAAAGGAATCAAAATAAAAAAGAAAGAAGTAAAGTTGTCTTTATTTGCAATGATATAGTTTTATGTATATAAAATCCTAAAGACTTTATCATAAAACTGTTAGATCCAATCAACAAATATAGTAGTTTCAGGATGAAAAAATAGCATACAAATATCAGTAGTGTTTAACAAATTAGCTAAGAAAAGAATTAAAGAAAAATATTCCACTTATAATAGCATGAAGAACAATAAAATACTTAGGAATAAATTTAACCAAGAAGGGAAAGATCTCTACACTGAAAACTATAAACCACTGATGAAAGAAATCAAAGAAGAAACAAGTAAGTGGAAAACTATCCCATGTTCATCGACTGGAAGAATTAATATTGTGAAAATACCCACACAACGCAAAGTCATCTGAAAATTCAATACAATTTCTATCAAGCTTCCAATGGAATTTTTTACAGAAGAAAAAAGTCTTAAAATTTATATGGAACCACAAAAGACCCTGAATAGCAAAAGAAATTCTGAGACAAAAGAACAAAGCAGGAGGCATCACACTTCCTGATTCTGAGCAATATTATAAAGCAACAGTAATCAAACTATGGTACTGATACAGAAGCAGACACATAAACCAGTGAAACAGAATCAAGAGCCCAGAAATAACGTGATGAATATACAGTCAACTAATATTTGACAGGGGAGCCAAGAACACTCAATGGAGAAAATACATTTTCTTCAATAAACAGTACTGGGAAAATCGGATATTCATACGCAAAAATTGGGAGGAGATGCCTATCTTACACCATTCAAAAAATGAACTCAAAACAGATTTCTACTTCTAGTCCCCAGCAGAGTTCCCAATTTAAATTTGCAACTATCTCCCAGTCATCTATATATCCCAAACCGAATTCTTTATCTTTGATTTCAAACATGTCCTCCCTTGCCTATTCTCTGTTGGAGTGAGTAGTAATATCTATCCAGCTACTTAAGAAGAAATCTTGGATGTTTTATTCTTTCTTCCCTCTTACAAACATCCCATCAAATACCAGGTATTTTTGGTTCTACCTTCTTATTGTCTCTGGAATCCACAAGTCGTCCACATCCTTGCTCTTAGTACCATAGTTCTTGCTGCTACTATCTGGTTCCTGGATTACTACAATAATTCATTAAATGGGCTTGTTGGCCCTAATCTTGTTCGTCTTCTAACTCTTCTCCACATTCAAGTCCACTGCTGAACACCGTTACTTCCCTACTTACTTTCCACCCTTCAGTAGATCCTCTTAGCCTCCCATACCCCTTAGTATGACCCTAAGACCTTCTCCCTAACCTTTTATCTCATGTCTATTTGCCCCAACCACTTACTGATACATTTATAATTTATAGTTTCTTTAACACACCACATTTTCTCTTACTTCTGTGCCTTTGCACATGTGGTTTCTCTCACTGTGATCGATCTTAACTACCTCTTTTTTCTTCACTATTCCCATTCTGGAAAAAATTAACGCTTACTTATTCTACTCAGGTTTTAGTATACATAATACTTCCTCTAGAAAATCTTGAATGAAGTCATTAAAGAGGGTGTTAGATGCTCTCCCAGATGTTCCAAGAACACCTTCTGTACTTCCTCACCACAGCACTTACACTATGTGCTATCTGCCTGTACCCTGATCTGCATCCTCCACCAGGCTTCAAGTCTTTGCCAAGTCAGAGCTGTGCCTATTGGTTTCATAGTTATAAACATAGTATCAAACTCAATACCTGGCAGAAACTATTTGGTGAATAAATATTATGTATATATATATTATCCTTTCTATTGATTTATAGGCATCTTAAGACCCACATTTGGCAATTATGCCTTTTAACACAGATCTTTATTTTAGTGATTAAGTGCATTAAAAATTGAAATAGAAATTCTGTGAAGAGTAAAGGCACATACTATCAGGTATAGCTAATACATAGGAAAAAATAACTATTTAAAACAAAAAACACTTAGTCATTGAATTAGCAATTAAGGAAAATCAAATTTAAAGTCTCTTCCCATACAAGTTTATTTTCAACCCAGGTTCCAATACATAAAACAATAAATCCACAAAAAACTACTTTGACTACAATATAAATGACTCAGTTCTTTTTAAGGCACATTGTCTAAACATACAAAGACCTTACAAAGGAATTTGGAGGCCTAAATTCTGCTAGTGATTTCCTTTGTTATCACTAACAAGGTCTGTCCTTTGACTCAGTTACTTCTGAACGACGCACAGGCAAATTCCATGTCTTACCGACCTCCCCTCTCCAACTTAATGGCTAGCATAGGGATGTAGCAAGTACTCAAAAACTTTCTGTCAACTGAATACATAGGATAGGCACGATTATTCTTGATAGGCTTCTCTGTAAACAAACAAACCTAAAATGTCAGCAAAATACCTAAACTAAGTATTTGATGTCAACCACAGGGGGATATTTTTAGCATTGGTGTTCCCAGATAAACAGAAATAAATGCTGAGTTTTCTGTTTTTGTTTAAAATTGTTATTTCATTGTTGGCTACAAGTTTCAGATTTCTGAATTTTCTTAAAGACATCTACTAAAAATAAAATATCTTCACGGTGAGAGGATAAAATCACATACTTAATTGCATGAAGAAGCATACACAGCGAAAGAAACCTTCTGTCCGATATCTGTTCTATTCCCATTGTGACAAACCACCCTGACACATGTACTATCTGAAGTAAAAGAAAGTTGTTGGAAGCACATCATGTCAGCCATGGACCTCAATCAATGGGCACTGAGCATTTAGACCTGTAACCCTGAAAGTCAGTGCAGCTGACTATTTGATGTAAAGATCCAAAGTCACTGGGTTCTGTGTCCAGGATTATCCAGAGCATCTCAGTCAGAGTAAGAACAGAAATTTCAAATTTCCTAGAAGATAAGGTTGAAGAGTTATTTTGACCCAGAAATCTGTTATTGCACTTGACTCATCCTAGAACAAATTCAACCTTCAAATACTGTTGTTAATCAAATGTAAACCTTGAATTATATTGTTATAAATTCAATCACCCTGGCTGAGTAATTCACAACTGGAATGAACACCAAAGGTGAATGTATAAATGATATTCATGTAGACATTCATTCCAGTGTATTCAGTTTGGCTGGACGCAGTCTTCACTCACACATACACACCATGCATGAGGCATCTATTTGTGTTTCTGCTGTGCTCGCTGTATTTATTAAATTCCAAACTTAATTAAACTGGCATGCATTTTAATCATTTTCCAGCAGATGTTGAAATTTAATAGCTCTGTCCCTTTATTCCTGTTTATTTCTAAAACACTTATCACTATTTGAATTTGAGATTACATTTGCTGACAGTTTTAATTCTTTGGTGGAAGGAGACTGGTTTTAATTGGTACCAAGTTTCCTGCTGTTTCCTCTTTGTTATGGCAGGTCACCATGTCAAAAAAACAGGAAGACATCAAAGAATAGAATTAATACTAAATTAATCCCAAACTCTGAGATTAATTGGAAACACTATCTTCTCACCACTGTGCCTTTATGCACTCCTATTTTACTCTTCTTTATCCTATAAGCTAGTAAACAAAATTGGACACCCTCAGCAACTTTTCTATGATTGGAAAAGATTTAAGAAATGTAAAAGGGTTAAGTGGTAAAATAAAGATGCCCTAATTAGGTTTTTAAACTTGTTGCACACAAAAATAAATAGTCTCTCTGTGTCCCTTACTCTTCAGTTAATGGCAAGAAACATAATTAGATGATAAAAGTAAATGAGAAAACCAGAGTTTACCAGTTGGAAAGCTGCTTCTTTTGCAAACTACAAATGTAATGAGGAGCGGTATGTTGGAGAATCCTGCTTGGTGCTGGGCAGTTGGATTGTTTATGAATCGAAAAATTGATATCTTCAATTTTTGTAGAAATTTGTTCTACCTGTTTCCTCCAAAATAAAAGAATGTTTGAAACTCTTCTGATACATCCAAAGAGTGAGTTTTGTTTATTCTGCTAATACCTACCTGTAGAACAAAATCATTTCTTAGGATTTCCACAGCTGAAAAGGTTGTGTTAAGAGCCCAGCTCTTTCCTTCCTCTGAAAACACAGAAGTACAGAGTTGCCATCATACCCAATCATTTAAATTCCTCCTCATGTTCCCTGAAAACAGATACTAAAACTGAAGTCATGGTCAAAGCCAAGTGAACGTACTTACCACTTGTCTCTTAAAACTTCCTCCTCCTTCCTCCCGCAGCATACCAGAGGAGCTATGCAATGCAAGATCTTGCTTAAAATCTGTTGGTTATTCTGGATAAACTTCAAATCACAAATCCAGTTTTCTGCACTACAGCTTCAGTCTGTACTCTCCTTTTAAGGAGAATTTTCATGCGTAATGTCTCTGTGCTTGTGTTAAAGCAATCTCTTGTGCAATTAAGTTTATCATCCTCACTGGACACTCATAATACGGTATGTTTTTGCTTTAATTATCTTATACATTTACAGCATTAGTTCCTTAACTTTGAGTTCCTGTTGAGAATCTTATGAAATCACCTGGTCCCCTCTTCCTCATGAAATTTGTGTAAAATTTCCCGTGGGCTTACAGAGCCCCCCAAAATTAATGCTTAGAATCTTTATCAGCTAAAGACTTTAGCTCTTCAATTTCATTTGAAAAGTTCACCTTGACTTGCAAATGTAAAAAAAAAAGTTTACTCCAAAACCTTTCATAAAATTTGTCTTATTTCTGTTTTTGTGAGATGGCTTGACAATTTATTCTCCCTTCTTAAAAGCTAACTTTCTATTTTGAATTTCCTTGAAAGCAGCATCCAGCATTAAATTCATTCAAGGAGCTAATTTTCATCATGTTCATGAACAAAATTAGACTGGAGGACTTATAGAAAAAATGGTAACATACAAGCAGACATCCAAGCCCTCTTTCCAGTAAATAATTGGAATAATTTTTAAAAATTAGAAAATATCCTGTATCAGTACCAAAATACCAGGGGGCAGTGCCAACCAAGAGGCAGAAAGCTTGAGGAATTTCTGGATAACATGTAGATGAATTCAGGTTAAGGGACATTGCTACAAGTCTAGCCACAACCCCTATTCCTAAGTTAGTTGTGGAAAGCTGCAGAAAATTAAAAAACTCAATGTGACTGCGCAGTGCCCCTTATTTCAGGCATGGACTGGGGTAGACAAGGCTAACAGAAGAGGGAGGGGTTTTACAATAGAAGCCCTCCACCCCTGTTCCATAGCTGAGAGGAAGCCAAAAACCCAACAGTGCTGTGGCATTTCTCTCTGAGCTATGTACTCTTTTGCCCAGCTTACACTGACAAAGGAAAACTGTCTTCCCAAACCAAAAGATGCCCACCTAATACAGAATAGCAAAAGCTAAATGGGAGGCAGCCTTTGGAGCAAAGGGCATTTTTTTCTACCTAACTATGAGGTAGCCAAGGGAAGCAGTGTTGGGGAAATAAAATATGCATGAACTCTCCCAAATGAACACCCAGAGGTGGCAGGACACTTCACTAACCGGGCTTCCTATTCAAGTGGGCTCACCTTGACAAGAATGCTGCATTTCCTCACCTGGTCAGGCTCACTGTGGGAGGGGCCCCAAAGGGACTGAGGTCTTACCCACTAAGTGGGCAAAAGCACCAAAACAAGAAATCAGACAAAATCAAATTATAGACTGGACTAGAGGCTTCAATACATGAAAGAGATGGTGGTAGATGGGGGGAATGCTAATGCAGGGATCTGAGCTCTGAAGCAATATTTTCAAGAAACAGGAAAAAACTTATAGTGGTAATCTTCCAAAAGTACCATAAAAGGAATGTTTTGAACAATCTAAGATGATTCTATCACAGTTTTATGGTAGCAGGTAAGTCAGCCTTCCTTAAAGGATGTGTAAGTAGGGGACAAAAACAGAATGAACTGATGGGTGGGGACAGCAAAACTCCAACTGAAAGAGGGAAGTAAACATTAGTCAACTGTAGAAGAGAAGTGTGCCTTCAGAAACAATTTACTGACTGTTCTGGAAATAAATCTTAGGCCTCCTGTGCTTTGTCCTGCCAAAGAAAGTTTTCACAGATACTCTTGGAAACAATGAATAAATGATTAAATGAGAAAACAGACTGCAATTAAGAAGGAAGTTAAGAAGAGAGGTAATGCCCTGGCTGGCGTAGCTCAGTGGATTGAGCATGGGCTGAGAAGCAAAGTATCGCAGGTTCGATTCCTAGTCAGGGCACATGCCTGGGTTACAGGCCACGGCCCCAGTTGGGGCCACATGAGAGGCAACCACACATTGATGTTTCTCTCCCTCTTTTTCTCCCTCCCTTCTCCTCTCTAAAAATAAGTAAATAAAATCGTAAAAAAAAAAAGAAGGGAGGTAACAATTTCACAGGGAAATATAAAACAGAGTTAAAAGAAGCAACCCTGCCCCCGCCACACAGAGAATTAACACTACACATAATAAATTTACAAGCAAAGAATAAGCTGAGGAAAGATTTTTTCTTTATTTTTCTTAATAACTTTTTGCTCAAAGAAGAAATAAAAACTTTAAAAGAAAGAATTTCTAACAAATGATAATGAATACAGCACATCCCAAAATGCATGGGCAAAATCAGAGGCTTCAAATCCTTTTAATGACAATATAAAACAGAATAAAAATAAATGACATAAACATTCTAACCCAATAATTTAAGAAAACAAAACAAAATAAAGTTAAAGGGAAAAATAATAAATAATATAATTAATTAAGAATAAAATGTATGTAGTAGGCTTAGTAAATGAATCCAGGAATAGATTATTTGAAAAGGAATAATACAAGGGCAAAAAATATCAGTAAGTTAATTAAATAAAACAAAAAACCCCACATACATCAGTGTAGACAGAGGTGCTACATTTATAGAGACTATTAAAAGAATGATGAAATGTTATATACCAATAAATTAGAAAACAAAGATAAACTGAATAGGGTTACAGAGAAATATTGCTAAAATTTGCTCAAAAGTATACAAGGCCTAAATAAACTTATACGTCTGGAATACAATCTTTAAACTTTTCAAATTATTATACTGCAATTAGACCAGAGTTCAAATGTTCCCACAGACATATTCTTACAATTTTCCAATAAGCAAGTAAGTCATGTTATTTAAACTTTACAAAGTACAGCAATGACTAAAGTTCCCTCCATTAGGAAATTATTCTGCGTAACTGAGAGCATGTTTTTCCCTATCGACAGCACACCTGATATCATGTGCTATTTACATCTGTAGGCCTCAGCAGCCCCTTATTCATTTGAATAATGAATGCTTGGTATGTACTAAGGATTTAAGATGTTTGTCCAGGAGGAAGAGAGATGCTTAAAATATCATAAGGAAACAATATAATTAGCTTTCTAATAATTATTATAATATGTTTTAGAAACAGAAAAGAAGCTAAATTTTCCTCAAGGAATTGGGCATGGCTTTACAAAGGTTGTGTATTTCTTATTAAATTAAAACTTAAATTTTGCCATCATAGTAATTTAAATTGATAAAATTTCTAAGAATTGATTCATTTTGAGAATGTAGAGCACAAAAGAAGGAACTTAAACACAAATTATGCAAAGAAAACTATTTTTTACCTTTAAAAAGTATGAAACTGAATGAAGGAAAAGGCCTTTTTATTGTATTCTTTTCCATTACTGTTTATTCCCCTTATACTCCCCTCCCCCCTGCAGTCACCACACTGTTGTCCATGTCCCTGAGTCCTTCTTCCTTTTTGCTCAGTCCCCCACCCCCATAGCTATCAACCTGCTGAACTATCTGGTTATATACTTACATACTTTTAATAAATGTGTAACAAATGACTATGTATTTTTGTCCTAATTGCAATACATTTAAAAATGCCCAAGTATTCAACTCATTCAACTCTATTCTGCATTTTATGTGGGGAGTTTATTTACCTTCCTCTAAAGCTGTTTTTTTCCTTTTTTAAAGTATTTTTATTGATTATACTATTACAGTTTTCCCAATTTTTCCTCCTTTATTCACCCTCTGCCTTGCCCCCCCAACCCTCCAGCATCCCTACCCTTAGTTCCTGTCCATGGTTTGGGCATATAAGTTCTTTGAATCCTCTGTTTCCTATACCATTTTTGTCTCTCCCCATCTATTTCATGCCTACTAATTTAATTTTCTTCTTCTTCCCTGTACCTTCCCCCCTATTCCTCCCTTCCCCCTCCCCAATGAAATCCCTCTGTGTGATGGCCATTTCTCTGATTCTGTTCCTGTTTTAGTTGTTTACTTAGTTTTTATTTTCATTGTTTGTCTTTTCTTTTAGGTTCATTTGTTGATAGTTATGAGTTTGTTGTCATTTTACTGTTCATTTTTTTTTCTTCTTTTTCTTAAATAAGTCCATTTAATATTTTATAAAATAAGGGTTTGGTGATGATGAACCCCTTTAACTTGATCTTATCTGGGAAGCACTTTATCTGTTCTTCCATTCTAAATGAAAGCTTTGCTGGATAGAGTCATCTTGGATGTAGGTCCTTGCCTTACATGACTTCAACTACTTCTTTCCAGCCCCTTCTTGACTACTAGGTTTCTTTTGAGAAATCAGGTGACAGTCTTATGGGAACTCCCTTGTAGGTAATTGTCTCCTTACCACTTGCTTCTTTTAGGATTTTCTCTTTATCTTCAATCTTGGGTAACTTAAAGATGATGTGGGCTTCTTTGGGTCCAACTTCTTTGGGACTCTCTGGGCTTCCTGGATTTCCTAGAAGTCTATCTCTATTGCCAGATTGGGGAAGTTTCCCTTCATTATTTGTTCAAATAAGTTTTCAATTTCTTACTGTTGTTCTTCTCCTTCTCATACCCCTATGATTCGGATATTGGAATGTTTCAGGTTGTCCCAGAGGTTTGTAAGACTTTCTTCACTGTTTTGAATTCTTGTTTCTTCATTCTGTTCCAATTGGATGTTTATTTTTTCCCTTTGTTCCAAATCGTTGCCTTGAATCTGGTTTTCTTCCTGTCACTGTTGATTCCCTGAATATTTTCCTTTATTTCATTTTGGGTATTTCATTTGTGTTTTCATTTTTCAACCAAGTTCAATCAGATCTGTGAACATTTGACTACCAAAGCTTTAAATTCACCATCAGATAGGTTGGCTATCTCTTCATCTCTTAGCTCTCTTTCTGTGCTTTTGCACTGTTCTTTCATTTTGGCCATATTTCTTTGCCCCAAGCCCCTGATAAGTGGTAAGGAAGTGGGGCCTTAGGTATTCACCCAGGCAGGGCAACCCTCCTTGTGGTGCTGCCTGTGGGGGTGGGACCAGAGAGGGAGCAATGTAGCCCTCCTGCTCTTCTCTAATGCACTTTTCAATGAACTCTCATGTGAGACTGGGAGTATCTCCCACTGTTGCAACCACTGTAGTCCACAGCCACCTCTGAGTCTCGGTTTCCCCTTAAGTCAGCCCCATCCATGCCGTCCACCACCTCAGCGCATCCAGCCCTGGGTGCCCCAGTGCGGCGGAATTGCAACAGTTTTTCTGCATTGGCTGGCCCATGTTGTCTGCTACCTTACCAGCCTGGTTGTTCTGGTTGATTTTTTCTTTAATTCCTTGGTTGCTGGGAGTTCTATGCAGTTTGCTTTTTTGGTGCTTCTGGTTGTTTACTGATTTTAGACTGGTTGTTATCCTCCTTTTGGTTGTTCAAGGATGGGAAGGGTTTCTACCTACACCTCCATTTTGGCTGGAACTAAGAGCTATGGGTTTTAATACTCACTTTACTGGTTTGGTGAGGGAACCTGGGGCTCTGCAAGCTAGCATACATTCTCAGCTATGTCCTCATAATATCATAAAGCACATGGCTAAACATATTGTCTCTCACAAGACCTACATTCTTAAGCAAACTGACCACCTTCCTCCTTTTACTTGAGAGTGGAAATCAGAACAAAATAAAAACTGCTGAAAGTTGCATGTTTGTTATGCAAAAGGTTGATTAATAAAATTTTTAAAAATGTGTTCTTTTTCAATAAATAGTTTAGAAAATCATCATCAACTAAACTTTCTGGAAGTTTCAAATCATTTACTAAATTCATAACTCACTAAACAAGTTCTGAAGTGTGTTTATTCATCAAAATTGTCATCCAATAAATATCAAATACCCATGACAGCTCTCAAATTTCTTTCTGTAGTAAAACATTTATGTTCACTAATAACGTTGGAATTAGAATGCTAGATGTATTTCTAAGGTCTCTGAAATAGCCAACAAAAGCACAAATCTCAACTATAATAAATTTAATTTGGGGAGGATACTTTAGAGAAAAAAGAAAACAGTATCAAATGGTACTTAAAAATATTGCAACAACAACTGAGTATCTCTGAGGTTCAAGCTCTGAAATATTGTAACTTCGTATATCAGATTACCATGTGGAGACACTTGAAGTTCCAACTATCTCCCCACTCCCCATCTCCCCAACTTAATGGGCAGGTGCTGTATCAATTTTAAGAAGGGGCCAGAGGGAACAAAGAAAAATAGAAGATAAAAAGATGACAAAGTGAATTTATTCTTTTGAAGAGTGTTTTTAAGTGTCTACTACATAACCTAACACTGTGCACAGTGTTAGGCAGAGAAAGATAAGACAACAGCCTTTGTCCTAGGCATGTCTGAGTTTGTAGAGAAAGCAGGAGCACATGACTACAATAAGTATGATGCTGAGAAACAATGGTGTCACAAATATGAGGCTTCACCGATGAGAAACCTGAGCTGGGTCTTTAAGGAGAAAGGGCAACTAACCAGGGGAGGAATGACAAATGCAAAGGTTTAGGATGAGTGAAATAAGTTCTGTTCAAGACCTAGAGTTAGGAATACTTACATCCTATAATCTGAGGAACAATATGATGCTAAGGCCATTGAAGAGTAATCAGGAGCCAGACAAGAATATCAAGCACAAAATTTGATCTACATCCTATAGGCCAGTGGTGTTTTAAACTGAGTCCTTTAAGTACTGTAGGTTCACAGAGCTGTTCAGGGCCACACTGGCTAAAGACGGGTAAGGAGGTGGTCCTAAGCACCCCCACATTGCATTGACCATCTCTACAATGACCACAGAAAAAAATTCCAATTTAAATTTAATTCATTTTAATTGAAAAAATTCTGTGGGGTGGAGAGAAGGCATGTCTACCACTTTGATAAAGTTTGACAGTGGGTATCCATCAAAGGGTATTTAAGAAGTAGTGTGCATGGTTAGATTTGTATTAAGAATAAGCACACTGGAACACATTCAAATGAGCATTAGAAAAAAGGAAGAACAGAAGTAGAGAGAACAGTAAGGACCTCATTAATCCATGGAAAAAATAAATTCCAAAAAGTAGTATGAAGGATTCTGGTGTGGATGTGCTGGATTTGTGGGTACAGGTGGGAAAGAAAGGTAGAAGTTCTTGCCAAGTTCAACATTCTCAACACAGAAAGAAACAAGTTGGCTTGGAAGACTTAAGGAAGGATGTTGTGTGCATGTGTGTGCACAGGTGTGTATGTGGAAGGACATTCAAGATCTTGAGAAAGTGGTCAAGGTTTTTATTTTTTTAAGTCCCTGTAAGACCCCCTCTAGGATTCAAGAACTGTATGTGCCTTGGTTTGAGAATTACAAAATTGTTCTACACATATACAGTATTAGCTATATGATCACACAGATTCTCCCAGAAACCCATTACTTGTTCTTCTAGTTTTCCCAGCTTAAAAAAAAACCAAAATAGCACATTATTTTCACATTTTTAGGAAAAGATTAGGTAGGCCAGAGTTAACATCTGTCAAGATGGATAAACTTTTCTAGTACATTCATTTACATTAAAACTTTCTTTCAGAATACAAAGTCTATTCACCCAGACTCTCATTTCTGTTTAAAATATTCTATGAGATCAGTGGAGGCAACTGATACTTCACCTTCTGACGGGGAAACTGAAACACAAGAATGGTAAAAATAACGTCCATAGGGTGTATTCTTTTAGCAAGGCTTACTTGTTCGAAACTCAAAGTACATGTCACGTGCAGACAGGCATCAATACCAAAAATGCTGTAGAGCTATTTTTGAATTTAGGGATTGTCAGAGTTCTCAGGAGAATCCCATGAGAGTGTCAATAGTCATCTGAAATTCAGTCTCTTGGGACATTAAGACTATGAGACCGGCTTGGGACTGAAAGTATACATAAGACAGCACATGTAACGGAGGTTTTGTTTCCACACGGCTGAGTCATGACTGGTACCATAATGTGGCAAATGAAATGGAGAGAGTGAGGACATGTATAAAACTTGTAAATAGAAAAATAAACATTTTCTATTTTAAATACACCTCTTCTTACTTTCTAGATAATTATAATTTATTAAAAATAAGAAGACATTAATAAACCAATGGGTCGCAGAACCGTTTGAAGAGTTCAGTTTGAATAGCACTGCATTAGATGATTTTTGTTTAAAGTCCTATGACTGAAAAGATAAATTTGATGAGGCTTGCTAGAACAATGACCACTGATTTCAGTTTATAAGATTGATCTTTAAGAAAGCAACATTTGATATCCTAATTTTAAAGTCTAGGTAGTGATTTAAATTTGAGATAGCAGAAACCACTTTTCTTCTGAAAGATACACAGAAAAAAAAGTACGATGATAGAAATACTTATTGCACCTCAAACTACTGCAGAGAAAGAAAGACGGCTTATTTTAAATCAGGAAACATCAACGAAGACTAGATCGGAGACTCTGAGCACATGCAGCAGTGACCCTCTCCTCCTGCCAATGCTTCTTTGACCCCATCTAAACAAGTTAGATCTGTTTCATGAAAGGGTAAAAAATGTCCCCGCTAATTACAAGAACAGCAAAATACAGTGCTACTGGTCATTTCCAAACCTTCTAACTCTCTTCTCCACAAGCAAGCTAGCAAAACACAAATCACTAACACTTTTTACAGCCAGCATGGAGAGTGCGGAGAGGAGGCTCTCAAAGTGGAAACCTGAGGCCCGTGAGGGTTTTGCCATTAGCTCATGACCTGACCTCAGGCAAGTCACATTCCACCTCTGGGCACCCTGACTTCCCTATTTCTTTTAGCACCAACATTTCACTGGTCATTGTAAAACTTGAAGAGAAACTTTGACTTCTCCTGTATCTCCCATGTGCAAAACCCTGATAAAATCCTCATGATTTTTCCTTAAGAGGTATCAAATCTATCTTCCCTTTTCAGTCTTATTTTTATTATAATAATCCTCCTAAATCACACCCAAACTATTTCCCCCATCTCCCTGCTCTTCTAAACTTGTCAAAATAATAACATTGTTAAAAACTTGAAATACTTTGTTACTTACTGCTTCAATTGTTCCTCAATATTTGTCAGACAGCAAGTAATAATCTTAGGTCTGGCCTCAGGATTTTACAAAATTTGGCTTCACCTGCTGTGCCACCTTCTCTCCCACTACTTGCCCACGCTGCACAAGACTGCCTGTCTCTGCCCCTCCCCCGTGCCCTAAGCCCAGCAGACCCCTGCCCCCAAAGCCAACATCCTTATTTCACTTCACCTCATGCTCTCCTCCACCTCCCTCTACTGGTATATCGCGCGCACGTGTGTGTGTGTGTGTGTGTGTGTGTGTGTGTGTGTGTGTTGTTTGTAAAAATAACTTGAATTAGAACTTTTTCCTTGGAGTTTCTTTTTGAGCATCACTGAGATATAAATGACAAATTGTAAGATCAGTATCTATAAGGTACAATATAATAATTTGATATATACATTGTAAAAAAATCGACCCATGAAGTTAATTAATACATTTATCATTTCACATATTTAAACTTTTTTTTTTTTGGTGAGAACATTTAAGTTCTACTCTCTTAGCAAATTTCAATTATACAATACAGTGTTATAATCACATTCTCAGACTTCATTCATCTTATAACTGAAAGTTTGCACCCTTTTACCAATTAGTCACATTCTTTTTATCCTTCAAGATCTAGGCCACAACCTGCCATGTATTCTGTGGTCTCCTCTAATTGCTGTAGTCTACACAGACTGTGCTATTCCTTGAACTTCCAAAGCTCTCATCTGTGTCACTGGGCTATGTGGATGCATGTTCATTGGTGGAATATGAGTAAGTTGCATAAGGTGCTCTGATTTTCTTTGACTCATCTGGAAAACTGTTTACTGTTCTAAGGTTTTGTGGCTTTTCTCTTCTACCTGGAATACTCGTTACCATGTAACTTTATGGTTATGTTTCTATTTCTTTTTCACATTTTTACTCAAAAAAATAATATTATGAGGTCTTCCTTGATTACTCCATCTTTAATCACTACCTCAACATGCCCCCAATTTCTTTTTTCTACTTTAAATTTTTATGCTTAGAACTTCTTGGTATTTAACATACTATACATTTTATTTATCTTGTTTTTGTCTGTCTCCCACTCTAGATTCTAAGCTAAACAATGAAAAGAAAACATTTATATATTTTGTTCATTAATGCATTCTAGTTCCTAAAGAGTGTCTGGTATTTGCTAAGTTACTCAAGAAATGCTTTTTAACTAAATTCACTATTAAAAAACTGAAAGCAGCATTAACAATAGTAATAACAAAGGCTAGTATAAAATTGAGAACTTACTATGTGCCAGGCCCTGTACATATCATCCACATAGTATTATATGATCCCACTATATTAACTGTCACCTCTTTGCTAAGTAAAACAAGGCTTAAAGAGGTTAAACAATTTTCCAAAGAACATATAGCTAATAGATGTTACTAAAATATAAGCCCTAGGCTTATTTGCTACTGAAAATAAGTCTTAGACTGAGCTTATCCAACTACAAGAAAGTAAATGAAAACTAAAATAATTTTTGCACATGAAGGTTGCTTGTAAAATCTTATTTTCTTTTTTAACATACAGATAATACTTTAATTTCCTAACCTCATTTCTTGTTGGTAATTTATCTTACACTTTTCTGTAAACTTCTGCACTTTCCTACTTACCCACCCTCATCTCCAAGAGAAAATCTTAGGACTTCACTAAAGAGATAAAAGTTTCACTTTAAAAATTTCTTTCAGTTCTTAAGGTCAAGTACAGAGTGAGCAGTCACAGTACTCACAGTGAGAGGCAAAGCATCCTTTAAGGGAGGAGGGGAAAAGCAAAGAATGCTTTATTCATAATTACCTAAGATTTTCCAGCATGAGAGGGGAAAGAGGAAGTCTATTTTCAGTGACAATGATTACTCTAAAAACATTAGCATGCAAGGGGAAAATTTTCATTCTGAGAGTTACTATAGCGCTGAGTTCTCTTTCCCTTACTTAAAATTCCCAGGGCAGAGAGGTAATCTAGGCAGAGGCACTTGCCCTGTGTCTCGAAAATGGCAACATCCAGGAATCATGGGAGTTTAACTGGGGACACCCTGGAAAGGATTTCTCAGCACCACGTCCATCTCTGAAAAGTATCAAGTGGCAGAGTGCATAATTACATCCTCAGAAGTCTGGAGTGAGGGCACAGATTATAGCTACCTGGGCTTTCTGGGAAACCAAAGCTGAATTACCTGCTAAAGGAGTTACAGAAGGAAAAAAAAAAAAGCCTCATTCTACCTTTTCTCTATTTAATCTCCATTTTCTTGCCTACAAGATCCTCATAATTTTCACTAGATTATAGCAAAGACAAAACTATATATAGTAGAATTCATCCTAGTGTCCATTTTAAATATTTTGGAATAAAAGTACACCCATTACCTACTTTTACTCATCCACATAAGTGATACTGATCTGATAAATCACCCTTAGTTGGGACCTTCATTAGCAGGTCTGTGGCATTCAGAACAAAATTGATCTCTATTAAGATCAACTATAAGAACATGATGTAAAAAGTATTTTGTGTGTCTCTCTCTCTGTGAGTCTTCTATGTTTTTTTAATCATGTTAAAAAAAGATCAGGTGAAATATGACATTAGTTTTCCTAAGTTCTGTCATTTTATACTTTAGTTCTTCACTAGTTCTCTGGAGTCAAACTGTCACGAAGCCCAGCTGCCTGGGCTCAGCAGGTGCTCACTTTTCAGTCCAGCACATGGCCACAAATATCATTCTTTGGTCCTCAACAGACTGAGACAAAGTGGCCATAGTGATGTAAAAATGGATGGGAGAAATATGGGGGCAGGGTCAAGCGGTTATAGATATCACATTTCTCCATGCTTATTGTTATATTTGAATGGTTGTTATCATTTTAAAAGTCACAGACATTGAGAATCTGATCAAAGTCTTTTCTCCAGAAAAATAAAGTATATACACAAAATTCAGCACATGACTTTGGGGAATTCATAGATTTTAAAATCTAAGCCATGTGTCTAGAGCATAGATAGTAAAGGTCATTGAGAGAGTACAGAGTAACTTAGAGTTCAGCTTGGAAGAGACATTTACCACTAAATTGGGGATAAACTTCTCATACACCGAGCACCAAAATTGTCCCCACTGTCTTACCAGCAGCTCTGTCCCTCACTGCTCCTCCTGGATCATGGCCTGTTGGCTGCTGCTGAGCCCATCTCCTGCTTCCAAGCGTGGTAACTCAACAGGAACAAGGGCAAGTAAACAATCTTAAGAGGGTCTGCTGCTGAATGTTGGCCAGCCTGGGAAAAACACAGAGTGAATATTTTTAAGTTAGCAAAAAGAAACAAGGCATGCACATCTGGTATGAAAGCTATTACATAGAGTTTAAAAGGTTTAATATGCCCATAATTGGATATTTCCACTACACCGTTGGCTGTTAAAAAAAGGTTAGGGTTGGAGGATCTTTCTCAAAGCAGTGAAACTCCCAAATGTATCACAATAACATTGTCTAATATTTGTAAAGCCCTCTGCAAGGCCCAAAGCATCTCCGCCTACTTCGGTGCTCCTTACAACTTGATTATGACAATCAACCGGGCCTGGGACCCACTGGCTCAGAGTCCTTCATCTGTTTAATCACACGGCTCTCAGCCTTGGTTGCAATGGTATCACATGCATGTGAAGCTGAGGCCTCTGCTCAGAGATTGTGATTTGTTGTACTAAAATGAAGCTTTATTCCCCAGGTTATTCTAAGGTGCAGTCAGGATTAAGAACCATTAGTTTAAACCCCTATACTTGCTGAGATGTAGCACTAACTTAACCAGTAAATAGCAAATGTCTATGCAGAATATTATATCAAAGCAATGTGCTAAGTGAAGGGAGAAGGTAAAGCATCAGAACACGTGACCCCTTTAATTTAGCTAGAGAGATTGGACATGTATTTTTAAAATATCACCTACTAAAGTACATAACCAAATATATATAACCAAAGTGCACTGGTCAAAGATATAGTAAAAATCTTGTAGCTAAAATCTCTACCTGCTACAAAAAGTAGAGATTATCATCCATAAAATAAAGGAGGAAATTGAATGCATGGTTTCAGAGAGTCTTCTGAGTTCTAAGGGCAGGTGAAATTCAGAGAAAGACAGAGAGGAACAGGAAGAGAACACTTTTTGGTCAGAAAGCTGTAAGAAGATGTACATTGAGGGAGAATAAAAACCCCATTCTGACTAATGCATTTCTATAAGGGGACATTAGAAGAATTTGGACAAGCAGATTTGAGTCAGGACATAAAGAATTTTGGTAAAATGGCTAAGGAAGTTGGGCCATTCCTCCAAATGTCTGAAAATAGTATCTGGAATAATACTGGAAGCTGTTGAAAGCTGGTGCCCCAAGGGGTGTTAGTAAATTTACTGAGTTCTTAGTAAATGTTAGACAAAGTGCTGGATGTATTACATGTGTTACCTCATTTAACACAAACAGCTGGTGAGGTAGTTGTTATTGTCCCTATTGTACCGAGTGAGAAGAGAGGCCACTTAATGTTCTCAAAGTCATGAAGCTAGAAATAATAAGTTGAGACTGGGGCATACTGTTCCTTTAGAAATAAGGCATCATGTAGGTTTTTAACAATTGGGATATAATTCATGTATCATAAAATGCATCCCTTTAAAATATACAATTCAGTATTTTTAATATAGTCAACAAGTTGTGCCATTATTGCCACTATCTAAAATCCAGAACAATTTGATCACTCCTCAGATAAATCCAGCACCCATTTGGAGTCAGTTCTCATTCATCCCTCTTCTAGTTAATTGAATTTCTCTCTCTATGGATTTGCCTATTTTGGATATTTCAAATAAATACAATGCTGTAAAATGTGGCTTTCTGTGTCTGGTGTCTTTTACTCAGCATTACGTTTCCAAGGTTCATCTACATGTTAGTGTGTTTACTACTTCCTTTCTTTTCATCGGCGAGTAACATTCCACTGTATAGGTACATCACATTGTATTATTCATTGTGGACATTTCAGGTATTTCTACTTGTTGCTATTATACGTAATGCTGCTATGAACATTTATTTACATACGAGCATTTTTTTTATTGTGGTAAAATGTATGCAATATAAACCATCTTAACCTTATTTTAAGTGTACAGTTCTATGGCACCCATCTATGGCAAGTTATTCACCACCCATCTCAAGAACTTCTTCATCTTCTCAAACTGAAACTCTGTACCCATGAAACACTAACTTCTCATTTCCCCTCCCCAAAGCTCCTGGCAAACACGATCATACTTTTTGTCTCTATGAGTTTGATTCTTCCATATACCTTGATTCCATATACCTCGTATAAATAAGCAGACTCACACAATATTTGTCCTTTTGTGACTGGCTACTTCATTTAGCACATGTCTTTAATACTCTTTCATGTTGTAGCATGTGTCATAATTTCCTTCCTTTTTTTCCTTTTACTTGTATTAGCATTTATTTTATGCTGAATTTACTCCTGTAGCATAACTGTTTGTTTCTTCCGTTTCTTCTGGGATGCTATTTTCTTCTGTGCAACCTCCCCTTCCGGTTCAGAAACAATTTGCTCTCTTTCAGTAGGATCACGTCAGTGTAGCAGGGAGAGCCCGTGGAGGGGTTAGTCTGCCCATGAGCTCCGCAGGTGTTGTGCTGCATCTGGGGGGCTCTGTTCACCTGGATGTGCTCCATAACCAGAGAATTTATATCTGAACCTTGAAGTTCAGCATTACTTTCTGCATTTTTAAGCGTGTGCAACAAAAATTCAGCAATCTTTTTAGGTCACCAACCCTGTGTCCAGCCCACGGTTTGGCCTGGGCACACCTACCAACTCCACCACTCTAAGGACAGAATGTCACCCATTGCTTTTGTAAAGTGACATCCTGAAGATACTGGTGGCTTTTCAAGTATGCATGACTTTGATGGCCTGGGCAGTTGCCTGCATATTCTGAGAGTGAACACATTCATTTGAACCTCTTGATTTGCATGACTTTGTAGGATTTTCTTGGTCAACCATTATCAGAGGTCACCTCTGGCAACTTGTGGGAAGAAAGAGCTCCTTCCTTTTTTAAGGCTGAACAGTATTCCATTATACATTACATTTTGTTTATCCATTCATTTGTTGATGGACACTTGGGTTACTTCCACCTTTAAGTTACTGTGAGCTTATAACGCCGTTTTGAATATGAGCATTCATAATTACTCTATGCTTTGTGTGGACACACGGTTTCAATTCTCTTGGGAGTAGGAGTCTTAGGAGTAGAACTTCTGGGAAATATGGTAATTCTCTTTAATCTTTTGATGAACTGTCAAACTTTTTTTGCAAAGTGGCATACTATTTTACATTTCTATCACCAACAGATTAGTGTCCCAATTCTCCCATATCCTCACCGACAGTTGTTATTGTCTGTCTTTTATTATAACCATCCTAGTGGGTGTAAAATTGAAGATTTAGGTGTTAACATAATATAAGCATAACTTCCTGTAGTGATCCAGATATAAGCTGGTAAGAGAATGAGAGGGCTCCAGAGGAAACGAAACACAATGATCAAGCAGAAAAACACCACTGATTGAGAAATGAGTGGACTTCAGTAACATTCTAGATGTAGAAAGAAAAAAAGATTCAATTATAGTAATAAAGTTTAGAGTTTGCTAGCTTGAAAGAATGATGGTATTAATCAGACAAATGGAAAATTCTAGAAAGGAATCTTAAATGACAAAATAAATTCCTGACATGATATATATGAGGAAGCTATATAATCCAAGTAAATATAATAATTATCAGTCAGGTGAAGTTCAGGAGGTTGGGGTTGGAGACAATGAAATATGTCTTGCTTTTAGAAAGGATTAAAGCAGCATTGGTACCACTAGAAAAGGGTCATTGTCTGTACGTGCTTAGATTCCTAAGACTGGAATTAGCAGCTTATGGACCAAACATTCAGGAAGGTGAAGCAACAGAACTATATACTTGCCTTCCTATTTTCTGTTTAAAACTGTAGAACAAAACCTAAACAGTAAAAATTACATATTCTTTACCCTCAGAGTTTTATTGGAACTTTAGCTGTAAGTCTTTTGAATTGGTGTCAGATTTCCACCTATACACTGGGGCCTTCAGGACGGCGGTACCCTTGGTACCCTGGGTCAGGATGGTGTGAGCAGCTTAGCGGACAGCCCTCTGAGGGCTGGCATGGGACCGAGAGTCCTAGAGGAAGGAGTGTCACTACAAGCAGCTATCTGGTTGGCTGGGAACCAAGCTGGCAAACTATCAAGGAGAAATGTGAAGTTCCAGTTTTCTATGCCTCACACAACCCTGTTGTAAAAAGAGGCCATCTGAACAAATAGAATGTACACCTGTAAGAGACCACAGGTCTCTTGTTAGAACACAGTTCCTCAGTGATCACAATCCTGGCTTTGTTCAATTTTGGAATGTCTCCAATATGATAATATTCAGAAATCAATACAGTGATGATTTGTGAGCTTGAGTACCTGTTTTGAAAGAGATGTTCAGTGAGACTATTTAGGGTGCCTATGGTAAATATTCTCAAAGAAGCTGCAGAATATTGATAGTTAGCTTATGCATTGAGTTTTCCCTCTGACCTGGAACACTGAGATTATAAGAAAAAAAACACTTAGAATGCAAAGCAGAATAAACATGAAGGGTAACTGTTGTGAAGACAGGTTAAGATAAGAGAGGGGAGGAAGGGGACATGGGGGAGCGAGAGAGAGACAGACAGACAGACCTATCAATCTAAGAATGAAAGCCTATAAGTTCATTTTAAATTTCCAATGCTCTCACTCCCACACACATCTCCACAGTTTTAATGAAATGAAATAAGCCTCGCAAAGTTGCAATCCTATTAAGGCTATGTGCGGTTTCGATACAGATTTTTCTTTGTTCTCCTAAATTGAAACCTATTCTGCTATATTTTATCTTCATCAACTCTTCACTGTGTTTTAGAAGGTAA
Organism: Tonatia bakeri; assembly: GCA_004024845.1. Lineage (NCBI taxonomy): Eukaryota > Metazoa > Chordata > Mammalia > Chiroptera > Phyllostomidae > Tonatia > Tonatia bakeri. The sequence goes on from PVIA01000841.1 coordinate 61,514, forward strand.
TATGTACTTTCTACAATTCTTTTCAGAATGTAGATGGAAAAACTAAACATAGCTAAGACTTATTGAACATCCCAGTCATTTAAGCCTCACAACACTACCAGCCATGTCCCTCAGCGCACACTCTGTGGGTGGCAGGCCCCTCGGCTTCCACTGGCTGAGAGTCAATAAAGAAAACATTTTATTTCGGTTACAGGTAAGTTATTCTATATTTCAAACCCTAGAACAGACACTTTCTCTCAAAAAGTAAATACAACTTTTCTTTACAAACCAGTCATCCCACCTATCTAGATGTATGTATCAATATGAGCTATATATACATCATGTATAGAAATCTTCCTTCAGGGCCTTCAATATATTGTCTGTTCAACAGTTGAATCCATCAGTGATCAAAAGTCATTCAATGCCTCTGTTGCAAACAGGAGACTGTTATCTTGCTAGATAAAACCCTTCCTTTCCCCTGTCTCTTCAAGCTTCAAAACTGTAGGTGTTTCCTCCCGTTGTGATGCTGCCTTTGCTGCTCCCCAGCTGAGTGTGATCCTCCTCCAGGTCCAGACGAGAGGTCAGACGAGAGACCACCGAACAGCAGGTTACTGACCTCGGCTGTATATGCCCACAAATGGTTTTCCTCCCCTTTCTCCTTCTCTCTCCTCATGCATGTGCTCTCTCCTCTCTCTCACACACACACAACCCCCACACATATACCCACACCCTCTTTCTGCTAGTAAATGACCCCAACTTGATGGTGCTGCAGGAAAGAGCTGTTTCAAAATGTCAGCTACTTGGCAGCAATGGCTGCTCTATTAATGTTTTTAAAAAATCACTACAGTAGTCAAAACTCTAAGAAGAAAACTAAAGGAAGTCCTTTTGCATATTTACTCCCTGCATTTTCTAACACATTTTTCCTTGGTGACCTCAAGGAAAAATTCAATAAGTGTTTACAGAACAAATTCCACTAAGAAAAAAACAAATATACACCAAACAAGATTCTTTCTAATCAACAGCCCTTATAGAACTACAATTGCCAATGAAAGATGAAATATTAGGCAGCAGTTACAAAATGTTTGGCATAGTGTTTTTGTTGCACAAAGAAACTGTTTAAGAATCAAACATAGAAATGGAGGAGTACAGGTATGAATTCACTTGGCATTGCTTGTAGATTATCAGATCAACTTCTGTCTTCCAAAAACTAACAAAAAGGGGGGAGGGGCATGAGGAAATAAATATTTTTAAAAACCAAGATGGAAAACTTATATTAGAAGAAAATGTTGAGTAAAAATCACATAGAACAAGCATATATAAATACTTTCATGTGTAACACAAACATCTTTATGACACTCATACACTTGCTAATATGTGACCTCTTTGGTCAGAGACAGGGCAATTACAATCCAGTTGAGATGTGCCCTCAACTGGTTTTTTTTCAGAGTTTCCTTAACTCTGAAAAGCCAGTACAGGATATGATTTATTTTTTATCCACTAAAATAGGAAACATAATTCTCTAAAACAGAACTGGCATCCCTAATGTCCAAGCATTTGTGGGATCCCCTCTAGAAATTGCATGTAGTGAAGGAGAAGAAAGGGGTAAAGGAGAAAAGGAGGTAAGGAAAAGAGTGTGTACACTTTTCTGATTTTAATGGTTCATCTGCCATTTCCTTTTTCTTCACACAAAGAACTTCAGGGACTGGTGATTATATGATAGACTGCAGGGCAATAATTCTACTTGGAACTAAGTTTTGAGATGAGTCTCAGAAGCAACTTCTGTCCCATAACTCTAAGAAACCTGTAAGCAAACTAAGGAGTAGGCAGGGAGAAGAGACAACCAAAATGGAAGTCCATCTCAGGCCCTAATGCTGACACTGTTACTCCATAACTTCATGGCTCTCAGGTATCAGGGCTGCAGATGCCTATAAAATGTTGAATTGCAGTATCTCTGTTCCAGACCAGGTTCAGTGCTTTATGACCCTATGACTCAGAGATCTAATTTGATACAGACAGAAAAAAGTACATATATAAGAAAAAGAAGTACTGCACAAATGAATAAAACATAAAAACATGAGCAAAATTATATTGATAGAATTATCCCAATTTAAATTTCACTTAAATACTATTAAAACTTTATAATGAATAATCCTTAAATTGTGATATATAACTGTAACTGATAGTCATAATGCTAATTATTGATTTCCAAGAAATTTTTACAATGTATATTCTATTCCTTTAGATATGGTAATTTCATAAGTGATGTAATGGAATTTTCAGAGTAATGAGGTTGCTACCATGGTTCATTTAGACGGAAAGGCTAGTTATATCCATTCATAACAGGAATACATTGAGGATTGATAACTTGGCAGACTGTGAGTGCATTTCAAAAAACTGCTTCAAACTATAACATTACCTAGATATTTAAAAAATGAATTCATTTTCCTTACTCTTCAAGAAAATTACTAGGTATATAGTAACCCCACCTTGCCATTTCTATAAGACAGATGGAAAATAAAAGAATACATTTTTAAATTTATTAATTATGATATATACCATTCAATAGCCCAGATAATATCTTCATGCAAGAGTGCTTTAAATCATATGAGCTATGTGAGTGAAGGTTTAAAGCTATTACATTAATAACATCAATACAAACATCAAAGGATCAATGAGAAAAATTCTGAGGCTTGATGAGATGGCAAATAGTATGTAAAATGAAATTTTATAATACATATAAAGCTGCCAACATTTGAGTTATTGCTATTTTTAAAAAGCAACATTACTTCAAATATAATACTGTGTACATTTTGCATTCTAAAAATTTAAACAAATCAAATCTTATTACCAATAAAAAGGCAAAGGAGAAAGAAAAACTCCAGAAATTTCCCAAAGGTTCTAATTTTATCTTGTTCCTTAAAATGGAACATCATACTGAAAAGATTTCAAAACACACAGAAAAACTCCAGTGTTATGATTACCTGGATTGTTAAAAATAAATTATGCATTTTGCAAAATTGAGTCATTGAAATACTTCTATCATAAGGTATTCTTAAAAACAGTTTAGTAAACATCGAGTTAAGACAAATGATTCTCTTTCATCCACGAAAACAGGATGTGATAATCAAAATATGAGTGATAACCACGAATGATAATCAAAATATTAACAGCTAGCATTTGAAAACACGGGTTATAGTGCTGCAGGCGGGTCCCAGAGGTCACCTCCAGGCTACATTATCATAGTTGGTGGATCATGGGGAGGGTCAGGGAGTCAGGAGGAGCGAGCCATGGTGGCTTAGGACAGCAGAATTCTCCAGCTGCCTCGGCAATGTTTCAGTAGCCATGAGGATAGCCACACTCACATCCACCTGCTGCATATCAGTTCTGGCTGTTTACATGACACTTACAAGGGATAAAAAAAGGCATTAAGTACATGTTAAAATTTTTTGCAAATCCACCACTTATTGGAGAAAATGTAGCTATTAACTTTGGCAATGGCTAGGAAGCAACATCATGGGTAAATCTGATGGAATGAATGAAAATTAAAGATGAAAGTGTTTTTTTTTATTTTTCAGGATTAATTATGAAAATTATGTAAAATATTTTATAACATTTAAATTATTAAAATATAAAACTATGAAGTTAAACCTTCAAGTAATGACCACAATGGCAGAACTGAAATATATTTCTCCCTAAATAAAGGCATTTAATATAAAAAGCTCTAAATTCAATCATACTTAAGACAGTCATATAAGTGAAAAATCCAAATAGATATTTTAATAACAAAACTTTGACACAATATTTTGTCATAAAATTATCATTTTCATATTAAACTGGATTTTCATATAGTAATTTCCTGGATATGCTGTACAACTATTGCTACTTAGAAGATAAATGATTTCTTATTAACAAGCATAGCATAATAATAAAGAAATGGCAGCATAATTTAAAAACATTTGATGCCATGGTAGAGCTGTAGGAGGTGGTCTGTATAGAAGCATGCTTTTGAAAAATGCTTTAAATCATTTTTTAACTACAGCTTCTAGGTAAAATATACATATCTAAAGGGGATAGGAAGTTGTTGTTGTTCTCTTGTTGAAAGGGATTAAAGTCACCTAGCAATCTCTGTTGTAGAAACCAAAATAAGAGTTGGTTGTCTACCCCAGTTCCTCTCATCAGAAGAGTACAAGCAAGTAGAGAAGCACGGGTAGTGCAGTGGTGCTTTGACACACGGTTTTCACAATATGACAAAGTAAAAGTCATCATGAAATCTGCCGGGAAAAAGAAAGGCTCTAAAAGCATGTTAATGGTAACCACATGGAGAGTTTACAGATCACTCAGAGACACATGCACACTCCAAAAATGCAAATAACAAGAGACTCAACCAAAGAGCAAATAGATTATGACTTAGAGAGGGGGGCTGGAAACAGAAACTTTCTAAAGGTCTTTAAAATATTCTAGGTAAAAATATGAATGAGAATAATAATAATGTGTAGAACCAGAGACTATTTTTGGACTTACTTTTATAGAGACAAACAAGAAATTGATATTTGAGTTATGAACAATGATAAAAGGATAATACCAATTAGAATGTGAAATACAGTTTGTGACAGTGGTAGATAATAAAGAATATATTTCAGAAAGTTTTATTTTGTGTCATAATATTTCAGAGTGCAAGAAATAAGCTCTGAAATAAACACAACTTTAAACCCTAGTAAAACAAACCCACTATATGTCTTAACACAAAAGAACTCAATAATTATAGTACATGTGTGCATATATTTTATACATATGCAAATATGAGAGCGGAAGAGAACAGGAATGTGAGAATTTGTTTTCCTCTATGTATTAATGACAGGGGTCTCAGAATGTGGGTCAGTATTTTTAGATAGTGAAAGAATAAAATCACCATTTTTAAATCTTCACTGAGCAAAGTGGAGTTTGGAAATAAAGGAGCCACTGACTCTGCCTTTAGAAAATGATGTCTAGGAAAAGCCCTTTATGCTAACTTGGGTTCACAGGCAATGAAAATCAGTATTAAACATCTTGATTCTTCACTGACCCTGAGTGGATGAGAAGCTAAATGAAAACTAGAGTGTCTACTCCTTATAGTTGGGAATGTGAAAGTGTCATTTCTAAGCAAGATCAGCTGTCAGCTGACAGAAAGACATACTTGCTCCAACCTCCAAGAATGAACCAGAAAAAGCAAAGAATGGAAACAAACAAATGAACACCATTAGTAGATGTATATTATTTCAGCTCAGTAGCTATTAAAAGCCAGGTATTTTGCATCTTAGAAAAATCTTTTTCCTGTTGAGAAAAATGAATAAAACTAAAGAGCTTAATAGGCAAACTTAATTGGGTCCCACAAGAAATGCAGCTGCTTCAGAGAACCGTACCGTATGTAGACAGTCCTATAGTTTGAGGTCAGGCTTCCCCCACAGGTGCCCGCCAGAGCAGTGCACGCAGGTCATCTCCAGAGCCACAAAGGAGGTCATGCTTTATCAGAGAGCACATCAGAGGTGGCATAAATCATCTAAGTGTAATGGCTAACTAAAAATAAGTTTCTACTACAAGTTGGCATTTTGTAAATGAAGTTAATATGTATCTTTCATTTTCTGAGCAGGGAAGAGGGGGGAAATACATAAAACCAAGCAAGACTTTTCATCTTCAACACTGTAGGAAAAGGACGAGCCAGTAGGTACAAGAATTTGGCTTATAGCTTTTGAGGTACCATGAGCACTGGTCCCTTCTGCATGTGCCCCATCCCCTCCTCCACCAGCCTTTCTATGAATGACTGGCGCTAACTGTTCACTGCAAATAAAGTTGTGGGTCAATTAAGGAGATTAGGTTATTTCCTTAACCTCAAGTTGGAAAACTGAGTGACCAAAGAGGATTTGAATTGAAACATTATGGCCACCCATAAGAAAGAGAAGACATTCTTTTATTGTCTCGCTTATTGTATTTCTTTAATTGTGTTTTTCTTGTTGTCTTATTTTTTTCAATTAATAAACATTATTTTTACAAACAGATGTCGGTTCACTGTACAATTTAGCAAAGTATAGAGAGTGGTTGCATACTTCTGCCCACACACATGCACACCTTCTGCATTATCAACATCCTTGACCAGTGGAGCATTTGTCACAGCCGATGAATCTTCATGGACACATCATTATCACCCAAAGTTTGTACATTCTATGAATTTTCTTTAGTTTTGACATGTAGAATGACATGTACCCACCACTGTTGTATATTATAGAATTGTTTCACTGCCCTAAAAATCCTCTGTACTCTGCCTATTCAGTCCTTCCTAACCTTTAATCCCTGGAAACCACTAATCTTGTTACTGTCTTCACAGTTTCACCTTTTCTAGAATGTCATGCATTTGGAATGAAGCTGTATGTAGCTTTTGAAGAATGGCTCATTTCACATAGTAATATGCATTTAAGCTTCCTCCATGTATTCTCATGGCTTGGTAGCTTATTTCTTTGTACTGCTGAATAATACTGCATTGTCTGAATATCACAGTTTATTTACTCATTCACCTGCTGCAGGTCATCTTGGTTGCTACCAAGTTTTGTCAATGATGAAGGAAGTTGCTATACACATTGGTGTGCATTTTTGTGTAGATATTACTTGTTGACTCTTTTGTGTAACTACCAAGGAGCACAATTGCTGGACTGCATAGTTAGAATAAGTTTAGTTTTGTAAGAAACTGCCAAACTTTCTTCCAAAATGGCTGTATCATTTTCCATCCCAACCAACAATGAATGAAGAGTTTCTGTTGCTCCACACCCTCACTAGCATTTGGTATTGTTAGTGGTTTGGATTTTGACCATTCTAATAGGTGCATACTGGAAACTCATTGTTATTTCAATTTGCAATTCATTAATGACATATGATATTGAACATCTTTTCAAATGCTTAGTTTTCATCTGTACATTGTCTTTGGTAAGATGTCTATTTAGGTCTTTTGCCCATTTTTAAAATCAGGTTGTTCATTTTTTATTGCTTTAACAGTTAAATGAGTTCTTTGTATATTTTGAATAAAGTCCTTCATTATATCTTTTGCAAATATTTTCTTCCAGTTTGTAGATTGCATTCTCAACTTGTTGATATTGACTTTACCAGAAAAGTTTTCCATTTTAATGAACTCTAGCTTAAATGATCCCTTTCATGGATCATGTCTTTGGTGTTTCACCTAAAGAGTCATTGCCATACTGAAGGTCATCTAGGTTTTCTCCTATGTTATCTTCTAGGAGTATCATAGTTTTGCATTTTACATTTAAGTACATGGTCCATTTTGTGTTTTTGTGGAGAGTGTAAGATCTGTGTCTAGATCCACTTTGTTGCATGTGATGACCAGTTGTTTTAGCTCCATTTGTTGAAAAGATTTTGTTCCTAGTCCATGTTTGTCAAACAGAGATCAGTCAGCTATATTTATGTGGGCTACTTCTGGGCTCTCTATTCTGTTCCACTGATCTATTTCCCGACCCTTTCACTAATACCATACTGTATCGATTGTTGTAGCTTTATAGTAAGACTTCAAGTCAGGTTGTGTCAGTTGACCTTCTCCTCCTCCAATATTGTGTCTGAATATTGGGTTTTCTATTTCTGTACTTAAAAATTAGAATCCATTTATTGATAATTATAAAATAACTTGCTGGTATTTTGACTGAAATTGTGTTGGATCTGTAAATCAAGTTGGGAAGAAGCGACATCTTAACAATATTAAGACCTCCTATCCATGAACATGAACTATGACTCCATCAATTTAGTTCTTTTCAGTAGCTTTCACCAGCGTGTTGTATTTCCCTCAATGATCTTACACATACATTTTTAGAAAAACACCTAAGTATCTCATTTTGGGGATAGTAATGTAAATGGTAATGTGTTTTCAATTTCAAATTCCACTAGTTAATTGATGGTTCATAGGAAAGTAATTGACTTTTATATATTAACCTTGTACCCTGCAAGTTTCTACAATTGCTTATTAGTTGCTGGAGTATTTTTGTTGACTATTTTGGATTTTTGTTGACTATTTTGGATTTTCTACATAGAACATCATGTCATCTTGGAACAAAGATTTTTATTTCTTCCTTCCCAATCTTTTATTTCCTCTTCTTGTCTTATTGCATTAGCTAGGACTTCCAGTACTATGTTGAAAGCAATAGTGAGAGGTGACATCCCTGTCTTGTTCCCAATCTTACTGGAAACACTTTGAGTTTCTTATCATTAAATGTGATGGTGGCTGTAAGGTTTTTTTTAAAAAATAGATATTCTTTATCAAGTTGAGGAACTTCCCCCTTTATCCTTAGTTTGCTGATCTTTTATTTTAAATATTGTTATATTTTGTTAAGTGATTTTTCTGCATCTATTCTTCTTTAGTCTGTTTAATATAATAAATTAATTCATATTTATTTTAAAAAATTTTTAAATTTATTGTTGTTCAGTTACGGTTGTCCCACCTTTTTCCCCATTGCTCACCCCTGCCCCAACCCCCACCTTTTAATGTTGAAACAGCCTTGAATACCTGGCATAAATCCTATTGGTCATAGTATATAATTCTTTTTCTATATTGTAGTATTTGATTGACTAATATTTTATTGAATATTTTTACATTTATGTTCATGAGAGATATTAATCTATAGTTTTCTTGTAATGCCTTTGTCTAGTTTTGGTATTAGATAATGGCCTCAAAGAATAAGTTAGGAAGTATTCCTTCTGCTTCTATTCTCTGAAAGAGATTGTTTTAAATTAGAATATTAAGTGCAAGTTTATAATAACTTTCTCAATGTGTATGTTGACAGAGACCTATGATTTTTCTTTTATCTTTAGACTTTAGTTTTATTTTAAGAGATCATGTCCATTTTCTTCTGTAATAAACTTAAAAGATATCCATCCACCCATTTGGTCAGATTTATTTATTCTTTAGCAATGGAAGCATTAAATGATGGCAGTGTTGAGTCTCAATCTTTAAAAACAATATATTCATTATACTTGGAATTGTTTAGCTTTTTCATGGGAAAAGACACTCAAACACAAACCTTTATACTATCCCCTAGTAGTTCTGTAGCACAATTTTATAAAAAAGTTTTGCTGATAATTGAACAATTTATATGTTGTAGGCAAGGAGTATCAAGAGTGACTAGTAGCCAGTCTGGTAAATCAAGAGCTATGACTAAGATCTATGGTCTTTTCAAGTCATTGCTACCTATTATTAAGAAATTATATACTCTATTTTTATAGACATCAGTAATGTGTTTATGTTTCCATGCATCTGTCTTCAGTCAATATTTTGTGAAATGAAGTCCTGAAGAAGTCTCAAGGTTTTCCTAACCAGTATTAACCTCTGTTCAATTATAATTCTGTTCATATACATCACTTTGTTTAGAGAAGGTCTCCTAAGAATATCAGTCTGACTTCAAAAACATTTTAATTTACCATGTAATTGATACCTGAATAAATGGACTTTTGCATTAACTGAGTAATAGAGAAAATATGCCAGCAAATTTCTTTGAATTTCCTAATCTCATCAACTTTTGCATTCTTGTAGCAAATCTGTCATTTTCAAAACTATACTTTATTTCCTTTACCTACTAAAAATGACTCATTATTTTAACTTTTTCAGTAGATTGAATTTTTCTTAAAAGATAATTCAGAAAATTATCACTTTAGCAAACTGTACACACTAAATTGCAATTTTATGTACATTTCCTTCAGGAATTAAAAACAGGTAACTTTCATTCTTTGTATTGGCATGCAGGAGTGAACTTCCTCTTAAAAAATAAAATCTATATTCTTAAGAGGATCTGAGAAGCAGGGTTTTTTTTTCTTCACATCATCTGTTCTCTGAAGTGATATTTAACGCTTGGTTCATGAAACAAGTGTTGGTGAGGATGTGGGGAAAAGGGGACCTCTGTGTGTTGTTGGTGGAATTGTACACTGGTACAGCCACTGTGGAAAACATTATGGAGCTTCCTCAAAAATTAAAAATAGAATTACCACATAGGATCCAGCAATTTAATCTCCGTGTATTTATCCAAAGAAATCTGAAACACTAATTTGAAAGGACATAGGTATCCCTATGTTCACTGCAGCTTAATTTACAATAGTCAAGATGCAGAAGCAAGCTAAGTGTCCATCAGTAGGCAAATGGATAAAGAAGATGTGGTGCATATATACAATGAATTATTACTCAAGCATACAAAAGTGAAATCTTGCCATTTGTGACAACATGGATGGCCCTAGAGGGTATTATGCTAAATGAAATAAATCAGAACAAGAAAATACCATAGAATTTCACTTATTTGTGAAATCTAAAAAACAAAATAAATGAACAAACTCATAGATACAGAGAGGAAACTGATAGTTGTCAGATGAGAAGACGGGTTGGGGGCAGGGTGAAAAGGATGCTTCTTCATCCCTGTGAAGGACAAACTGGCAATTGCAACACAGTCACTGGGACATGAAGTACAGTCAGTATTATTTGAAAACTATGTGTGGTGTCAGGGGTTTACCAGACTTACCAGGGGATCAATTTATATGTTATTTAAGTATTTACCTACTATGCTGTATAGCTGAAACTGATATAATATTGTATGTCAACAGTTATTGAGAACTTTAATGTTTTAAAAAATATAGTTTGGTTTATGGAAATAAGACCAAAGGAATTTCTCTCTTTGCACTGTCAGAGAAGCAATATAATTGTATAACAAGATAGTGATAGCATAGTCAACTTAGAAAAAACCTATTAATTGCCCCATCAAGTTCATTACCAAAATGTATCACCTATTAGAACACTTTTTTTTTGTATTTAAACATCAATGTGTGGTCACTGGGGGACATGGCCTGCAACCTAGGCATGTGCCCTGACTGGGAATCGAAACTGCGATGCCTGGTTCGCAGCCCGCGCTCAATCCACTGAGCTGCACCAGCCAGGGCTAGAACACTTTTAATGAATACTTTTTCCTCACCAAAAGATTCCCTTTTTAAGTTAGGAGAAGAGTTAATATATTTCACCCATTAAGGCCACTAATATTCTCACATTATGAGAAATACTGCAGAAAGTATAAAGATAATCTATAAGAAACCCTGAAATAAAGCATCATAGTTCTGAAATGTTTATATAGGCATTTGAATGTAATACTATTTTTTTTTACCTTGGAAGGAAATCAAAAGGTCACTTACAAAATGCAATGAAACAAATATTTACTTAACATTTGTAGTATGCTGTATTTGAAGTTCAGTGAAATTTAAGAAATGTTATTTTGCCTAAGTCCTTCATTTAATGGATGAAGAAATCCATAGTAAGCATCCTGCCCAGCATCAATCATATCACAAGTCAAAGATTTTATTTAAAGATGAGAATTCCTTTTTGCAATACCAAATGTATGCTAATATGTTGGTCTGTCTGAGAAATGCATGCTATGGACATGTGAAGGAGATAAGCCTTGAAAGAAGATCAAAAACAGACTCCAAAACAGGTAAAGACAAGTATGTGATGATGAATCATGCAATCTGGAGGGAAGATCTAGTCTATTTCTGTAGGTCTATGCTCAGGTGCACATGCTGCAGCCTTACTTTTTAAAGACCCCGGGACCGCACTGCAGTTCCCACTCTAAATGGGCACATATGACTGCTACTGGCAGTGAGGACAGACGCTCTTTATCAAGAAGCAGTTGCAGCGCGAGAGTTGCGCCTTGGTAGTGCCAGCACAGAGTTCAAGAATTTCAGAGGAAACCTCCAAAAGTTCTGAGTTTATTTGAAGATTTTTTGACTTACGATTTTTAAAAAATTCTTATCTTTCTGCCACTTTAAAAAAAATAGAAGATCAATGAAGGACTCTGGTTTACCCCCCCACCCCCATTCTGGTTATATAGTTATGTATTATTATGTCAATACCATGTATTACAATGCCTAAATCAGTTCTCTGAATTTAGAAAATTCCTATACTTGGAAAGAAGTAAAGAAACTAATCTACCTATTTTTACTTCATTTCACTAGCATCAAGTAAATACCATTTTGGATTTTTTATGCTACTAAATTTTTGGAACTAGAATTCTCTGTAGTATCTGGTGACATCCAACAAATACCAATTGTGGACTTCCAATGTCCCAGGCACTGTGCTAGATACTGGCGATAACGCTCTAAACAAAACAGAAATAGAGCTCCTAGCACAGAGCTTACCAATCAAACTCAAAGTCTGCTGGATTTTGAGCCTTTAAGAATAAAAACAACAACAACAGCAAGAAAAATACATTCAAAACAAATAAAGAAGGCATTTCAAAATCAGTAGAAGCTTACATAGCAAGAGTTATCTACCTATAACTATTTTTCACTATGAAATAAATGCCAAGGATATTCAGGCTCAGAACTAGTGAATGATGTCTCATCATGACAGTAAACAGTAAGACAGATTGGGAATGGTGCTACTCCTAGCCTAGAAAGAAGCTGGTAGCCATACAATTGAATGAAAGAAAGCAGAATGAAGAACATAGGCCGTACTCATCTGCCTTAGCTCCAAAAACCTGTTTGTAAATCACTGTCTAAAAGTAGTAGTAGTTTTGCAAATCATGTTTACATTCTGAAGTAGCCACAAAAGTCCTTTGAACACACAATATAACTAAACTATTATCCAATTATAATAATATCAGAGAGTATCACTGATAATATGTATAACATTTTAGCTACAAATGTTCCTGGGCTCCAGAAGCCCCTGGGACACTGTCTCAGCTATTGCATGGATATGAATGTCTAACTTCACCTATGATGTGAGCTCAATGAATATTTTATCTGTACTTAATTTTGGATAGGGAGAAATAAGGAGAGGAAATACAACACTGGTAGCCTTAAAGAGAAAAGCAGTAAAAATAAAATGATACCACTGCCATTTACTTTTTATTTTTTACCATTTTCATTCACTCATACATTCAACAAATATTTATCAAGTGTGTACCATGTGCATCCACTGCCCTGTGTGCTGAGGCTGTATGCCAGTGACCCACATGACACCCCTGTCCTCTGAGAACTCAGAGAACTAATGGGGGATCAAACAATAAAAGAAATTTTTTTAAAAACATGAAAAAAATATTGTGCCAAGTGATAATAAACTTCATAAGAAGTAATAAACCTTATGAAAGAAAAATAAATAAATCTGATAAAGAGTGACCATTCTGTTAGATTGAACAACCAGTCAGGTAATGTGTTCCTGAAAATGTAACTCGCAAGGAGAGATCAGAAGGAAGGGAAGAAGCAGCGCTCACTGCTGAATGCCTAAAGCAAAAGTGCTCCAGGGAGAGGGGCAGCAAGTGAGAAAAGCAGGAGGGACAGCACTTGTTTCCAGATTGTAAAGGATCATTCAGTGCTGAGATGGATGCACTGGAAAAGATCTGTGACTAGACAGACACATTTGGACTTGGATTTACCTGGGCCTTTTATTTTTGAGTGGAATTACAGAGCTGAATAAAGATCTTAATAAACATTTAAATAAGAAAAAAGTTATCTAAAAAAATAAATTTGTATCAGATATCTCCTAAACAAACTGGGCAAAAGACAAGAATGTACCAATGTCTCCAGGTTCTGAGGGATAGTTACTTTGTACCAAGATCATATACATAATTACTTATCAGTTAACTCTGAGAAATAATTTAAGGCATTCTGGAAATGCAAGAACTCAGTTTGCCTCCTACGGAACATTTCTAGGCGGGGAGTAACTGAGAATGTATACCAGTAAAAAGAAACAAAAAAGAATCAAATACACAGAAAGTCATGGGACTAAAGTAATAGTGGACTTAACCAGGAGAATAATGAAAAGAAACTCTAATTCAGTATAGAAAAATCAGAGAGCACAGAGAATAATGATTTTCAGAAGAAAGTACTTCATTCACCAGTAGCATAATTAAGAAATTGGAAAAAATCATTGCAATATGATAAAAACATATGTTCCTTTTATCAATAAGAACAAAGGAGATTAGAATTTTCAAGAAAAATTAAAAGCTTGTAAGGAAATTTAAGTCCAAAAGTGGAAGAAACTAAAATAGGGCATGAATTTGAGGAACTAAAGAAACTGAAGAAAATGGAATACCTGTTAACTTGAAGCTTAAAATATTACCTTTGGAACCAACCGAGTTTTAGTGTGATGGGATCATGTTTTCCTTCTCTACATGTTCAACCATACCACTTGATATTATCTTGATCTGTTATAATCACAACGTTGTAAATGCTGTTTTTTTCAATTAGCATAGAGCAACAAACAAAGCACAGGAGAAATAGCTACAGATGCAGAATAAAATATAAATATTATAAACCTAGCAACAGAAAATAATGGTATAGAATCCAGACGTGGTCAGAAAGTAGGGGAAGAAAAGTAGATAGACATGAGGAACACTAAGTTTTACAACTTCCCTGATGGGAAGTCAGAAGGCTATAGTCTGACATCGGTAATTTTAAAAATTAAATGTGCTACCTAGGAGAAAATAAAGACATACTTCTGATTGTAAGATTTAAAACTGTTTGGTTTTGCTATTACCATATACTTGTAATGTTTGAAAAGTCACTGTAGAAAACAACCAATCAATCACACACCCCAGTTTTGTACTTATTTCTCAGAAATGACAGTTCAGCCTTAGAATGGTACTCAAGAGAATTTCCAAACTACACAGACAACCGGTGTGTCAGGAAGTGCGTGTGGTGTGTGTGGTGCGGGTCTGCTGTGCACTTGGTTACACACTAATTATTGTGGGGATTCAACAAACACACGAGATGTGGTCCTGGCTCTCATCAAAATTTGTCTTGATGAAAGGAGACAGTTGCTGACACATAAATAGTGAATACATTTTAAATTGTTAACTAATTAGGATACACTCCAAAACATCTTTCACATGGGCCCCAAATCCCAGGACACCACTATGTAAGGAATTTTCATTCCCATGGGAAGCTCCGGGGAGCACAGAAGGACTATCGTCTATCTTCAAGCAAGGTATGCCAAAGTATCTGTTCCTGTCCCTAAGATGGGATATGAAACACTTAAGAAAAAGTACTATCTATAATCCTTAGTAGTTTTTAAATTGTGCATGCTATTATTTTATATTTCTATGAACAAGCCTGCATCTTTCACTTAGTTTACCTAATAAAGACAATAATCGATGACTGTGAATGCATGAAACTACAGGCATACAGTTTCTATCTTGATTGAAACAATAGCAGGAATGGAAATAACCTTGACTCTCCTCCCTCCAGGGGCATTCTTCAGAGCCCGTGCTCTCAGACTTGCGTCATTTCTGCCAGGCCGCAGGGTTGGGGAAGCTATGGCAACTCCAGCACCTAGGGCCACTCAGGCATTTGAGGAATCACACCTTTGAGCAAAGGGCCGGAAGCATCCTGAGAAATTCCTCTCTTGACCAGTGTGGGCAACCTACAATTTCCATCTTGTTCGATTTTTAAAAAATCATAGTACTGATTCTTTCCTATGAGTCTATATATTCCCCAAGCGTAAGGATGGTGACTCTCCTTTCCTCATAAATTGATGCTCAACATATGCTTAAGGAATGAACAAATATTTATTCAATCACTGCAATTTTATCAAGTAAGATGTTAGATGTTTGATTTATATGAACTCATCTGACTGTCTCAACAACACATGAGATATGTTTTACTAGCTGTTCCAGTTTTATAGATGCAGAGCAAATTCCGAGATGTTAAAGCTACTATGTTGAGTAAGAACACACACAGCTTAAAAGAAGAAAAGTCAGGGTTTAAAACTAGATCTTCTAGCTGTTTAGGAGTTGATTTTGATCCTTTAGAAATAAGGAGGCAACATAGATTCCTGTGTGGGGGAGGGGAGTACGGTAAAAAGCAGAAATAACTGAAAAGAGGATGGAAAAGGGAGGTCATAAAGGTGAGTACACCAAGGAGGAAGAAATTACAGCCCCAATAGAATGAAGTGAAAAAAAGAATGAGTGAGGGAAGTAGAAATGGAAAGGGGCCAGGCAAGTTAACACAGTAAAATATTTTTTTTTAAAGATTTTATTTATTTATTTTTAGAGAGGGAAGGGAGAGAGAGAGAGAAACATCAATGTGCAGTTGCTGGGGGCCATGGCCTACAACCCAGGCATGTACCCTGACTGGGAATCGAACCTGCGATGCTTTGGTTCGCAGCCCGCGCTCAATCCACTGAGCTACGCCAGCCAGGGCTACACAGTAAAATATTTTATAGAATTTAGTACTAAATTTGCAAGAAGGGAGACAGCAAAGAAAATTCAAAATGAATGGGGAAGTTATTTACTCCTGTCGTAGTTTCTTCCTCAATACTATGGGAATACTAACAGCACCAACAAAAATCAAGGTGATGTGAAAATGAATATGATAATCTCTGGAAAGTACATGGCACTTAGCACAATGTCAAAACATATTCAATATTGACTGTTATTAGAATAACTATCCTATTATGCTTTGAGACAACTGTCTTTCCCTCCTCAAGCCTCCATTTTTCTCATATGTAAACACAACAGATAAGTTAGAGAGTTTCTGAAGTCCTTTTCAGCCATTAACAACCCATGATTTTACTTTTGAAAATGTACTACATTTTTGCAAATCTGATGAATGATATATTAAAATGTTAAAAGGTGGTGGAAATCCGGGTAGCAATCAATATTTTATAAGTAGTTGGAAACATCTCTAATTTGCATAGCAAAGCTAAAATACAAAAACAAATTCAAACACAAACATACAGACACATAGAATTAAACATGCAGCCCCCCCCAAAAAAAACTTGCTAAAAGTTCAAAGGAAGATGAATGAAAGTTTCAGATAATTTGCAACAAGTATGCAAGAGAACTTGGACATGTATTTATTGAAAACACTTTATAGTCTCTATGTGTGTGTGTGTGTGTATATATACATACATATATATATACACACACACACACACACACACACATACATATATATGTTTTAATGTTTTCCTCTTACTGTTTTAGGTACTTTTCCATGTTAAACACAGTTGCTGGTATAGTTGAATGAATACCACCATTTTATTATTACATATTTTCCAAAATTATCACTTACCTTTTCTTTCCCTTTCTCATGATTCTACCAAATAAGAAGGGGTTCCCCTCCCCCATGTTGTTGTAGCTATAGGCTGTTAAACAGATTATAATGTTAAGCAAAGTAGTTCTATACAAACATTCAGTGACCGTGCATATCATTTCTATATGCAGTAGGAATGACATACTTTCAAAAACAAAACAGATAATGGGTGAGAAACAATTTTAAAACAAGAGAAAATGGTAGCTCTAATCCCAATTATCTGTTTTCATGAAGGTATGTGGTAACATTATTAGGGATGGTTAAGTTGCCATAACTTCTACAAGAGCCTGAGTCAGCTTGGTTATGAAAGAGAGTGATACTCTTGAGAGCTTCATCACCTCCAGTCCTTGAATTCTAAAGCACTTACTCACTTGTCCCAGTTAAATGCTACTATTTTAAGTTCAAAGTAGAAAGCTTCTTTCGGGTGGTAATGATAGTTTAAAACAAACAATGTGGGGTGTTATGGGAAAGCCTCCTTTAAACATGTACCATATTTCCTCCTTACATCCCCAGTCAAGTTTTACTACCATCAGTGCTTCCTTATTCTGTGTCAGTCAGTATTCATGATCCAGTTCATTAAACAGCTTATGAGTTACAGACCACTCTTTCCCCAACCCCCCTCCATTTTTACATCACTGGTGTTCAGAATTCTGGAACAGTGTGTATAAACAGTAAACTGTGCTTGACCACATGGGAAGGCATAGGGGTGACCTGGAACTCCTGTGCAAGAGGGAATAATACCCTAGTACCAGTCTTAGCAGCACCAAGCCAGCTATTTGTTCTTATGTGTGAGCTCCTGTTTGATTCTTCAGCTATTTCCTAAAAGAACCATATATATAAATGCAATGTATACAAAAGATCCAGAGGTTTTTGTGCAATATCATAATATTTTTAACATGCATGACATCAGTACTTTCTCCATTTTATATTTATAGAGATTTTAATGATGATCTGTTTAATTAATCATTTCTACCAAGGGGACTTAACTCATGTACCAAAAGTCCAAAACACTCAGTGTACACTCACGAGTAATTGCAAAGGGATAAACAGCCTAAAATTCCCGTATTGTTTCTTGTGTGTATATTTCACCATGAATCTATATTTTTGATATTTTGTAATATAGAGAGAATTGCCATTAAGTCTCATCTTATGAAGATAGTTCATCCATTAATTTTTATTGCTTGCTTGCTAATTCAAGTGAAATTATACTCAAATGAAAGTTATGTTTAATCCATTTCTTTTTCAATTTAATCTTTATTTCATTTTTTTCCCATTACCATTTAGTCCCCTTATACCCTTCTGTCCCCAGAAATCACTACACTGTCCCATTTCCTAGCAGAAATGCATTAATAGCCTTTATCAAATAATAACTATTTTCAGTGTATAACCACACATTATTTACTATCCAACAAAGGTATAAAAAGAAGAGAAAAATATAATGTTCCAATATAGGATAAGATGGCTCTTGTGAAAGCCTAAGAGCACTCAGACATGGCACTGCTCTTAGTAGGAAAGTATACTCACAAGTAATTTCACACGAACTTTCACTGTTTTGGCCTAGGGTGATTACGATAAATATGTCATCTTCAGACCAAAGCCATGAAATGCAAGCATATAAAAAGAATCTTTTTAAGCCTACAATCTTTTTCTATCATATCTTAATTCAATGTTTTAGAAATAAATAGTATCTTATAAGTGATAAACACTAAATAAGTTATATCTTTACAACTCCAGAAGAAACTTTTACTCAGCAACAGAGATTAAAAAAAAGAATCCATTCTTAGATTTCATTGTGTTAGTTAAGTGAGTCACTCTCTTGGTAATTTCTTCCAAATGAGAACAAACTTAGATGTAAAAAGAGCAAATTTTATTTAAATAAATTTAATAATTAAAATTGATTTCTAAGTTTTATATGTAAATAATAGATTTGGACAGATAATCTCTAAGTTGTTCCATATCTACATTTCTGACAGCTCTGGAGGGGGAGGAGGGTGGAGGGCTCAAGCAAAAAAAAGAAAAAAAAACAGAGAAAGAACTCCTGACACAGACAACAGTAGGTGATTGTTGGGGGAAGGGAGTGGATGGAGGAGGAAGAGGGCATAGGGGATATAAATGGCAGTGGAACGAATACAATTAAATTTTTAAAAAATAGAAAAGCAAAACCAAGAAAACAATAAATTTGTTGCTTGGTTTATCTCTTGGAAAAAGAACTTTTATTTTTAAAAGTTTAACACATATATTTCCTTTATGGTATCACTTTTCAAACATTCTGATCTTTTCTCTTTTTAGAAAGGTGGCATTTTATTCATATATTTTTTTCTATGAAAGCAGAGTTGACACCTGATCTTAGCCAAAAGGCCGAGAAGTGATGAAAGCAGAGTTCAAATAAACCAACTATTTAATTAACTACAAGTTTATTTTTCAATGATCCTATTTCAATTCTTTATGAGGCAAGAAGGGTTCTATGTTTGGATAATCTATTATAATACCCATCTAAAATGCAACATAAAAAGAACTCAAAATGTACTCATATTTTAAATATTCCAACCAGTCTTCTCACAATTTACAATGAAAAGCACCAGGAAACATAAAACAGATACACAGGATTAGACATTTAAATTCTTGGTGCTTTATTTTTTAACTCAAACTTTATTGATGACTATAAATGAACAATTCTTCATTTACATCAATCTGGGAAATCAATCTGGGAAAAGGAAAACAATTCCTAAGCACAGAGAGCAAAAAAAAAAAAAATTAACCCCAAGTCTTTTTTTTAAATTTATTTATTTTTTTTATTTTAATGACTGTTCAAGTACAGTTTTCTCCCCTTTACTCCCAATCAAGCCCACCCCAAGTCTTGATGAGAAATTAAAAATGGGGGAGGGCTGAGGGAGGGAGGTGTGGTGACCGGGGAAGGAGAACGAGGCAGGGCGGAGAACAGAAGCGGCAGGCTGGGAAGCGAAGGGTGATCAAATAATCGTTTTCTTGAGTGTTCTGCGGTCTGAGTGTCTAGCTCGGCAAGTCAGATTATGAATTCCCTTGCATCTCAAGATGCTTACAGATGCTTTTAAAAAAGGTGTTTGTGAGACTGGGCAGCAGGCACGTGCACTTCAGTCATAATGGCACTGTAATTACAACCAGAACCAAGGCACAATCTGCCCACATTTTCCAAAATCACAAAAAAGTTTGGCATAGCTGGCTGCAGGAGTTAAAAAAAAGATCAATCCTATATTAAGGCACAGCCTTTGAGGTTTTAGTAGAAAAAATGCTCATTGAGTGGGTGAATCCTGACCTAGACACCTTGATCTTTGGTTCATGACCCTGTCAGAGCCAGACAAGGGCTCGCGGACTGTGAATTAAACTGTTTGATTTCTCCGCCCACAGACGCACAAAGCCCTGTACGCTCTCAGCTGTTACATAAGAGTCTCTGGAATCCCAGGATGGTGTTTGTAAATAGCGCTGCCATGCTCCGGGCACCCACGTGTCAAATGTTGATGTGACCGCGTGTAATCGAAAGGCGAGAAAGTATCAGAGAGCTCCAAAGAGAAATCTTCCACTTCTTTGGCCCCCAAAAGGAACAGACATGTGTTAAGAAATTATTCTAAGGGTGATTTACTTATTTCTCTTTTTTTCTTTCTTCCCTTCTTCTACTTGCCCCCCCAAAAAAATTAGTGGGAGGAAAAACTGGATAAAGTAATCTATCTCCATTGTGTTTCCTTCCTTATTTAAGTAGTTCCCAACCTAAGGAAAGCATCCAAACTAACTTCCCTCCCTAATTCAATTTAGAGTAAATTTTTGTAATCTCATCAATGCATGCTGAATGAACTTTGTACCTCCTCTCATCCCAAGACTTCTTGTTTTCATTGCTCATTTACTCCAGTGCGGACTGAAATATGATGAGAGAAGGGATTACATTCCACTGGAGACACTCTAAGTAAGCAAACTGTGCAGTGACAACTGACAGCCAAATACAATTACAATGTGACCTTTTCAGTAGTAAATATCCAATGGTTTTGTTTAGGTGAAGAGAAACAAAATTGAGAATTTTACCTGTCTTATTTAAAATTTCACTCTACATTTATTTTATATTTTATAGTGAGCTTTTGAACAGGAAATAGACTCATTCCTTCAGGAGGCTGAATTCTTCCAATAATAGAGAATAATAACATGTGAATAACTAAGGTTTCCTTACTTCTAAACATGAAAAATTTCCCATGATCTTCAGAATTATTTACAGCATGACAAATTATAACAATGCAAAAAAGAGTTAAAGCAAAACTGTCAGCAGTGAATTAAACTTGTGTTTCTAAAAATACTCTGAATGAAACAATATCTCAAGCCTGGGTTTTAAGTAATTTTAAAAAATGCCTTGTCCTGTATATTCCAATGTGTATTGAAATTGTTTTAAAATTATATATTTATCTACATACATCTATATGTATATAAAAATGTCTATAAAACTTCCTACTTAAAATAAGAATCACACTGAAGAGTAAATATGTTAAATTTCAAAGTATCGAAAATTCAGTTACCAAAGTTAATAACCAAAGGTCTTTTCCAATTTTGATTTTCAGTAGAAACATATAACCAAGTCATAGCCATTAAAGGTAAGTCATTAGAAAAATGCCTACCAGCTTTGTTTTCTGGAAAAATGCCTACCAGCTTTGTTTTCTGACTATATGTTTTTCCCCAAGCAACAATGTGGGAGACATTCCAAAATTAGACACAACTTTCTCATAATGTCAATTATAGATATTACACCTCCTTGGGAGGAAATGTAACCATTTAGGTGGCTGGATTCATATAAAGATGGGTTAAATCTAGAGTACAAAGTTTAAAATATGTGCTTTCCTGCTAAAATGTACCTGCTTCTCTTTTAACTAAGACAAATTAATTTACATGGTATTTTTAGTTTGGAAGATGTGTTCTTCTCTCATATTTGAAAAGTATTCATTTATGGTATTTGTCCTTTCACCAGTTATGTTTGGTACATTAAAATAGGAATGTAACTGAATTACTGTTTTAATAAATAAATTCACTTCTCAAGATGTCCACTCTATGAACTATATCAGACACTTTATTTGCAGAAATGATTTCTTGTTCTGTTATGAGTCTGCAGTAAAACAAACAAAAAGCTAATAATTATCCAAACTAATTAGAGAGTGTCTAAAAGCAATCATTTTAATGCAAAAATCATGAAAGGTTATAAAAGAGCTGAGTGAGTTTTATAGCCAATGGCAAATATAGAAATTTTGTGACTTCAAAGTAAGAGACTTCAAACAAAAATGGAAAAAGTGCTGAAAGAACAAACAGATTTAAAAAATAAATTAATAGGAACAAGACAGTTTATTAGGAATGGAATCTGGGTGTGCTATCATTGTATTATTTTCAGGTTCTGGTGCTTTCCTTTGGAAGAAGCACAACTAATAATTAAGGTAATTTTAATGGGTGCCCTGGTTTCTTAGTGCAGACAGGGAAGAAAAACATGAAGAATAACTCAGAGACAAACCATGTCATCTGCTCTGGGTTTCACTCTCATTATTGAAGCTTGTTTTCTTCAGTGTTACAAGACAAAAACATACCCATTTGAGGAAACTATAATAAAAACTCATAGTGATAGCTGGGTGAATAGTTCCCATCAAAGTATAATCTGGACATAGAAACTAGACTTAATACTCTGTTAAGAAAATAAGTGACTTGATAAGGCAGGTTATATCAATAGCTCATGAGACATGACAATAGTAATTAAAATTATCATTACTTTGCAGTATCCCCAGAACTATGAAATTCTCTAAATAATAATATAATAATTTATTTGCATAAAAATATCAACATTATCTATGGCACACAAAGCTAAATACATAAACAACAAATCAAAATATCCCAATGTCTAATCTAATTTGTTTGAAAGGATTATAATTTTTAGAAGTGCATTAGAAAAGCAAATATAGAATATTACATTCAAACCCAGTAAACACCTTTTTTGATATTATGGAGATACTTCTATAAAAATCTGTTGTCAACCAAGATTGTTCACCAAGTGTTAATGGAAACAAAAAAGGGTAAATGAAAGTAAGCTATTCATTTCTCCCATAAGGAGGACCAAACCTATATTTTACCTATGGCTCTCAATAATAATCAGTATGTCAACTCTTGATGGGTTACAGGGCTGTCCAACCTTTTGGCATCTCTGGGCCACATGGGAAGAGAAGAATTGTCTTGGACCACACATTAAATATATAAACACTAATGAAACCTGATGAGCAATTAAAAAAAGGCTTTAAGTAAATTTACAGTTTTGTGTTGGGCTGCATTCCTAGCCATCCTGGGCCACATGCAGCCAATGGCCTGCAGGTTAGACAACCCTGGAAGGTTCAAACATGAGTGTATACCTTATGTCTGTCACAAATATTCAACAAACCTACAATTAAGTGCCATGATCATATTCCTAAAAAGTCAAATTCTGTCATTTCCACAGCTCTTCCTTGAAAAAGTAATGATCAAAGCAATTATATGAAGCCAAGACATGTTCTCATTGAGTGGAGTAACATGTATACTGTTATTAAAGCCAAATGCTTCCATATCATTGAATCTCTCCCACCCCAGTTATCAGTCATGGTCCCAAGCTATGGGATCCAATTGGCAGCCACCCAAAATTGTCATCAGAATAAGAAGGGAGATAAGCATTGCTCAACAAGAAGAATGTCTGGTATCTAGAATTACATAAAGTTAGAAATTCAAATAAACAGACCCCAAGCCATTTACCCTGTGTGTCTAAAACTGTGAGTCCTGATTTCATAGGGACTAGCCCTAAACATTTGTACTCATTTGATCATGAATAAATTTGTAAAAATTCTGTTGGTGTTTGTAAAACCTGTGACCATGTCTAGCAAAACAGAGAGAGTCATCAACAATTCTGATCCTAACTTCTCACCTTGTCCGGGCATCACAAAGATTGCTGCAGAGCAAGTTCTTTCTTAACTTGATTTCACATCTGTAATGCACTACAGTATCAGTGCACAGAAACAGACGTCTTTGCTTAAGCCCAATGAAATGTTTTGTCATCTTAATTTTACAAATGATAGATGATAATAAGTGAAGATATAAGCAGTTAAAATCAAAATTTGGTAGGCTACCCTGTGTATCCTCCAGTGCCCTTCTGTTTACATACAAATGAGAAATGTTAATGAAGAAAATAAAATCATCTAGGATTTGTCCTTGTTTCTAGATTAAACTACACACATGGCAACAGTTTAATGAAAAAAAAGGCAACTTTTATATGCATTCCTTTTAACACTTGAGTAACATCTTCTGAATTAATTGGAGAATGGCTAAGTAATCAAATACATTTAAGAAAGTTTCTTGCAATTATACATTAAATTCTGTTCACAAAGTCACCAAGCCTATCATCTGTCATATGAATTATCTCAGAGAATTCCTAAAGGCTCTTATTTTCCACTAAATGCAATGGTAAACTTCTGTGTAATTAAGTCTCCTTCCCATCTATGTGAGAAATGCAACTATACAGAACTTTCTGGCATCGTATTTCTACAAAAATACAATCACATTCAAACAGTACCTACATTTCTTTGCATGAGACATAAGATACTTTCTGAAGGCCACATATATTGTCAATGGTATATATTTTTTAAAACAATTTCATTGACATCATTAGCATAAAATAGAATTTACTCTTTAAAGTATATAATTCAGTGTTTTTCAGAGTTGTGCAATCATTACTACTTACTTACAGAACATTTTACCACCCCTAAAAGAAATGCCATATTGACTAGCGGCCAGTGCCCCTTCCCCTATCCCAATCCCCTAGCAATGACAAATCTACCTTTGGTTTCTTTAAATTTGCCTATTTTGGACATTTCATATCAGTGGAATCATACTGTATGTGGCATTTTCTTACTTCTTTCAAGGTTCACCTATGTTGTAGCATGTACCAGTAATCCATTTCTTTTCATTACTGAATAATATTCCTTTGTATGAATGTAACACAGCTTATGTATTTATGAGTTGATGGGCATTTAGGTCATTCCAATTTTTGATGATTACTAATAATGCTGTTATGAATATTCAAATACAAGTTTCTACATAGACAACTGTATGCATTTTAAGTCTCATTTTATGAGTTCCTTTATGTAGCTGACATATAGCTACACTTTTATTAGTAGTAGTAATGTGGTGGTGCAGTATAATGGTGAAAAGACTGAGATCTCGAGATAAGCTGCCCAAATTCAAACCTCAGCTAAGCCACGTCCTGGCTGTATGAACCTGGGCAGGTTTTGAACTCACTGTGCTTCAATTTTCTCAGCTGAGATGGGGATAATTATAATACTTCTCTCTAGACTTATGGTGAGAATTAAATGACATAACTTACAATATCATATATCATTAACACAATTTAAAAATATTTTGAACACAAAGGCATTTTATGCAAAAAACATGTTAAGCAAACAAAAACATATGCTGAGGCACATTTTGATAAGGCATGGTGGCACAATCACATGACTGATAAGGTAGAACTATGTTGAACTTTTTTGTTTTCAGGAAGAAGTTTTAAAATATCTGATCATGTGATAAAATAGTATAGAATTAATAAGCACATATGCATTTGACAAGTACAGGTCAAACTGGGGAAACCTGAATAAGATGGGAAAACCAAATCAATGTCAGAATCTTGGTTGTGATAATTACACTGCAGTTTTGCAAAATGTTACCACTAGGAGAAATCAGAACGTTGTACATGCCCAGTTAGAGTTATTTTATACAATTCCATATGAATCTACAACTATCTCAATAAAAACTCTGAAGAATATGTAATCTCAGTATGAATTTACTAAAAGTCATTAAACTATCTGCCAACAATAGATGACTTTTTTTAATTCTCACCCAAGGATGTTTACTGATTTTAGACAGAGACAGAGAGGGGAGGGGAGGGAGAGAGAGAGAGAAAAAGAGAAACATTGATATGAGAGAGAAACATCAGTTTGTTGCCTCCCGTACATGCCCCAACCAGGGACTGGACCCATAACCTAGGTATGTACCCTGACTGGGAATCAAACCCATAACCATTTGGTGTATGGGAGGATGATCCAATTGACTGAGCCACTGGGCTAGGACTACAATGGATGACTTTGATGAGCTAATCACACTAGGCTTTAGAAGGTACATTTAAGGAAAAGCACCATGATTACCATCATCACCACTGTCACCAAGACTTTTTATGTTAATTGTCTCTTATGACTGAGAATATATTACACATTTTCTAATTAAATAACATTATTTTTGTTCTATATTATCCATTAAATATTTTTCCAGTTTTCATCGAGATGAAATTGACAATAAACCTCATGTAAATTTAAGGTATACAATGTAATGATTTGATATATGTATATATATTGGGAAATGATTACCATAATAAAGTTATTAAATAAATCTATCACTTCACATAGTTATAATTTTTGTGTGTATGTGTGTGGTGAGAACATTTAAAATCCACTCTTAGCAAGTTTTAAGTACACAATACCATATTGTTAAGTACATTGACCATGGTGTACATTACATCCCAAACTTACTCATCTTACGGATGAAAGCTGGTACCCTTGACTACATTTACACCACCCCCACTCCCCACTCATTCATTAAATCTTGACAGAGTAGGAAAGCAGTAGGTTGTATTAGGGAATAAAAAGACATAGGATCAGAGTTAAAACTCTATCAATACACATAATCTAATTTAAAAGAAACTCTTACAGTATTTTCAGTGAAGCAATCAGTCCATTTTATGTCCTACCAGGGATGTCCAACCTGCAGCCTGCAGGCTGCATGCAGCCCAGAATGACGATGAATGTGGCCCAACACAAAATCATAAATTTCTTTAAAACATGATGGGATTGTTTTTGTGATTCTGTGTTGCACTGCATTTAATGTGTGGCCCAAGACAACTCTTCTTCCAGTGTGGCCCAGAGATCCCAAGAGATAGGACACCTTTGTAAACTCTATTTCAAAACACTTCGCCCTAATTCATTCATCTTTTAATTTAATTCTCTGATCATTTGGAGATTGATTTCAAATGAGTTTGAGTAACAACCCTTACTAAGTATAAAATAGTGAGTTCTAAATTCTTAAGACTACAGATAGGTTGACATTATCACTGAATTTATTTTTAAATAAAATATTGAAAATCCATCTACTATCTATTTCTACTTCTTGAAGCCTAGCACCGTTAACTGCATTTCATGACAAGTGGAGAAAGCATAAATCAAAACTGATGGAATTTTCTATTTTGGAATGCACAACCATAATTCATTTTATTTAGAAAAGATTATATATCCATCGTCAGTGTTTTCCTGCAATGTACAATGTAGGATCAGAATGATGCTGGAAATAAGTGGACAGATAAAATGATTTTTCGGTTGCAGTCACAATTCTTTAAGTGCTCACTTTATCCGCTCCCCTTCTGGAACTCTTCTCTCCTGCTGTATACCAAATCAGCAGATGCACTCGATAACCTCCTAAAATAATGTCATGGTGTTCACTGAGCTTTTGCAGTGAGTCAAAATAGAAATTGGAGATCTAGACCAAGTAAAGACTGTATATTTGGCAACATCATTTGTGGTTGTGTTCTTCAACACAGTGTCCAAGATAACCACCAGCTCTACTTGGCAACCTGAGGCTCCCACAGTTAAGGCTCCACTGGTAAAGTTGGCTTGTGAGATATTTCCCCGCTGCTGGCTTTGGTGCCATTACTATTCTTAAGAACTACTGTGCAATGGTGGAATAATAGTTGGGAAAAATGTTATTTTGGTGAACCAACCCTGTCCTCTGGTCGAGAGTTTTAACCTGTCCTCACAACAGGAAACAATTATAGTACAACACTCAATAGGGTTTATAAAACAAAGAGAACTCCCTTTAGTAATTTGAGATGCTAGGTAAGACTATTAAATTCTATTAGTAGCAACAGTTGAACATGGAGTAGAAGCAATTAGAGCATAAAAAAGCAGAACTAATATTTCTAAGTATTAGACATTCTAAAATGTCAAATATCCATAGCTTTTGAAGATATTTTATTTCAAGGTAATTTCGTAAGAATTCACAAGATTTGCTAATTTGGATTTGGGGCAGGAAGCAAAAGAGAGTTTCTGCCTAGGTGTGTCTGTGAATGAATCATAAGAAGGGCTTTTTAATGAGGTCAGCAAGTAAGGAAATACATTTCAATGGTGACATTTGGCTCACAACATCATGCATGGGTGGAGCTTTGGAGAGACTGATAGAGAAATTCTAACTTCAGCAAGTGAAACCAAAAGATTAACTACAGTTTTTATTACCTAATGCAAGTCCAGTGCCCAAGCGGGACTCTGAAAGTCTGTCCCAACAAGCCCTCTGCAGGTGCACGACACTTGCTCTGGAAGCGCCATTGACCTGCCGGAGTCCGGGCCCATGGGCCACTGCGCCGGAACCACACCACTCCCTCCGGGCCCTGGCATGGACCAGCGCAGTGCCCCATCTCATAAACGCACTGAGAAAAGAAGAGTTTGGTAAGTGTGTGAATTTAAACAAAGCAAGAGACTTCCCTCATTCTGAGTTAATTCCTCATTAACCATTAGTTCAATAAGAACATAAGTGAAGCAATATTGTAGTGGAAGAAAAACTACCTTGTGGTTGTCTGCTATCAGTCTCCTAAAATTTAATTACTCCAGACAGTTCTTTCACGAAGTTTTTGGATCATCCAGATGGTCCTAACCCTCACAAATATGCTAAATAAAGAGTTTATGTTATGTTTTTTATTACAAACTATTTATTCCATACCAATTCAAGTAATTTGGTTTTTTTTCTAATAAAAGAAATAGTGGTACTTTGTTCAGATTGGTGAATAATATGTTCATCTCTTTGAAATCATTGAAGCTCTCATAAAACATTAATTGGCAGCTATTTTCATTATGCAAATATGATGCATAAAATAACAAGAGTCTAAATTTGATAATAGAAAAGAACAAGCCTTCATAGTCACAATCACATTTATTAACCAATATAGATAGTTTATTTATCAATGTGAGTAGAAAATACTATATCTATTATTATTTGAATAACTTGAAGACAAGTATATACCACATTTAAAAAGTTCCCCAAAAGTAGATATGACTGTTAGCAAAAGAAATTATTTTTAATTCTGAATTGCCGAAATAATTAACCATAGTTTTCTCAGCAACTAGTAAGCATTTATGCTAAATTCCTGTTTTTTCTTTAATGTTTTATGAGAAATAACCAAATGAGCTGTTTCTATTTCACAGAGATGAGTAATACTTCTCCCTGTTCATGTGAAATAACCTCTAGAATCAATGATTAAAGTAAACTTAATGGCTTTTTGAGAGATCAAAATAGAAAGAGTTACAAAGTGAACTACTGAGGGCAGATGGTTTCAAAAATCTTATTTATGGAATAATGTCTATTACTGTGTTTGTTTTTTTCTTGTCCTGTTTTTAATCATACATATGTCTTACTAACTTAAGCTTGACTTTCCAATCATTCACTAACACTTCTCTGCTTAATAACATTAAAAATCAATATCTACTGTGTTGAAATTTATATTCTATTTCAAATCTATTATGAAACACATATGTAAACATATAAAAGAATATAACTCCCCTCCAGTATTTCAACTTCCTATTAAAGTGCAAATAATTATTTCATTATCAAGGCAACAATATTCAGAACCTCCAGCCGCACAAAATCGATACCTTTTCCTCGTACATCTCAATTTCCCCTATGATACAACCTTACTCTTACGATAGATTATTTATTGGTGATTATTTTGGGGTTTGGAGTTGCCACTATTAACCCTGATTGGAGAGGGGAAATTACAGTATCTAATATGAGATTTGAGATTTTAAATTCATATAGGTATCCAACTTCCTAGACAAGCAAATATAAAAATATTTCACTAAATTGTAAGCTAATAACTGGAAAATAATCCTTCTTTCAGTTCCTACACACTAGATGAACGAGGGGGAAATCACTCAATGCAGCTAAAAGTATGTCACGAAGGCAGTGGCCAGCAAATGAGGTATTTCACAACAGACCTTCCCAGGAGTCTACCCAGGCCACACTTTATTTTGCCATAGGTAGAAAACTCTCCATAGAAACTCTGTTAGCTTAATAACACCAGAGAAGCCGCCCCAGTGAAAAGATTCATGAGGATTCGAGAGTGTGTGTGTGTGCAGGAGGAGGAGAAAGGCGGAGGAAAAGAAGAGACAGAGAAAGGCAGAGATAAAAGAACGAAGGAAAGAGAGCAGCCAAGAGGGAACGAGAAATTTGGACGGGACTGTTAAAAATCTGCCTCTCCACTTCTCCGTCTCTTCGCTGGGATTGGGTTTCATTTCTCTGGGCGCCCCTGACCTTGCAGTCTTCCAACTCTGCGCGCTCCCCCTCCCGCCGCCCCCTCCCCGGGCCTGCGCCCGCCTTTGTGTCTGCCTGTCACTTACCGGGAGCCCCACGGAGCGGACTCGGGAGCAGCACAAAGCCGGGACAGAGATTTGCCCACAGATTCTCTCGCACACGCTCCGCGGGCTGCAGGGCACGGCCCGTCTAGGAGCTGATGTGCCTTGGGAAAGTGGGTCCTGCTCTCGCGCGGGGGACCGGAGAAACTATTCTTTCCTCTCCCACTCGGCGCCGCGCACAAAACGCGCGGACTTGGGGGAAAACAAAACCCCCTCGGTGCACTCCAGTTTCACTCCCCGTGACACTCGCTCGCACGCCCCCCGAGAAGAGGACACGGGGGCGGGGAGGCGAGTGCACACCCAGACCCGGAGCGACAGCAGATAAAAGGGTCGAAAAGCCCGGCGGCGTTCTGCCCGGGGTGGGCGAGGGCGGGCCCGGGGCTCGCGGGACCCCCACGGAGGCAGGGGCGGGGGGCCGGAGGGGAGCGCAGAGACCCCCAGACCCGAACTATTTGGAAAGGAAAGCAAAGAAAAACCACTTTCCTGGGGATAAAGGCCGGGAAACCGACCGGTCAGAGTGACAAAGGTAACTTTTCCGGGTTCGGCGCGGACGATCCGGAGCAGGAGAGGGGCGAGCACGCAGAACCGTAGGTTTAAAGGTTGGGGGGGATTAAAACTATATTTGTCAGCCATGTTGAAGAGGCTCCAGTAATTTGTGAAGCTTCCCTCTTCCCTCTCGGCATTTGCGGGTGACACTGCAGGGCTCGCTCCCCCGTCCCTGGAAGCCCGAGAGAAAGCGAAGGGGAGAGGAGAGGGGGAGTTCCGCGGGGAAAGAGAAGCGCTCTGACCTCGTTCTCGTCCCGCAGCCTTGCAGCAGTGCAGCAGTTGCAGTCGTGTCTCCTTTCTAACAAATCCTAAAGGGCAGCCATCTTGCTTCCTTCTGCTTCTCTACGAAAGCAGCCTACCCTCCGCATCAATATTCATAAGGCAGTTTGACGTCTGTTCTCATCACTCCGCGGGGCCGGCGTCTCGGGGCGGCCGCGCCGAGGGGGCGGACGTGACTCGCATGCCAGCCGGGCCTGGGCGCGCGGCGCTCGCGGAGGCTGTCGCCCCAGCTCTCCTCCTCCTCCTCCTCCTCCTCCTCCTCCGTGCCTCGCCAACGCCGCCGCCCGGCCTCCTCCTCCTCCTCCTCCTCCTCCTCCTCCGTCCGGATTCCGCCTCCTCCGCAGGGCCTCCGTCGCCGCCCTGGGGCCCTCTGCCCCCGTTCCCGGGGAGTCACCCCCCAGCCGGGGCGCCCTGCACCAAGGCGGCGGCGCTCGGGTGCCGGACACCGGGGCGCGCGGTCCTGGCCCGGTTGCCCTCGCGCGAGGCGGCCAGCGGAGCGGGGTTGGGGCGGGGAGGGGGGCAGCGGCGCGCCCGCCAGAGCGCGGGGCGAGGGCGGGCGCGGGGGAAGATCCAGCCCCCGGGCGCCGCGGCCAGACTCGGGGCTCCCTGGGACCCTCGGACGCGTCTCCACCCCGGGTGAGGGCCCGGGTCAAGCGCGCAGGGGGAGGTGTCGTGGGTGCCTGGCACAAGGATGCCAGACTCCAGTTAACCTTTTAAACTTTTTGTTGGTACCTCACTACACCACCCCTTTAGTGGTATCTGAACTCCCCTCTCCCGCGCGCGCCCACCTCTGTCCGGTGCCCTTACCCTATCCCTTTCGCCCTCCTTCGTCGAGACATCCTGGCACACACTCTGCACGCACCCACCTCATCCCGCAAAGGCCCGCACCTCCATCCCCCGGTGGGTTCTCAGTCCAGCGCGTCTCCCGGGTTTTGGCATCCTCTCGACACTGTCAGTTGAATTCTGCAGAGCAGAAGCACTCCCCAGGTTCTTCGAGGGCATGCCCTTAGTGCACTAAGGGCCTGTACTTTTCAAAGATTCTGACACCTTAGGAAACTGACCGAGTCCCGCTGCTCCCGGCCCAGCCCACCTTCTGTTTACTTTGCCACGTGTGCTGGGAAGGAGAGGGATTCTCACAGATCCAAGAGGAATTTCTCAGTGACTACTCGCTAGATTCGGCGGTGAGAAGTAAGCGTGCACCTTAAATGCGTAGGTTTTCTCCCGTAAGAGGCTCTATTGTAAATTTTCCCCCCACTCGTATAGTTAAGTAACGAAGGAATCGAGCCATCAAGGACAACGTTCCGAATGACGGACGCTCGATTTTCCCTGACGTCCCGGACTCGGACTCGACAACTACGCTTGTTCATTAACAAGTTTTCTTTTTCGTTGCTGAGTAGTTTTACTTCTCTTTATAATGCTCCTTTTCCTAATCATAACTTTTTATTTAAAAATGAAAAAATGAAGAACAAAGCCCATGACAACCATGATATCGAATAGTAGTTTCTGAGATTCGCCTTTTTTGTTTAAGCTGTCACGTTACTGACATTCAATTTTTAAATACATATTTTGCGCACACCTTTTATAGCATCGCTGCATTGTGATCCTTTTAAGCGAACACGAGTTCTTTTGTGTATCCCAGTCTTTAGTGTCTGTAATATCTTTACAGGTAAAGTCGTTCGTTAATTTTGTGAAATCAGAATATTTCCTCTTTGAAAGTTTAAGAAGGGAACTCTTTCTATGTGTCACATTGTTACTGAGATGAATGTTTAAAGTGTGTTTTAATGAAACATTGTTTATTCCATTTTGAAACAAAGTTGACTCAGATTTCTGATTTTGCATAGGCTCAGAAAAACCATTTATTTTCCGTAAGCATTTCATTCTGTGAAGATGAATTTCCGTCTTTTCTGACTGTGCACTAGTGTGTCATCAAAGTCTCAGCAATTGCTCCTGGACTTTAAGCTGCTGGAAAAGTTTCTTGGATTTGATTTTTAACTCCAAAAAGTAAAGTTTTCCAAAAACTGTGGCATACATTTATGTAGTGCACGGTAAAGCAGAATTGTTAAGAGCTTGGGTTTGGGGTGTCCAACAGACCTAAGTGAATCTT
Organism: Tonatia bakeri; assembly: GCA_004024845.1. NCBI lineage: Eukaryota > Metazoa > Chordata > Mammalia > Chiroptera > Phyllostomidae > Tonatia > Tonatia bakeri. Next base: position 95,018 of record PVIA01000841.1, read on the forward strand.
GACTACCCTTTACTAAATGTGTGACCTTGAGCATGGTCTCCTTAACTCTGTGTATCAGTTTTGTCATATGCTACACACCCTCTAAAACAACAGGGTTGTTGTGAGGATCAAATAAGACACTAGGTAAGTGCCCAGGTAATTATTCCGATTACCAATCACAAACCATCTACTTCTTGGACTGTTTTTTGATTGACTAGAACTACATAATGCCTTCTTACATTGAAAAACATGTGGCAAGTATTGTATTCACATGTGTCGAGTGAACATCTGCACATTTCCTTAGTGACTTATATGATAATTGGAAAAATGATCTTTAAGGTCACTTCCTTCTCATTTCATCTTTTAAATCTTTCACCCATTGTATGGTAGCAGGTGGTTCTTATCTATCTGGAATCATACTTGGCTTGCAGTTGGTTTTGCAACAGGCCCTAAACCTTTTCTCACCAGCTACTTTCTCTGCACCCCCATGCCACTCTTAAACCCATGGTGTTTTTTTTTTTCTTTTTTAATTTAAAAGAAAATACATTACTCTTTTTGGCCACTGCAACTTTTAAGTAGCAAAAAGAAAGTAAAATTCTGAAGATCCCCAAGTGTAAAATCATGAGATTTTTGTATTGTTGATTAAAAAAAAAACCCAAAAAACCCTCTTAGCTCTATTTCTGGGAAAGAAAAGATACAGTACACGTAATCAGTTATTTACTGGATATTAATGCACATTCGTATGGGTAACTCAGAGCCAGCTTCTATTAATTGTGTGCTTTCTTGATATTCCTTTTATAAGTGTAGATAATCTATTTTTAAAAGTAATGTGCTGTTTTAACAAGTCAATTGTTATTAAATTCTTTCCTATTTCTTCCCTCAGACTAGAAATAGCAGCACTGCTTCCAGACAGAGAAATCATTGCTTCTTTAATGAAGAAAAAAGAAACAAGTTCCAGGACCTGCTAGTATGTGTTAGAAAATTGCCTTGATTGGCCTGGGCACCTGCTGTCTAACTCAGCTGAGCAGTCTCCCAGCCTCTTAGGGTGGAGGCAGCTTCCTGTCTGCTCTGTCCATTCAAGAGCTGACAACAGCAGCTTGCTTGACAATGAAAATTTCTTGTACTAACAAAAAAAAATCATAATAGGTGATTCTTAATTTCCTCCCCACTTGCAGAATAGGAAAATTTCTTTAAGGGGATGATTTTTCTCTTTAACAAAGAGAAATAGTTGTGATATATACTGCTTTAAAAGAATTATAGTGGTTTAACAAAACCATTTAATCATTGCCTGTTGTTTCCCATTTATGAAAACATATTTCTGAAGTATGACGTGATGAAGATTCTCTGCATGCTTAAAAAAACCATTGGCCTTCAAACAGCACAGCAGTCACTTCTGCGAAGGGGCTGTCTTGTTTCCTTTTGTCCAGTGACGTTACTGCATGCCATACAAAAGTACATATTTAACATAGGGAGAATGCTAATTTTAAAAAAACCTCTGATAGATGAAACATTTACATGTAAAATTTTAACCTATTGATATAAATTAGTATTAATAAAACCATTGTTATCTGAAGCCGAGTCATAGCATGACGACGGTCTTGATAGATTCTTTTATTAATATGGTTTCTACATACTTTTTCTATGATATTTTTTTCATATTGTTAAATTTCCCATTCTATAATTTGGAAACTTTAAAGAAATAGGTACAGCTCTGGCTGGTGTGGCTCAGTGGATTGAGCACTGGCCTGCAAGCCAAAGGGTCACTGGTTCAATTCCCTGTCAGGGCACATGCCTGGCTTTTGGGCCAGGTTCCCAGTAGGGGGCACATGAGAGACATCCACACATTGATGTTTCTCCCTCTCTCCCTCCTTTCCCCTCTGTCTAAAAATGAATAAATAAAATCTTAAGAAATAGATACAAATGATATAATCCTATCTTATTTAAATCTGCCACTACCAATTATGTGTACTGATTTAATAGGGACAAAATACAATATCAGGTGAGGATCAAAGGTTTAATCCTGTTAAAAATATTGCGAAAAGCATTATAAAAAGAATATTAGGATCATCTAAGGGACAAATGACATGGAAATGCCTCCAGGAATATTGTAAACATGTTGCTATTATCAATCTTTTTTCTTCTCACAAATTCTGACTTCACAATCCAACAACTACTCTTCTTATTCTCATCCAAATTTGATAACTCACTTAATATCCCACTTCCTTTTGAGAGAATAATTTTTCAACTTTAATGATGAACTTCAATAAAGAATAAGTTTTAACTATTAGTGGTTACCTCAGCACCATTTAATATTTATTTAGGGTTTTGCAGTTTTTAAAACATTTTTGTACTCTATTACATTTTCATGGTAAAGTGTACAGTATATGTTTAATATTCAATATCATATGCATTTTCAAGATGGCATTTAATTCCCATGTTGTAAATATGGAAAGTGAGATTCAATGACCTTCTCAAGGTCATGTGGCCTGTGAATGGAGGCACACCTCTCAGACCCAAGTTCTGTAAGTTCAAGATCAGGCCTTTTCATTATAACAAAACAATCCTCATGTCTTTTCCTGCTCATCTTCCTCTAAATTTTTCTATTGTTAGTACGGGCAGATATAGGAATCTTCCCTTCAAAACTTAGGATAATTATCTATTATTCTTTGTTTCAAAAACAACCTAAAAAAACACACCCAACAACTCAGCTTTTACATTTCCTTATTCTTCGTACTTGAGCTAATCTAATACTAGTCATTAACTGGCTATGCTCCAAACCATTGGGATAATTGTTTTACCTGTTTTTTCTTTGAATGTAATGCCTTTTACAGCTAAATCAGGTAGGTAATATCTTGTTGAAAATTAAGGGTTGAGTAACTTGGTTGGAAATAAAGAGTTTGAACCAAGGACTAAATCTAGGTTTGTCTGACTCTAAAGCTCCTGTCCTTTGCAAGCTACACCGTGCTATCTCCCTCTTTTAGCAGATATGTTTATCTCTGTGGGGGCCATGATAAGTTTTGCACACATTACTATTATTTTTAAAGCAATAACATCAGTGTTCCCCATCTCTTCCTCATACAAAACAAAAACAAAACAACCCTCTTCTGTCTAAATATCTACTTGGTTTTTCTTATCATCTGCTTTCTACCCATATTTTTTGTTTTGTTTTCCATATTACGGTAAAAGGCTGGCATGCAGGAACTATTGGGAACAATGATTACAGTCGTGTAATAAACAAAGGATAGCACTCCTCTGCCTACCCCTGCCCCCACTTCTCTACCCCACTAACATACTGTTTATGAAGATAAGTTCTGCCGTCTGTTTTCAGTGTGGGTGTGGTGAAAGGGAACACCCTTGATCTGCTCCTGACTTCCTCCAATGACTTAGGGTTCATTCCTGCCAAAGGAGGAAACTGGCAGGTGGAATGAGCGCCACCCACTGAAAGCATTAATAGCACATGGGTCTTTGGGGGTAAAATCCTCAGAATGGGATAGCAGGAAATCTTTCCATTGGGAAGACAAATCAGAAACACCAGTGGAGCTTTTGAAACCTATACACAGCTAGATTCCACTCCTCTGCTCCTTCCAGCCTCTCGGAGACTCGGATTGATGAGCTCAGGGATGGGGTGGGAGTAACAATATTTTTCAAAAGACTCAGGGACAATCAGATGTAAACATCTGCTTAAAAATCGTTGGTATAGCTTAATGTGTACAAATACAATGAAAACAATTAATTTTTATACTTAAGAGCACACAAAGTTGTCATTCACGGGGCAAATGTGTATCCCTGTGGTCTGGGGGAGCCTCAAACCTTCACAGAGATCTGGCGGAGCTGTCTGTGACTCCCTTTCTGTCTTTCGGGTCAATTAAATCCATTTAAGTTATTTTGTGATGAGCAAAAAATAAATATTTTGGAGAAGGGATAACTAACTGACAAAGGATTATCCAGATTAACAGTGGTGAAAGGAAAGATTAGGGGAAACTTAAGTGATAGGATTGATACCCCAATGCAGTGGGGGAGAAAGAAGTAGTGGAAGTTGCACAAGTTCAATTTGTGAAGAATATTTTGGGATTTTTGTTCCCAAGGGAAAGTTCTATTGGCTGAGTTTTGTCACATTTTTCTAAACTTGTTAAAACCATTGTTTAGACAATTAGACAAATTGGTTCTGTTATTGTCCCCTACCCCCACCCCAAATGATGATCATGCAATGGCATGTGAGTATATTTACAGCATCATGTTAAATATTAATGCAAGAGCTATACAGAATAAACTAATTTTAGACCCCCCACAAGTTAAATCAATTCATTTCTTATAGATAGTCTGTATGGAAAAGTAACAAAAGTTTATAAAGTCATAGGGTAGTTATTATTTGCCCTCCAGAGTTCTTCATTTATTTTAAAGTATGTTTTCATATTGTCTACATGTTTGTGAGAAAAACTAAGAGACCTGCCTCAGTGCCAACCCAGAGTCTGTGGGAGCACAAGAGGCCAAGTAGTTTCCTGCAAAGCTCAGCACTACCAACCTCTGTTTAATCTGTTTTATTTTATATCTTAAAGAGTACCATATTGTAACTATTTGCCAGAAAACCTCCTTGATCTGTCAGTAATTGAGGATGCCTCTATGTTGAACATATGTGATCACCAAACAATTATTCTGCATTTCACAAAGACTTTTATCCTCAAGAGAATAAATTATATCTAAGTAATGACCATAAAATTAAGGTTTCTGGAAGAAAGGTTGGAATAGAAGGTAAAAAGAAATATATAAATACATACACATATTAAATCAGAACATCCAAACCACATCCTAAGGGAGTATTTTGTTGGGGACCACCAACTTTCATTGCTTTGAAATCTAATGATCTCTGATCTTAGTTAGGCTGGCTAGGGAGAGGTAAAGAAGGCAGAAATATTGGCAAATGGTGTGTTTAGCTTAGCATGGTGGGGGAGGGGTGGGTTGTCAGTTGGGTGTGATCCTAGTGATGATACTAAGATATTTTAATGAAGGAAACTTCCCAGAATCTCCTTGAATCATAAACCATCAATAGCCACTGTTTCCTATTGAACAAAAACTAAAAGAGTCTCTCTCTAGATTTAAAACCCAGGAAAGGATAAAGTCATAATTTTGATGGATGAGGACTGCTGTTAAAAGTAAAAACAGATATTCAAAAATTTAGAAAGAGAAACTCAGTCTAATATAAATAAATAACACAGTCCAGAATTGTAGTCTAGACTCCGCTACTGAAAACTTGCCAAAAATAATAACTTTAATACACATTATCTCATTTAGTATATACAATAATCTTGAAAATAGTAAGGCAGTTATGACCCAACGTATTTTTAATTTTAAACATGAGAGAACATGTGTTTAACACATGAGGGAACATGTCAGAGAGATTAAGTAACTTGCCCAGGGTTACACAGCAGGTGATCCATTCTCAGATTTAAGCCTTCCTCAATATTCTTTCCACAGACTGAAACTAAAGGGAAACAAATAAACCAACTTCAATTCCTGCCTGGAGGCAGAAAAGAAGCTCTGATCAACTTGTGACATTGTATCTTTCGCTGATCACATTTTCACTTCTTGCCTGTGCTCACACAGAGGAGAATGCTACAGTAACAGAAACATTTAGGAAAAGTGTGTTTAAGATATTCTTTTTTATTGTTTAAGGCCATGCATCCACCGTGATAGGAATTCTGTTCACTCCAAATGTGAAGTGAAAATTAATCTATTCCCTAAAAAATTATTAGGGAAAGAATGATGAGTTACTCAGAGTCCTGCAATAAAATACTGACTTTTTTTCTTGATTTCTTTCCTCTGAAGCCATAGAAAAAGGTGTGTGTGTGTGTGTGCATGTGTGTATATTCAAAGAAGCAAAATCATTGGACAAGAAGACATAGACTCAAATTTTGATAGAAAATAATTTTAAAAAATATCTAGTTAATTGAAATATTTTGTTTTATTGAGTAGGGCTGGAGAGAGTGAGGTTTGAGAGATTTAAGTTAGATTTCCACACTCACAAATTTTCTAATGAAACCAAAACTCAAAATGAAACTATGCATAAATGTGGTATAAGTAAAATATTTTGCCCTAACCTATTTCAGTGAAAAGACAAGTTTCATATAGTTTAGCAAATAACAATGCTTTCCAACAAGGCTGCTTGTCAAGCAATAACACTTTATCATATATCTTTAGAAAGAAAGCTAGATAGAATAAATTTATCATACAGTTGTTAATTCTTGGTGATGATAATTGTTTACTTTGTAGCTTGCATTTTTACTTTTTTAAAAAGATTTTTTAAATTTATTTTTAGAGAGGGAAGGGAGGGAGAAAGAGAGAGAGAGAGAAACATCAATGTGCGGTTGCTGGGGGCTGTGGCCTGCAACCCAGGCATGTGCCCTGACTGGGAATCGAACCTGCGATGCTTTGGTTCACAGCCCACACTCAATGCACTGAGCTACGCCAGCCAGGGCTCACGTTTTTACTTTTAAACTTTTAGAGACTTCATGCATCAGCCTATGTGGGGGGTGTGGATATTGATAGTAATGCATAAAATTCAAAAGCATAATGTAAGTGACAAGAGAAAGAATAGCAGGCCCCACTCTATAACTGGGACTTTTTAAAGTGCTTTGTTTCTAAAAAGGCTGTACTATAAATTCAGAGGTTCACAGGAAGCTAACCAAAGGATTTGAGGTAAATGAAAACCTAGTCACAAAACCTCAGAAATGTTTTCAAAGAACTATAACTTAAAAGAAAAATTGTCAGTCTTACTTTCCATTGCATAAATGGTTGTTCAAGTCTGAATTTCTAATTTATAATACTTTATGGTAGTGCTTGTGAAACACAAATGTGTCCCTTGTGATTGATTCAGTGCTCACATTCTTGAAAGGCATTCGAATCACTGCATAACCAAAACCAAACCAAGTCAACCTGTGTCACCATGACAGTCTGCTGAGGAAACCCTCAGAACACAGGAGGATCAGGGCCATATGGAAAACTGTCATAGAACATCCCTCAGAAAGTTATAATAATGACATGTCTGCTTATTATTGTTTCACATCAGTGGTGGCAGTTCCCATGCTCTGCTTTCTCATCCTTATGCTATGTTAACATTAAACTTAAGATGGATCATTGCTTTATTCTCACTTCAATAAACTGATTTATTCTCTTATTAAGTGATATAGTAGTGAACAAGATGTGTCCCCTGACCTCACAGAGCTTATAGTCAGGTAGGAAATAGAGACACAATTGGGCAATTATAAATCATTGTAGGATGCATGAAGAAAAGCGTGTCACATGCAATAGTAAGGGTACTGAGCTCATATTTGCAGCCTTGGAGAAAATTTCTCATGAAAGTAACAGTTAAGCTGCAATCTTAAGGATGAATAAGAAGCATTCAGGCCAAGTAGAAAGTTGCAGCATACTTGGTGGAGATAAAAGAGTACATGAAGTCTGGGGCACTACAGTGCATGGGATGCTTGAAGAAATAAAACACATTCCAAATGAGTTGGATAAAAAATCAAGAGGGAACTTCCAGCCAAGATGGAAGCATAAGTAGATTTGCTTTGCATCCTCGCACAACCAAAAGGACAGAAACCAATTTAAAAAGAAAAAAAAAAAAAACAAAGAGAACTGCCAGAAAATCAAACTGTAAGGAAGTCTGACAACCAAGGAGTTAAAGAAGAAATATTCATCTAGACTGGTAGGAGGGGCGGAGATGGGCAGCTGGATGGGTGGATAGGCCTCATGGCAAGGCAGCAGACTAGGTGGGTGAACTGCAGGCTGGTGGACAGGGGGATCCCACATTTGTGTGAGGATAAGCTGGGAGGAAAAATGGGTTGTGAGACAGACCGCACAACCCAGGGTTCTAATACAGGAAACTAAAGCCTCAAAACCTCTGACTGAAAAATCTGTGGGGGTTGCAGCAGTGGGAGAAACTCCCAGCCTCACAGGTGAGTTCCCTGGAGAGACCCACAGGATCCTAGAATATACAGAAACCCACCCACCTGGGAATCAGCACCAGAAGGGCCCAATTTGCTTAGGGGAAAGGGGAGCAAGAGCCAAATAAGAATTGTTTTTCCTTTTTTGACCCCTCCCCCACATACAGTGCCACAATGCAGCAGAGTGGGTTGCCCTGCCCTGGTGAATACCTAAGGCTCTGCCCCGTAGAACCTAACAGGTGCACAGAGACAAAGAAATATGGCCCAAATGAAAGAAGAGATCAAAACTGCAGAAAAAGAACTAGGCAATGAGGAGATAGCCAACCTATCAGGTGCAGAGTTCAAAACACTGATGATCAGGATGCTCCCAGAAATCATTGAGTATGGACGGAAAAGAGGAAGAAGTGAAGGCTATGCAAAGTGAAATAAAGAAAAATATACAGGGAAGCAACAGTGAAGGGAGGGAAACCAAGACTCCAATCAATGATTTGGAACAGAAGGAAGGAATAAATATTCAGCTGGAATAGAATGAAGAAACAAGAATTTAAAAAAAAAATGAGGAGAGGCTTAGTAACCTCCAGGACAACTTTAAATATTCCAACATCCGAATCATGGGGGAGCCAGAAGGAGAAAAGGAAGAGCAAGAAAATAAAACCTTATCTGAAAAAATAATGGAGAACTTCCCTAATCTGGCAAAGGAAGTAGACTTCTAGGAAGTCCAGGAAGCTCAGAGAGTCCCAAAGAAATTGGATCCAAAGAGGAACACACCAAGACACCTCATAATTACATTGCCCAAGATTAAAGATAAGGAAAGAATCTTAAAAACAGCAAGAGAAAAGGAGACAGTTACCTACAAAGGTGTTCCCATAAGACTACCAGCTGATTTCTCAAAATAAACCATCCAGGCAAGAAGGGGCTGGAAAAAAAAATATTCAAAGTCATGAAAGGCAAGGGCCTACATCCAAGATTGCTCTATCCAGTAAAGCTATCATTTAGAATGGAAAGGCAGATAAAGTGCTTCCCAGATAAGGCCAAGTTAAAGGAGTTCGCCATCACCAAGCCCTTGTTATGTGAAATATTAAAGGAACTTATCTAAGAAAAAGATCAAAACTAGGAACAGTAAAATGGCAATAAACTCACAAGTATCAACAATTGAACCTAAAAAACAAAAACAAACTAAGCAAACGAGTAGAACAGGAACAGAAGCAAGGAAATGGAGATCACATAGAGTGTTATCAGTGGGGAGGGAGTCGGGGGAGGATGGGTGAAAAGGTACAGGGAATAAGAATCATTCATGGTAGGTACAAAGTAGACAGAGGAAGGTTAAAAATAGTACAGGAAATGGAGAAGCCAAAGAACTTATATGTAGGACCCATGGTCATGAACTAAGAGGAGGAATGCAGGTGGGAGGGAAGGTGCACGGCAGAAGGGGATAAATGGGAGGAAAAAATTGCACAATTATAATAGTATAATCAATAAAAATAAAATGTATGACTCTTCAAAAAAAAAAAAAAGTCCAGAGCAAGAGTGTGGACACTCAGGCTGCAGCAGGATGCAGCATTCCGATCTTGAGAGTAAGTGTGAATCATGGTGAGAGGTTTGCATTGTGACTTAAATGCGATGAGACACTATAATGAGTTTTGAATGAGAACGAGATGATCAGATTTGGACTTTTGAAATATCTCTGTAGTTGTAATAGAGAGAATGGATTGAGAGAACACAATAGCAGAGGCTAGGACACCAGTGAGGAGATGGGGCAAGTTGCTTAGGAAAAAACTGGAGCGTCTGGGTTAGAGATGAAGCCGTAGGAAGAAGAGGATGGAGAGGCCGACAAATTCAGAGGTGGAAGTGGGGCACAGTCTTTACTTTGGAGCAAGAATGGGGCAGGCATAGGGCTTAGGATGCCACCCAAGTTTATGACTTGACCAGTGAGATGGTTGGTGGTGACTTTCACTGGAAATGGAAATAACAGCAAAAGGAGAAGCTCTGGAAATATGGTTTGGGAGTCATGGGAGAAAGAGAAAGAATCAGTAATGAGAAAGTTTAACTGGAGCACCAGAGGGTCATCCATGTGGAGGTGTGCAGCAAGCAACTGGATATCTGAGCTTGAAACCTAGAAAAGAGATTTAGAATGGATTACGGAAGTGTGAGTCATCTGCATGAAGACATCAGCTGGGAAAGATCACCGTGGGCTGAGCCCTGAGTGAGAAGCAAAAGGGAGCCCATGAGAGAGGCAGAGGAACACCACCCTTGAGGTCTGAGAACTGGCAGAGCAGCCCCCAAAGGAGGAAGCTTGAGGTGTATGGTGCTGTGGGAGGCCACTGAGGACAAGCTTCATGAAGGAGGTCTGACCCGGTCATTAGGGCCACATACTATGGAGTTGTCCCTGGAGACATGTAGTGAGAAGTGTCCCTTGGATCTCCCTCCCAGTGGTGCATTCACCTCAGTCCTTGGCAAAGTGAGCTTCAGTATAAGAGGAGTGGTGACAGGCCAGATCACCTGAGGCTGAAGGATAAACAGGAGTGGGGATGTGGAAACAGGGAGTGCAGAGGACTATTTAAAGAAGGTTAGCTAGAGAGAAGAAGAAGAAGAAAGCAGAGTAGCTACAGAGGGATGTGGAATGGTGGACATAATTTTTTAAGATGGGAGAGACTTGAGCTTGTTTACTAACGGGAGACTGCAAATTGAGATGGGTGGCTAAAGACACAGAAAACAGAAGAAATTTTATAGAACAAGGTCCCCGAAAGGTGGGGTCTTTTAAAAGACTATACTGCTGACAGGCTGGCGTAGGAGATAGGACTTAAAAAGGAGCGTGGCCAATTATTCAGTGTAAATGTATTTTTCCACTTTTTATGGCTCGGGTAGGGTACAGTTCATAGTGAGTGACACAGGCTAAGAGAAGTCATTTCATTGTGCCCCCTCCTCCATCTCTCCCTCTCTAGTGGGCCCTGTGGACTTTCTTCACAAGTTTTATCATTGCTTTGGGGAGAGAAAAATGGAGTCTGTGAAATGTATTATGAATTAAAAGTTGATGGTTTGGACGAGGCTGAGGTAATGTCTGTAATATAATATACAATTCTAGAAGTCAGAGCTTCCTTTATAACACAAGGGTGTATTATAAAACACCACAAGTGGTAAATAAAATAAAGGTTTTCTATGGTGGCTGAGACTCTCCATCTGGGAGATGTGCAGTGATGGCTGTAGTTTCTAATCCATGCTTCTTACTCTAGTGGCAGCTCTGTGAACCAAGAATAGCTGTGAGAATACACACCAACTATTGATTGCCTCCTGAGTGCTGGACACAAAGTACAGATTATTTTTATATTCTTACAAGAATCCTGTAAGTTAAATATTATGATTTTCGATTTACAGATTGGAAAGGGCTCAGAGAATAAATTTCTACAAAGAACCAGTAACTGGCTAAACTAACACTAGAACTCTGGTTTGTCCATTTCAGAGTATGTACACTGTGCATTGAGCAACATGATGTATCTTTCAGAAATACCTAATTTAAAATTAGTTGTACTCTACCTGGCTGGTGTAGCTCAGTGGATTGAGTGCCAACCTGTGAACTGAAAGGTTGCCACTTCGATTCCCAGTCAGGACACATACCTGGGTTGCAGGCCAGGTCCCCAAATGGGGGCATGCAAGAGGCAACTGATGGTCATTTCTCTCCCTCTCTTTTTCCCTCCCTTCCCCTTTCTATAAAAATAAAAACATAAAGTAATACCACAGACTAATTTCTCTTAAACAGAGAAATTTATTGAAAAAATGATAAAAACATAAAATTAATTTTATTTCACATTTTCCTCATAGTCATGCGTTACTATGTAACTAAAATATCTTCTCTTTAAGACAACAGTAAATACAACATAGGGAAAAATTGGTGTGAAAGGAGAGAGTGTTGGAGGAAAACCAGACCCAGAAATATAAAGATTAATTGGAGGAGAAAAAAGTTACCTCCAGCTCCACATATTCCTATGGCTTGCCCATTTGTTCAAGCTGTTCATTTCTTCATTTAATAAATGCTATTTTTTAATTTACAGACAGATTTTTTTATCAAGATAGAGCTAAAAGTAACACACAATTAAGTACTCAATTCCAATTATGACAAGCACTACAAAGGAGGAGTTTGGAGACTGGAGAGGGAAGACGATAAAAGGGAGGGTAAAACTCAGTTTAGAAGTCAACTTAAGCTTGTTTTATGAAAAGCCTTTGGAAAATGAGTAGAAATGAACCGATCTCCTGGGGCATGAGGAGCAGTCTTGTTCTGGGCAGAGGGCAATGCAGCAAAGGGCAGGTCCAGAAGCAGAGAGAGAAGTGGCACAAGGCCCGTGTGGCTGGAGGATGACATCGGATGAGGCTGGTGAGGCGGGCAGGGGCCAGAACATGCAGGGCCTTCTAGGTCACATTAGGTGTGGGGTCACTGTCATTGTCTATTGATTTCACTTGCTCAGGATTCATTTTCCCTTTTGCCAGGTAGTGACACTATGATTTATTCTTGGGGAGGCTCATGGAGATCTGTCTAGTCTATCTTCAGTTTATGGGAGGACACATGTTAAATCTTGTCCAGTCAGAGAATAACCTCCGCCTCTCCATACAGGAATAATTAAGCAGAAACATACAACCCAAGTCAGGCCAACCAGAAACAATAAGACTTTTGCTGGTGATGCTAGGGAAAAGTATTTTCTTTCTACTGGGATTGTGGGTACTATGGGGTGTAAACCTAAACCTTTGGGAACCACAAGGGAAAAACTCATTTTTTGTCCAAGGAAATGTTTCTCCTGCAGTGTAGCCAGCATGGAGAGAAGAGAGGTGGACAAATGAAGAGGGAGTCCAGTTGACATCATTGAACACCTCTAGTCCATAACTTTTCACTTTTTTGAATCAGTAAATTCCTCTTATCCAGGCAAGCCTGTTTGAGATATATTTTAGCTATTTAGATCTGGAAGGGCTTTGAATTACTTTTTTAAAAATATGGTACAAAAAATTAAATATGGGAAGTACCAGAATCTAAGCTGTGGAATTAGTTGAATATAGGCAGGAAAGAGGCATTGAGGACCCCCCTTTTTTCAGTTGAGAAAGTTACACATCATTTGATTAACTTGCTATTCGTGGTATCAAGGGCCAGAGCATGGGCCTACTGTCACCGGACATTAGAGGATACATTTGGGAAAACAAACTGGCAATGTGTCAGTTTCTTCTTGTGAGGTTTGATGAAGACCTTTATGAAAGTGACAAGCTGTAGTTAAAGCTGGTTTGTCAAAAGCAGTGAAAACACTCAGAATAACCCTTATCTAGACATTTAAAACATCTGAGAGTCAGAAGCATTTTACCTCTTTGGAGTTTGAAAACTCAGGCCTCTGCTCCAATCTAAATTCTGTGCTAGCAGACATGGGGAGGGTAGAATGAAATTTGAAAATAAGATTGAAATCAGGTGCACTACTCATCCCTGTTGACAGAACACCAAGGTCAAAACCCCTCTGGCATCTAGACTCAAGGATTAGGCATCAACACTAACTCTGGCTTTTGTTGCTAACTCACTGAGTTTACTGGAAACAAATAGATTGTAGAGTTTACTAAGCTTTTAAGGAACTTGGGTTTCCAGAGAGACTCAAATACCCATAACCTCAGGGCTGTGATTGCTCAACCCCCAAGGCAATCCTCAGTCAGGATCCTAAAGCCACACTAACAGAAACAGCACTATTAGTGGGGTATGATAATTAGAAAGTAAATACTCCCCAGGGCCTTTCTAAGCTGGGGTCCTACAGGACAAACTCCAAGGGAAATCATTCCAGAAGACTCTTGGAAGAGCAGACAGAAGGGCTTCCCAACAAATTCACTCTGAAGCCAAGACAAGGTACTCCTCTGCTCCTGTTCAGCAGGATAATGTCTATGCAGATAGGATATTGCATGGCACCCGCTTTCCATTTCCCCTTTTTAAGTAGAAGTTTTATGGTAGTTATTTTTTTCCCTCCTCATAAATGTTATGCTTCTGGGGGACAGTTAAATGTATCATTTTTCAGTCGATTTCTGAACCATGAGGAAGGCGCATTAACAAGTGTTCTGAACAAACTTGTTCTGACAAGCGCGTCTGAACTCACAGTAGACGCAGAAACTGGGTAAAACTCGAGCGGCGCTGGTACATGTGTTTTTGATTCCATCTGATAGTATTGCTTAAGGTAAACCTGGGGAATTTTAAATTTTTAGGCATAAAAAAAAGATATGTGGATGTTGTGCAGGCAAGCAGTGAACTGTAATAAATGTGTGTGTTTTGACCTACCCAGAGTCCATTTTTCCTGGGTTCACTCCCTGATTTTCTCAGTGGAACTCATCTCTTCTCCCCTGCCACACCCCACTTTTATTAGTGGTGATTAAGTAAATCTGATTTCACTTTCAGCTTCACAAGGTCGACATCCACACAGACCTGAACAATTAGGACATGGAAAACCCCTGGTTTTAGCTATTGATTCTGGACATCCTCAGCTACATGTTCATATTATGGCTAGTTAAATCAAAAGCAATGAGGTAGTTCTGGGACTGAAGAAGAGGCATTTTTATTTTTGTCGGGATTGTTGCAAATATTCTGTAGAGGCCTGGAGTTTCTAGCACCTATCATAAATGAAGCGCCCACCTGACAGTAGAACTGAAATAGGTGATATGAGAGTAGAGATGTTATAGAGAGTAAGACTCAGTCTTGGTGATACGGTTGGAACCACTTCATCTAGCTGAACCTAAAGATAATTAGTCTTTAAATTATTTCATTATGTGAGTCAATACTCCCTCCATTTTGCTCCTGTATTTATTTGAGAGGGGCAATCTTATTTATGTTGAGTTTATTTCCTTCCTGGTTAAGAGTCTTCAACCCAAGAGCAATGGGAAGTCAGGAAATGGATTTAATTGGGGGAGATATGATCAGATTTGAGAATTTTGAAGATCAAGTTTTGATTGAGTATCTCTTCCTGAGCACCACTGAAACCTCTCCCATTTCGTTCCCTAGATGTAACAAGAAAGAGTCAGTCAGCTGACTTGTGCACGGTGTTTGTAGTGAGACCAATGTAACTGTGGGTGGGGGTCGTCACCGGGAACAGGGAGGTGAGTATTGTATGCACATCATTTTATTTACTCCTGTTTAATGTCTAAATTACGTTAGAGTTCCCTTGACTTTGCAAATTTTATCCATGTGTATATTTATGCATTTACTGAGCCAGTGAGCATTTCAAAGAAATGACTAAATTTCTGACTCATTGTCTAGGTGTGGATTGAAAATTTGAGAAGACAGTTGGTAGAACTGCCTTTTCTTTTCCAAGACAGGAATATATTAAGTATTTTTTTTAATGAAAAGATGGAAGAAAATAGGCCCACCAATTGCTATAACTGTTTATGTTAAGATTAAAAATAATTTATTAGCATTGTGTAACATGTACACATATTAATTAAGATTAAAAAGAACTGTTGTGAATTTTCTAATGATGTTAGAAGTATTCTGTTTGTGTTCTGATATATCATATAAGCTAAGCAGCTTTATGTCATTTTTAAAAGTTTAGCCAGTGGGTAAAGTAAAGTATACAACTGTTGATCACATTTTGAAGGGATTTTATTGCCCTCCACTTTACCTCTTTGCCCCACTGTGGGTGGGATTGTGGACATGATGCTATGAGCCAGTGCTGACTGTGGGCCATACCGATGAGCCTAGCACTTTAGAGGAGACAGAACAACAAGGTAGAGGTAACTTGAATCATTAAATAATCTCCTGGATTGGAGCTACATACCTACCTTGTACCACACATGAGAAATAAATAAACTCTGTATTATCTAAAGCACTGTACAAGTATTTTGGTAGCTCTTTATTACAACAGCTTAGCATGTTACCTAACTACAAACCTATCAAATACAATGGATTATTATTTCCAAATAATCAGCCTCGTGCACACGTGTGTGTGTGTGTGTGTGTGTGTGTGTGTGCGTGAGTGTGTGGCAGATTAGGTCATCAAAAACTAAATGAAATCTAACTTATAGTCTTATAATATGGAGGGAGTGCCCTTTATGGCAATGGTTTTCAGATGTTAGGATGCATCAGAATTTTCTGTGTAGCTTATTAAAAAAGACAATTTATTTCTATCTAGGTATATATAGAACTTGAAACATTTAATTCTGTGTGTTCTAAAAATGCTTGAATTATGCCAAAATTTATTTAAAAATAATTAAATTATAGGCAGTGGCTAAGAATCTGTAATTTGTATCAGAAAGATATAAAGCAAGAGAAAGAATTTTGGCTGCAACATTCAGTTCCATATGAAAGAAATAGTAACTCTAAACTTCAAAGTAAGCAAACATCAATTTAAGGATAGACTTGCAATTTTAGTATTTGTTTCTTGGGTGTTTCCATTACTTTCTGAAGCAGCAAGAGGTAAGAAAACAGATAAGAAAAAGGAAAGGAAATACTAAACTTGACCTCTCAGTTCAAATCCTCACATCTACAGAAGATTTCAGAAAAAAATTTATCTGATAATGTCTTCGAGGAAAACAAGAGTCAACCAGCCTGGGGGGTGGGGAAGAAACCCTCAGCTGTACACATTTAAATTCCTTCCTTCGTTTTTTTTTTTATTATGTGTCTTCTACCTCTAATATATATTTACTGTGAAGAAAAAGTGTTCTGTTTTTCAACTGAAGACTTATTCCATTTTCTCAGAATGTGAGTAAAATATAAAATGAGGAAAATTAACACCAATTTCCCTTCAAGGTAGCTATGTTTCATGGCAGAAAGCAGGTGACTCATCTAGGCCTGAGCTGCCACAGAGAAGTATATTCCAGAAAAGCAGCTTTAAATGCTTCTCTCACTCAAAGGAGGAAAGAAGTTGGGCTTCATATCTATTCAGATAAAAAATAAAGAGGTGAAACTTTTCATGCACTGGTTTTTTTTCAGTGGATTTTTCATATAGTTAAACAGTTTGCTTATGAAGATTTTACAATGCTCTCCCTTGATGTTTTCATTCATAGGAAAGAATGCATTTTTTTTCATTAGCACTGAGTATAAACCAGTCTCCCCAAGAGACTCAGGAATTATTTTGTAGAAACACATTTTAGAACCTGAAATTTTATTTGGTATAAATTGAAAAAATTATCTACAATTAACAATATAAAATTTCTCGACAACCTGTTATGTATCTGGAGTTGGGTAAAATACTATTATCTGTTTTCTAGTGCACAGAGAAAGTTAAAAATTCAGTATTTATGCTAAGATACTCACAGTTTCACACCTCTATGAGGAATACTTATGTGATATAATGCCAATAATAGATTATGTTTCTTATTGAAGACTTTTAGGAAACATAATTTTGAGGAAAGTGAGCCAGGTTTTTAGTGGTTATTAGTATGATTTTAAAATAAATGCTTTGATATAATTTTTCACTTTCAAAGTAAGTAGCATATTTTTACATTAAATGTTGCCACCATATTACTACCTTCTAATTGTAAAATCAAATTATCATTACAAAAATTTTTAAAGCTTTGGGAGTATACTGTCTTCCTTGGCTTCCTATTGTGGTATTCCTGTGTCAAGGCACTAATCTATACATATATTTTGGCCTATTACTTACCTTTTATTCCACAATTCTTCTGAGTCTTAAAATTTCCTTCTTTATAATAATTTTTCCCTCTATAATTCTCCACATATTTTACTGAGGAAGAGTAATCTAAAATTCTAGATTACAGAATTTTGTAGGTGAAATTTTGCTCAATGATCGGCTGAAGGATATTTGCACAGTGTTGAGGTTATCTTGGGTAATCACTGGACCTATTCCCAGAAAAAAAAAATACTCTTCTGAGACTATTTATTCAACAAGTTCATCTCTTACCATTTAAATGAATGCTGTTTTGATCAGAAGCGTGAAACCCAATTTACCAATTGCCAGTGTGTTATTCAAAACCAGGCTTCTGAGGCCAATTCTGAGTGGCGAGGTTTGGGGTAGCACTCCTGTGGTTTTACAAGTGATTGCCCTTAAAATATGAGTTTCTTCAGTTGAATCCACATATACTTCAATGAAGGCACAGTTAAAGAGTGACCTTCCCACTCCCCATTCTATTTTAACCAATATCTAAGTGTAAGTTTAACCACAAAATTAGCGGCACACATAATGTCCTGGTGCTGCCAGCTGTCTACAAACATAGAGGGCATTGGCTGCCATCCTTGCGACCAATAGAGTTTAACTTTTAAAACTGATTTTGTGTTTTTGTTTTACTATGCCTCCTGAAATCTCATTCAAATATGTTCTGCAACAGTGTGTTTACTACCATGTTGTTCTCTGTACAATAACACTTTACTTTTTAGAGGAGAGGAGAACATGTTTTCCTCACATTAGATTAAGGTCAATCACTGAAGAACAAGTACTTTCCATTTCAGCATAGATTAGTTCATCTGCCCCATGAACAATTTCTTTGGCCAA
Organism: Tonatia bakeri; assembly: GCA_004024845.1. Lineage (NCBI taxonomy): Eukaryota > Metazoa > Chordata > Mammalia > Chiroptera > Phyllostomidae > Tonatia > Tonatia bakeri. The sequence goes on from PVIA01000841.1 coordinate 113,382, forward strand.
GAACATCTACAAAAACAAACATTTCATTGAAATGTCTAAATTTCTCTGGAGAAGAATACATAATTTTCTCAGAATTTTCTCTGTTTCATAAAAACTTGAAATCATGATCACAGTTTGTGATAAGAGAGACATCCACTTCAATAGGTCCAAAAGGATATTCAGAAATTCCCCCAAAAGTTCATGTGAGAGATTATACTACAGTAGGATAAACTTCTTTTCTTTCATAAAGGGGCACAGAGTAAGTTTTCTTATTAAAAATTTGTGCCAAAGATTGTTTTCTTCAAATCTGTATATTCTGTACAAGTTAAAAAAGATATTTATGTATAATTTTCTTCTTGAAACTTGTTAACAGCCTTCAATCAAGATAAGCATTAGAAATCAATAATATAAAGCTAATCAAGTTAACATCAGTATTATATAAGTGGATCATTTTATTGATGTTCACATTTTTCTGAAAAAGGTTATTTTAATCCATAAAATGTAAGACCTGTCAGGGCTTCCAAAGTTTTTATTCTTGCTAAAATACTGTGAACAGAAGTCTTGAAACATGGGAAAATGTTGACATTTAAAGTTTTAAGATTTTTTCAACTTTTAAAAAAACAACAACTTTTCTGTCATGCTATTTTTTTATTGAACAATAGTTATTGAACACAGAAGGTATGCTTGTATTAGGCACCTTTGTAATTGCTTTAAGCAATTTTTAGATTCCAATTAATTCCTCTACTTATTAATGCACTTTTTAGGTATACTACCTTATGATTTGACAAGTAGATATTCAGAATTGATTATTCCAAAAATAATACTTCCAGAATATGATCCTTAAACCTTTTAGAAGAATCCCAGTGAAAGAGCTGTGAGTCAGAAAGGGTCCCAAGCAGGAAACAGAGGGCATACTCAAATAAGGGTAATTTGAGGAGCATTTAGTAAAGAGATATAGATGTTTGGAAGAGGTCTCTGAAGATCACAAAGAACACTATTATCACCCCTGAGATTAAAGGACCAACATGAGGGAATGGTTACCAGAGCCAGAGGGGAGCAATGCATAGAGTCGGCCACCTTGAGAAGAGTCATAACGGTGGGGTAAAGGATAAAGCAAGTTTGAGGTGACTCCACGGAGAAGGAGTCAGGAAGCAAATATCCCAACATTGACTCTTTGCCCTCTGCGTTCCAGCCAGGCCTTCCAGTCTGCTAAAGTGCACTTTAAAATGTGGTAGTCTAAGTCACACATGGCTACTGAGCACTTGAAATGTGGTTGTAAGTGTAAAACATGCAACAAATTTTGCAAATTTAGTAGTAAAAATATGCAAAATATTATGTTAACCATCTTACATTAATGAAAAATAGGAAGCATAGTATTTTAGATGTATTATTGAAGGCACATATTATTAGATATTAACACATATTATTAATCATATATTTATCAATATATGTAACTGTTATATATGATATATAAGATATTGTTAAATCTAATTTCCTGTATTTCTTCTTAATTTTTAAAATATGCTACTAGAAAATTTAAAATGTTGATATAATTATTAAAATTTAAAAAGATCTTTATACTATTTTATCTTATATATCATTTCTCTTGGAAAATACTGAGATAACCCCACCAGAACTTAGAGGACATAGAGTTCTCTCGATGCAGTTAATGAAGGCCTACCTTCTGTGAAAGAAAGCGGGATAGAGAAGGAAGGCTCATGGACTTGGAGGAGCCAACAGAGATGTCTGGCTTAGGCTATTAATAAAGAAAATTAACATTTAAAAAATTACCCTGAGAGAATTTTTTGTTGGTGTTTCTATTTTTGGCCTGTGGAATTATTTGTGAACAAACTTGCTAGGCCATTTCACAACAAAGAGTAGCATTTTTTAACAACAGCATTGGGGTGAACCAAATCACCAGATGAGTTGTTTAGAATTGCCAGTATTTATGCAGGTTCTGTCTTGCTAAATAAACCCTAGCTGTAAGTTGAAATCTACATTATGAAAGTATCTTCTGGTCTTTGTGGGACAGTGACAGCAGTCCCAACAAGTACGCACCATAATTAAAATGGTTTTTCAGGATGGTGTTTTTGACAAAAACACTTGATACAAAATTTGATTAAAATTTTTGTATGAAAATCATTTGGCAAAAGTATTTGATAAAAAAGATCTTGTTGAAAAATACTTCATTTAATTTTAGACATGTATCTATTTATTAAACAAACTTTAAGTCTGAGCAACTTTTATGTTTGCCCATCGAGCTCATAGAGATATTTAGCAAGTAAGCAAGCAAATAAGTAATATTAATTCCATAAAGTCTCCTACATTATGAAGGAAGAAAAACTGGTTGTATATAAACAATGACTGCAGTGTGATACCTTTAGATTATTTTTTAGATTAGGATGGTGAATTAGGGTTTTTGTTGTTGTTGTTGTGTAACAAGTTTCCAAAAACTTAGCAGTGTGAACATTGCCAGTTGATTATCTTACCGCTGCATCCGGTCTGCAGTCTGGCATGGGGGACCTTGGTTCTCTGTTCAGGGACTCAAGGCTGAAATCAAGTTGTTGGCTGTGATTCATTGTTACCTGAAGGTTCTGTGAGAAAATATGTTTCTGTCAAAGAAAAAAAAAAAACATCCAAACCTACAGAGAAATTTTATGAGTTTATTTCAGCCAAAAAAACAGGACATGCCTAGAAGCAAGATCTCAAAGACTAAGAAAATGCTCCAGGGACTGGCAGTTTTGCAGTTCTTTTTATACATTTAGAGTCAAAGGAGAAAAGCTTAAGGAAGGTTACAGAAATCCATTGGTGGTAGATTAAGAAGGTAAGAAGGCAAAGTGGGGAAATGGCTAGGATTAGATAAAATGCAGAATGGAGAGGCATATACTCCTTTTACATTGGTGGGTATAGGACAGATGCTATTTACCATTCACAGTTATAGAAATGATAGGAGGGCAGCAAGGCAACAATGAGTTTAGTGGTGTCATGCTCTGGTGCCTGTGGTTATGCCTTCAACAGGCCTAGAAAAGAAAATTACTCTGACATTTCAAAGGCATGTTTTCCTCGATGCATAAGAGCAATAGACAGGGCTCCCTTAAGGTAAAGACTGACCTTTGCTAAAGAAGCAATAGACTTGAGATGTGACTACCTGCCATAACCTGCCCAGTTAGGAATTTATAATCAGACCACCCTGTGTGGTTCTGTTCAGTCACTGAGCCTGTCTGGACTCTGCTGTGTGGCCCACTTCTCATTCACACTTCCAAACTCATTGCTGCTATTAGCAGAATTCAGTTCCTTGAAGTTGTAGGACTGAGGTCCTTGTTTCCTTACAGGTTGTCAGCCAGGGCTACTCTCACCTCAGGCAGTTTGGCCCACGTTCTTTGACTTGCTCCACCTTCAGGTCAGCAACAGGATAATGTGCAACCCTTCTCATGCTTTGAATCTCTGACTTCTGCTGTCAGCTGGAGAAAATTACCTACTTTTAAAAGGCTCATATGATTAGGTCAGATTGACACTGTTAATGTCCCTGTTTTAAAGTCAACAGATTTTGGACTTTGATTCTATCTCCAAAGCCCCTTTACAGCAGGAGCATTTAGCGTTCGATTAAATAGCTGGAGGAAGGCACACATGTACACGAGGGCAGGGCACATTGAGGGGTTATCTTAGAGTTCTGTCTACCATAGATGGTCAGTAAGGAAAAGCCTCTCTGGGAACTAAGGCCTGAATGATGAGAAAGAGCCAGCCATAAATAGATTTGGGGAAAAGCATTATAGCCAGAGAGAATAGCAAGAGACAAAACCTGGAGGCCAGGCAGAAATTTACTTGTTCAAAAAACCAAAAGAGGCCAAAAGGGGCAGAGATTAAGAAGTACAAATTGGTAGTTACAGAATAGCCATGGGGATGTAAAGTGCAGTATAGGGAATATAGTCAATAATATTGTAATAACTATGTATAGTGTCAGATGGGTACTGGATTTATTGGGATGATTCCTTCATAAGTTATATAAATATCTTGTCATGGGTTTGTACACTTGAGACTAGTGTAATATTGTATATCGACTATAATTGAAAATTAAAAAATGTATTACAAATAAAAACAGAAAGAGGCCAGTAGGAAAGCATATAGAAATGAGCTCAGAAAAGTAAACAGACTTGAGACCAAGAGAAAGAATTTAGAATTCATTCTAATTACAATGAAGATCTTCTATTAAAAGTTTCAAGAAAACGAGAGTCATTTTCATGTGACTAAATATCTCTCCTGTAATACCCTCACCAAGATATACACTTGGCCAAATTCTGGGATATGCATTTTTTTTCCTGGTGTCCCCATCCTTTTTTCTGGTGATTTATCATGCAGATATCAAATTCTTGTGTCCTTGTCTTAATAAGTGCAAGACATACTGAAATTAATTTCATTAAATTTGTCTTTATAGTTTTGAGTGCTATGACACACTGCTGATTATAGTTTTATAAAGTGGATAAAAATAAATAAATATTGTAGAGAAAACATTAAAAGTTAAAGTTCTTTATTTTCTAATTTTATAGTCTTCAATTAAAATGAGTTTAGTTCAATTAATGCTAGGCAAATTGTTCTTTAAAATCTTTCATATTTTATAAGCTTAAGTGAACAAATGAAATTTTCTCTTGCATGAGAAATGCATATGTTTTATCTAGATTTTGAAAGTCACTGATGCATGAGGCCACTTTATTTGACTTTTGGATAATCACTTGGGTAATTTTTTCTTTCTTTCCTGTACTCGACATGTTGAATCATCTGCATAGTATAGAAAGAGCCCTGATATTCAAAATGATGTACATTTCAAATTGGGAATTCCTCAAAAAATTATAAAGGAAATACACCATTTCAAGACTCTGAAATCCCTGGAAGCATACAGACCATCAAATTCTAGAAGTTGATAAAGGCTACATACACATGTCTATTGTGTGAATGCTAATTTTAAGTACTCGGTTTACTGGAGAGGCACAGAAGGCCCCTTTAGGGTCTTATGTTTCCTATGCTTCCCCAAATTTCTACTCTTGTCCTCTGTTTCTAGGCTCCAACCTCATGTTTATATTCCTCATGTATCTTCTTGTTCCATCTTCCTCTTCATTTATTGTCCCATTGTTTTAATCACTATATTATCCTCTTTGTACCATCTTTTAAGTGATCCCCCCATCCAGAAAAAAAAATCCTGTCTTTTATCAACATTCTACCACTAAAGCCAAGCTCTAGACAAAACTGGGAGAAGTTATCCTCACAGTCCTTTGAGTCCTTGTTGACTCATTTTAGCTCCTCTACTCTATCAAATGTCTATAGATTTCAGACCTCTTTCTTTTCCAACATTAAAGCTCAGATTAAGCTAAATCATATTGGAAACTTCTCATATGTATTAAAGTTTAAACAATCAATGAATAGTTTCACATATGCAGGGAGTGTCTGTATTTTTCAAAGTACTGAGAATGTAATCATGAAGTGTTCAGAACAATGATGTTAGGTGCCAGTCGTGCTCACTGTCCCTAGGAACTGCCCTGCCCAGGAAAGGAGCACCGGGTTCTTCGAGATTCTTTGAGCAGAATCAGATGCTAATCTGAGCAGAGGGGGCACTTGACTACTTAAGGCCCACCCATAAAAATACCAATTACCTATAAGGCTGATTGGTACAAAAGGTTCTGCCCAAGGTGGTGAGATACTTCAGTAAGCCAATTAGCCTAGCTCCTTCCAGAGTTTTGTCTGGAGATTTCAGGAAAAATTTCTCAATTTCTCAATTTTCTCACTTTTCTTAAAAGTGCAAAAGCAGAAGGAGCAGGCCAGTCAGGAAAAACAAAGCTAGAAAAAGACCACAAAGTAATAAAAGAGAAAATAATTGGTCTCCAAGTATTTTGGTTATCTATTGCTATATAACAAATTACATTGAAACTTAGTGCTCTCAATAACAATTTTATTTTCTTATGATTCTGCAGGTCAGAAATTAAGGCAGAGTTTTCTTGGGTAATTTTCTCTGCTCTACAAGGCCTTAGCTGTCTCATTCTTTCATTTGTACTCACCTGGCGGTTGAGCAGAGCTGGAAGCTCCACACAAGTCTTACTAAGGATATGGCACTTCGGTACTCCTCTGTGTGAACTCACTCCCTCCACATGGTTAGCTTGAAGTTCTGCAGCATGGTGGTCTCTCAGTGTTGTACTTCTCATGTGGTGACTAGCTCGTAAGAGGAAGCATTTTGACAGGGGCAAAGCAGAATATACAGATCTCTGAACACATAATCATAGAAGTAATATAGTCATTTTTGTCACATTCTGTTTGTCAAAGTATGTGATAGGCTCAGTCTGAGTTCATGGGGAGGGGAAATAGACTTCACCTCTTTGTGAGAGAAGTGTGGTATGAGTTTGATGATATCTTTAAGTCACCATATCAGGTTTTCCTTAGAGCCATATGGCTCTCCAGTTCTGAGTCTTTGTACTATGCAAATGGGATGTCCCAATCAACAGAGTTTGGTGGTGTTTGTGAGACTGGGATGTTGTTTAGTGCCACTTAAGTCATGACTTGCTGATACTCACTGTGCTTCTTAGTAATGTTTTCCTTAAATGATGTCTCATATACAATATCTCTTTAGTCTACAGATATAAAGAAGGATTTTAGCTTTCTTTAAGTTCTGATAGCAATTATTTTCTATGGAATTCCCTTTAAATGTGCTAAAAACTCTTAAGTTAATAGAACAATTGAAATATAAAACTAAAAAATACAAAACAGATCTTTATAAATGGCTTCCTTACAAATATTTACAGAGGACAAAAAAATACTATCTGGCCTGATGGTATGAGGTGTAATGGAACTAAATAGGTGTTGAAGAGCAGATATGACAAGGATTAGACATTTATTTGATTGTGCTTCATTAATCAAGTGAGTGTACATGTAGTACATATGAGTAAATTCTTTATTGATCCATCTGAAATGACAATGGCTTTTCACAGTGAATTCTGTTTTGACAATTCACAGGCCAGGGGTATATTTAGAATGCATATAGCATAAAACATGTCTCAGGCAATAACCAGAGTGGGGGTGAGTGGGAAGGGGACAAGAGGCACATGGAGTGCCCAAAATGGAATGACTTAAGGTGAAAGAGATGCTCCTGTTAATTTGTAGGAAATAAAACCCAAGGTATTTGAAGATAAAAGTCACATTAGGGCTAGAAGACCTCTGTCTTGGCTTTATTGATTCATTTATTTGTTTATTTGTTTATGTAAATAACGCCAAGGCAGGTTAAGAAACTTACCCAATCTTTCATGAATACTTGGGTACAGCCATTTGACTTCATGTAAGTACCACACCATACTTGCAAGTAATGTTTTGGACCTCCCAAAACTCACCTCTGGTTTTGTCACTATTTATAAGACCTACTTCCCTGTGTTTGCTTTTAAGGCACACTTTGTTAATTTTAAAGCTATTTCACCTGTTTTATGTCATGTTTTATCAATTTTTAATCAAGATTATGACTTCTTAGGTCCGAGAATTTGTAGTTCACACAAGCTTCTAGGTGGTGTTATGATGCTTGTCTTTGGACCACACTTCAAATAGCAAGGAATTAGGTTATTAGGGTACCACACTGTGTCCCTACAATACCAGTGGGAATCAGCAGCAGGCAATTAATACTAGATATAAATGCCAAATTAATTCTACTTTCCCAGGACAGCCAAAGACTTATTCATTTATTCAAGAAATACTTATCAAGAGCTTATAATATGTGAGGCATTGTTCTAGAAAAAGAAAAGATGACATTTTACTGTCATTTCTCCTCTTATAATAATACAAATCACCAAATTTGTGCTTACTCTGAAATCACTTTTGATATACTCAAGTATCTTGCTTTCTAAGTCATATATGTATGACTTTTACTAGGAATAGACTTTTTTACCATGTCAATATATTAATCAAGTTCTCAGGATTTAGAAATATTGAAATATTCTTGGAGACTATGTTCAGTTAAATGTTGTTCAAAAATAAAATGTTTCACCAATTAAACAAGTGAAAAACATGTTGTACTTTTAGTCCACAGAGGAAACACAGCTTATATTGCATGGTACTTGAACTTGTTCAATGTGCACCAAATGCTTTGTGTGACACATGTGGTCTTTTGAGACATAAGCCAGGTTGGGTTGATCTACCAAATAACAGATATTACTGAATGCCAACCAGGAAGATGAAGTGAAATATTTGGTCCTGTCTTTCTTCACTGCAGGGGTAACAACCTCAGCATTTATCAATCCAATGAAATGCTCACTTGAAATTAACCTTGGAGTTACAGAGAACATCTAATTGTATCCCTGACTGCAAGAGTATGAACTCTGTTGAGCCTTGAAACTCTCTCAACACATCTTGAGGAGGTACAGTTTTTTGGCTACCAGTGGGTGTCTGTGAGAACAACAGCAACAAAAAAAATAGCACTCAAGCTATTGCAAAAGTGATTGCCCCAGCCTCCTCTTTCAGTTAATGAAATGTCAAAAGTTCAAGACCTAAGTGATTGGTAAAACTAACAAGATCCAAAAGAACACCACTTGCTGGAATAAAGCCTTTAGGATTTAAAGCTTACTTACCATCATGCTATCAGGATGGTATTTTCTATGCATTTACTAGTTCACCAGAATTTATTTATTTATGAATATCTTTTTATCACATAAAGTGTAAGCTATTTGTGAGCAAAAATAGTGCCACCTGTTTCCCCACTGTGCCCATATACCCTCTTGTTCATTACCAGTGCCCAGAGCTGCTTGGTAAATGATGATAGGACTCAGTCTGTGTACTTATTTTCTTTATTAGCATTACATTTTCTCTGCTTACGCCAAAGAGGTTTTCTTGACCCTCTTCTTGCCTTGCTGATAATGGCTGCATTAGAAAATTAGACACTCAGAAACTTTGGATAAATTCCCATTGTACACAGTTGACTTTTTTAGAAAGACAAAGAATTGCATCTTTGTAGATTGTCAATCTACAGTGAAGATTACATAAACTGTCTGAATATCTTCTGAGCTATCCAAACCCTGACCGTTGGTATTAAAAATTCAAAAGGAGGCATTTGAGAATTGAACTCCATCAACACTGGTTTCACGATGATCAAAATTTACTCTTCAGTTTCCACTGAATTGTTTATAGTCTATGAAACTGAAGAAATAACATATCTGGATATAACATTGCAGAGCTGTTTTTTTTTTGAAAAATCTCCCACACCCCATATGATTATATTACTTAATATAATTATCTTATATGGTATTAGACCTAGGGCATTGAAGATGTCTTCCAGGAATATTACCCATGAATACTCTGTATATAAAGGAAATGATTCTAAACATAGAACTAAGCCTTACAGTACTAAAAGATGCACCTTATTCTGAACACTCTGGACATAACTACTCATTGTGTGAAAGTTGCAGATTAAAGAGCACCAGGAGCAATCTCTGATGTTCACCAAGCCCCGCTACACACCAGCCACAATGCTAAGACCTTCATGTGCATCAACTCATTTAACTTTCATGATAACCCTAACTAGTAGATTTAAATTTTGTACCAATTTACACATGGGGAAATACAGGTACAGACAGATGGTAAGAGAGTTGCCCAAAGGAACTAAACTAGTACACACAAAAGGTATTCAGACTCAGGTTTACCTAATTCTAGAGTCTTCATCCTAACCATTGCTATACTGTATGGCCCTTCTTTAAATAGCAAATAGATACAGAACTGTTGCCAATTCTAAAGTCTCAGTGTAAAGGTAAAAACTTAAAACAAATGTGGTCATAAAATTGGCATAAAGTTTTTCTAATCTTACAAATATTGTTTTCAGTTCTTGAAAAGATGTTTTATAGCAGAATAGGCTGAGAAGCAATGGGGATTTAATGTGGTTTCATAAGGACAGCCTACAGCAGAAGTGAATGTACAGATAGAATGTATATGTATGGTCACCCCAAAAGATATATTCAATGTAGTAGATTATGCAGTATGCAGGCCCTACTCTGTTGAGAGAGCAGTTAACCTAAGTCCACTCTCATGACAATAGCAATGGGGGTTTTGAAAAGGAAAACTACTTCCCATCCTAATGTGAATCCAAAAGATCAACTTCTGCTTCATGATTTTACATAGTTGAATCATAACGTGGGTACAATATTTAATCCTATATTCTTTACTTGGTTTTATATGGTAGCATTTTTCCTTCTTGTATAGTCTTATGGTTTGCAAAAGTTTTATCTACTTAATGTTGCACATTATACAAACATTTCAATATAGAATTTTCTTTCCTCCTTTATCCTTCCTTCCTTCTTTTCTTCTATCTTTTCTTCCTCCCCCTTCACCTGTCTCCCTTACTCCTGCTCCATCTCCCTCATTCTTTCTTTTCTTAGGATAAACTGTGAGATGTGATCAAAGAAAAAACACTATTTTTGCAGCTCTTGAAACTTCTTGCTAAATTATCTACCAAAAATGCTGTACCAATTTATGCTGAAATCACCCATGTATAAACCATTTCACCCTTACTAGATTGGTTATTATAATTGTAAAAAGTAGAATGTTTCAGCATAGCGAAAATTCAACCTTTTGTGGGGGTTCCTTTTAGACCTTTTAGATCTTTTAAACTGTTAGAGAAATTAACCTTTTGATAATTAAAAAGTGCTCAATATACTTTTTTTAAAGGTAGACTAACAAAATCAGTTTATACTCCACCGTCCATGTCTGTTCAAGAGCTGTGAGACATAAGGCTATATCTGTGAAAATATTCCTTTTTGTTTGTCCTCTCAAGAACTTACACTGCTACTTAAGTCTAAGAAAAGAAATTCCCCAGGGTGAGGTTCTTTTTTTTTTATTATTATTTTTTACCACAGGCTGAATTTGCATTTAGAGCTTCCCATTTTCTTGCTCTCGAAGTTACCCAATAGATACCACAAAATAACTGGCAGTAGAAAAACTCTTGTGGTTCTAATTATAAGAGGAGCACTAACCTCTGAAGAACATGGTTTATTCTTACATGCAGAATAGTCAGCAACTGCTGCTGATTCGGCTTCGCACATTTCCCCTTTGGTGAGGTTCTAGGTGAAAAGGATGAACCTCCTTTTCACCTAGATGAGGGTGGAGCGCAGCTGAAAACACAGTTTTTGTAAACAGTATTACCAGTTATCTGGTAAAAGGTTATGTGAATAATGCTTTTTTTAAAATTTTAAGAAAATTTTGTATTTTGAAAAACTTAGAACTTACAGTTAAATTATGAGAAGAAGACAATGAAAACCTGCATTCTTTATTTACATTCGCTAATTGTCAATACTTTGCCGTATGTACGCCGTCTCCTTTTCTATTATATTTTTTCTTGTACGAGTTGGAGTAATTTGCATCTTGTCACTTCACTTACCCTAGATACTTTAGCATGCATCTCCTAATACTAAGACATTCTGTCACACAACCACAATATAATGATCACTCTCAGAAGCTTCATCATTGACCCAGCACTGTTGTCTAACTTAGGGTTCATACCCAAATTTCCCTGATTCTCCCAATGGCTATATAACTTTTTTTTTAAATCTAGGGATCTATCCAGAATCATGTATTTTCTTTAGTCTGCTTTAATCTAGAACAGTTTCTCAGTCTTTTAAACAAATCTTTCATGACATCGATGTACTTAAAGATTCTAGAACTCTTCTTACTCTACATTTTGGAATATGAAGGATATCTTTCTGACTGTCATAGCAATCTATTTTTGACATAATTTCTATGTGTCTTTCTATTAAGTCTTTTTTCCCCATGTCCCTGTACTATCCTTTATTGATCTAGAAAACCATCTTTCTCCTCTTTCATAAGTTTCTGTGACACTTTTTTGTTTTTCATTTATTTTTCCCCTTTTCTTCCCTGAACTAACTTTTCCATCCCTGGTATGCAGTGATCTGTTTCCTTCAGATAATGCTATTTTTAAAAACTGCAAGTGGCCTGGCAGTATGTCTTCTTTCAGACTCTTTAGTGCCTCCCCTCAAGACTACGTGTGTTCTGCAAAGACTATTTTTTAAAATATATTTTCTAAAGTGTAACTTTAATTCCCCTTTTAGAGTTATACTTGCTATTACTCATCCTCCCAGCTCTCTTTCCCTTATGTAGGTCTCAAATGAAGTGTTTATTTCCCAAGTTGCCCTAAACTAGAAGTTTCCTTTTATTAAAATTATGTTCATTTAGAGTATATTATGTTATTCTTGACTCTTTGGTAGAAAAATACATTTCATCATATTTCTGGTTCAACATACATGATATTCCATCTATTTTGGTCAATACAAACCTTAAATTTAAAGTTTATAAAAAGGAAAATAAGCTTAATATACCTAAGCAAACATACCTGTGGAAAAATGGCATTTGTGTTTATTTGATTATTTGAAGGTAATGGCATTCTGATTATTTGAAGATAATATTATCAAATACAGTCTCATGGGAGAAAATGTAAGACCTGGAGGGATTTTACAGGTAATTAATTATTCTACTTAGTTTTCAAGTGCAGAGCTCAGGAGCCTAAGAAATTTAAGGTCACAGTTGGTTGGTGGCAGAGGCAGCCACCATATCCTGATTCTGAGTCGAGATTTATCTCTTTTGCTCTCATTATGTTTTAATTTAATATTTTCTTAGAAATAATATTCAGATGCATAATAAAAATAATTGCAAAGCACTTGGAAATGTGAGACAAGGAAATGTTAAGAAGGCCAGTCACAACCTCATCAAGTGTATATTCTGATTACTTTAAAAGTATAGTCTTGCTTTTGTTAGCTATAGCTACAGACATAACATTTATTGAATTATTGCTTTGAGCTGGGCACTCTTCTTGGTATTTTGCATGTACTCATTTAATCTTCACAGTATTTCTTAAAGTTGGTATATTTTTATCACCCCCATTTTACAAATATAAAAACTGAGCCATAGAGAGCCTGAGATTTATTGGTTGTGTCAAGACAGGCTGCAAACTCATTCAGTTTTCAGAGTTATGGCCCTCACGTTGTGATATCTCTTGGTCTTCAAACAAAAATGCCATCCGTTCTCTTTCACAGAAGTTTCAATAGGAACTGAGGCACTGATATGTTTGAATGATTAATTTATTGTTACCCAGTCACTGAGATGCCTATAGCCATCAAAACTACCTTTGCCTCAAGTTGGGATTTTTTTCCCAGTACCACAAATGTGCTATAATCCCCATTCTAAAAAGCTTGTTGGTGAGACTTCCAACAGGTATTTTGTTGAGTTATATTAACTTATCACATTGTTTCATTTGCCAATGTGAATTGGCAAGATGGCTGTCTAGTTTTATGTTCTATCATCTCTGATTTTGGAATTTCTTTTTTTCTACACAGAACAAAGTCACTTGTATCTGCTACATACCAGATATTAATAACTAATTAACAATCTCCTTTCAAAAATATAAAACACTAAACTAAACTCTGCATTAATAATTAATCATTTTTATTAAGTGCTCACAATGTTAGTATAGCTACTACTACAAAATAATTCTCTAAAAGGTCATTAAGATTATAAATAATTTAATAGTATTCAACAACAAACTGGATAACAGAAAACAGAATTTTGGCCAAGAGTAGAGGGTAGGAACTAAATTGTCAGTTAGAGCTCACCTGATAATGGGATAAGTTTGGGGCCCGTGACCTAAGCCCTGGATGTTTCAGACATCTCTTCAAAGACAAACTATAGTTTGTTGTCCTTGATGAATAATATACGACACCGTAGTAACCCTCCATTAAATTTTAGGCAAGTAGGAAACAATACTTAAAAAGTTGTAAAAATGGATCTGACTTCACAAGGCTGCGTCTCTCTCTGTCTCCTTCTCAGCTCTGTGCTGGCTAACAGGAGAAGAATACCTTATGATGAGAAGAGACTGAGGGGTTCTCGAGACTCTCTAAGGGCTGAGGACTTGAAGTAGCTTTGATATCAACACATATATTTTCCTGACAATCTGGGAAATTAGAATAATCACTAACATATTGGGATGACTACTTATACAAAGACCACTGGTGTCTTCAGTAAAATACCCTCTGTTTTTCTTTTAGAAGGGCAGCCTACACAGCAGGTAATTATAGTTAGGTCACAATGTAAGTTGGTTAAGCCCTTATTTCAATAGCATGTCTTGCTTGAAAAATGGAGTACAAGAGTCTAACCCAGGGAGAGTGTGAGGCTGAGCATCTTTCTGTGGAAAAAGGCTTGAATGGAGCAAGGAAGAGAATAATAGGAAAGATAAATGCCAAATACAACCTTTTTGATCTTCTAAATGCTACATAAAATTCCAGAATCTTATACCCCATGTCTATCGTAAAACTAAATCTATAGGAAATCTCTATGATTCTAAACATGGAAGGTGATGCCACATTTTTATTGAGGGGATTTATTGTTGGAGGGCATCAACATGTAAGTTTGCTATTTGTGGCAGAGGCTGGAGCTATACCCTAACACAAACATTAAGCAGTTCTCTGCATTAGAGTAAGCAGTGCTTTCAGGTTGACAGGTACTGTTTCTCAAGGGAAAGATTATAAAGAAGACAACAGGAAGAACCTGCATTAGGACAAAGGCTAATGGTTTCTTACAGCGACATGTAGTCTTACAGGTCTTATCAGTGGGGACCCTGGAACCCCAGGAAAACTACCACTAGATTAAGAGTTTTATGTTTTAGTATCAGAAAGGAAAATAGGGTTGAGGTGGAACAAGTGAATGAAAGCTCTGCCCGCGAGTCAGTCTTATTTAAAATAACATTGTTCTTTTTATGTACAAATGTAATTGCATGAACTTAGGTTGATATATTCTAGTTTGGGATTTGGATACACACTCTGCTCTATATCTTCATGATTCTTGACTTATGAATGGCACATCCATACATATGTTTGTTATACTGAACCATCTTCCTAGGCAACTATAAAATTTACTCTTTCTCTGGTCCCCACCTTTACAGTTCACAGTGGCTTAGGACTGAAAGACTTAGGAATGTAGTACTCAACATTGGGATGGTCCAGAATTTCACCCGCATAATTTGAAGTAGAATTTCTCAGATCCACCTGAACTATGGATTTACTAAAATAAAGAAAAAAGAAAAAAGTTATAATCCCAATCAACTAATTTACAAATGCATTTTGGAACACATTTGGTTTTTTAACTTTCAATTTTCTTTAAGTTGTATTCATTGATTTTAGAGAGAGAGTAAGGAAGGAGGGCAGACAGAGAGAGACATAGATTTGGTGTTTTACTTACTTATTCTTGCATGTGTCCTGATCGGGGATTGAACCCACAACCTTGGCATACGGGGACAACACTCTAACCAACTGAGCCACTGGCCAGGGCAAACACATTCTATTTTAATCTTAGTGTTTGTAAAACTCTCCACTGTGTGTTTATGAAAGACAAATAATATGCTGTTCTCTCTCATGTACAGCTATTTTTGGGGACTGTAGATGCTGTACTTGTTTGGGCTTGTGAAGGGTGTTTATTTAAAAGCAAGGCTTTCTCTCCTTACTCCTGGCTAACACTGAAGTAATTATATATTTCACTCCTATCATTTGACTTAATCTCTCCCTTTGGATCAAGTGAGACAATTTTCATATTTATGAATTTTCCAAAAGCAAATATTCCAACTACTTATAATTTAATGAGGAGATGATTACTTTAATTAATAAAAAATACCTAGAGAAAATTCCAAAAGCTCTCTTAGTCATTCAGATCTCCCCAGACACGCCTTCACCTGTCATTACAACCTTGCCCTATAGGGCTGGAGAGGCCAGCCCTGATTCCCCACTGGGCCCCCAGGAATGAGAGGTGGGAGTCAATGCTACTTGGGTACCCTGAAGGTGAAGTGGCATTGGTGACTTCAATGAATTTCCTGCTGTACCTCAATTCTTTAAGATTTTGGAAGTTTATGTCTTCATTTCTCTTTCCTTGTATCCATTAGCTACTTACAACCAGGTACTTTATCATTTTTTCTTTTCTTTTTTTAATTGTTGTTCAGTTATAGTTGTCCCACCTCTTTCCCCATTGTTCTCCCCTGCCCCATCCCCCCCACCACTCCCACAGCCAATCCCCCTCCATTGCCCATGCCTGTGAGTCCTCTATTCATCTTCTTTTGCTTGCCCCTTCACCTTCACCCCTTGTAATCCCCTTTCCTCCTCCCCTCTGGTCACTGTCACTTTGTTCTGTATTGGATAATAGATGAAGATAAGGAGGTGGAGTCAGCCTCTGGCTAAGTTTCAGGCAATATCAAGCAGTTCATATTCAGCATCATTCATTATTACCTTATTTGGTTTCTCAAGTGGGAAAAAGGATTAGAAACACAGATTACATATATTAGCCAGTAGAACAGGGGTCTAACACAGAAAATAAGTCCTTGTTTCTTATATTCCATAAGAAGCCTTTGCAAAATTTGTGAAGCAGCAATTAGTGCCAATTCCCTGATGACATGAGCTCAGCCCCTAGGGCAAATGAAGGAAAGATGTGCCCATTCAGGTAGTGAGAAAAGAAATTCCAGCTTGCACTTGAAACATGCCTTCTGCACATGATATACAGATGACTGTTGTGAGAACCACCTTCCTGGGCTACTAAAACTGCTTTTCCTCTGGTTTTCTACTTTCTGAGTTCTCAGGAACTTGAGATTCAGACATACTTGGCACTTTAACTTTGGTGTTTTCCATATTACATGTGCTTTCGCAGTATACTTTTGCTACACATCTGACAAAAGGTAGAGTCTTTTGTCTCTTCTCCTTGAATCTTGGTTGTCCTATGGAAATTATGTCCAACAATTAGTAAGTTTTTAGCTACATAATGGGATGATTAGAATTTCTTTGATTCACAGAACCTAACCATAGACATTGTGAAGATATATTTGCCAATTTCCAAATAGTTTTTTGCACAGATTTGGCCAGAGCAGCTGGGCCTGGTTTGGTTCATCCAGGGCAAGTGATGGTTCATGTAGTTGCTCATCCTTCTGAATCAAAGACATTGAGAACAGAGCATTTCTTATTGTGATTAAGTGTTGGTTTATGAGTTAGAACTAAGAGAAACAAAAGGAATCAAAGGATCAAGGTTGAAGCTGGCATGGGAGGAAAGAGTATGTAAAAATGCAAGCAGGATAATTTATAAAGATACACAGGAAATAATTGTGATGAGACCTTGGAATGCTCGAGTCAAAAGAGAAGTTATAACACATTTAAATAAATGAGAAAAGATGAGAGAGGAATAAGAGGAACTGTACTGAAAAGGACAAACCATAGAGATGTGTACCCAGGAAATGAGTAATTGAACCAAAAGTCATCTGACTGAAGCCATCTGTTCTTATAATAAACCCATTGGGTGGAAGGGACTTGTGGGCATGTCTACAATGTTTACATATATTTAAAAAGTAAGTGTTTTCACTTTGTGTTTATTTTATTTACATGAAGAAATATACAATGCCCATCTATGTTTATAGTCATTTCTATACTCTTCATAGAGTTCTATAGCATGGACTTGGAAGCAGGGTAATAAACTCTTTACTGAGCTCAGGAATCTGGTTATCAGCTAAATTCTCATCTTCTTCACTTTTAGTACATATTTCATACTGAGTATTATTTAAAGTGGTAAAAATAGAATGGGCCTTGAAACTCAGAATTTTAAAATTTGAGTCAGAATATTAGAGCATCACAGGACTGTTAAAAATATAGAGCAAGCAAATACACACACCAGTGCAGTCTTGAAACACAGGCTTAAAAGAGAGTTCTTTTCCTCTAATGAGAGAATATTAGAGAGAAATTGTTTGAAATAAATCCAAATACTGATCCTGTTAGTTTAAATTTTTTGTGGCTCTTATGAAAAGAAAAGATGAGTATTCCAACAAGAGGATATAGTGACAGCGTGCAACCCTAAATAGAAAGGTGGTAAAATGGGAAGAGTGACAGGAATAAAAGGTGACAATAGTTTAGTTATTCATTTTATTATTCATTCATTCATTCATTCATTCATCCATTCAGAAATTATTGAGTGCTGCAGTTAATGTCTCATTTTGTTTTTAATTGGCTGCACGAACATTTCCCATTTGACGTACTTTTTTGCAATATAATCTTGCTACTCATCCATCAAGAGGTTCAGCCTGTTTTCCTTTCCCCTGAATCGTGGCTGGCCTGTATCAATTTTGTCCAACCGGTTAGCAGAAGTGATGCTATGTAACTTCTGAGGCTGGGCTTTAAAAAGACCTTCCAGCATCTGCCTTTGTTTATTGGCACCCAGCCACCATGCTGTAGGGAAGCCCCAGTAGCTTCCAGAAAACACCCATGTGAAGAAGAACTAAGTTCCTCAAGCCTCTTGGCTGACAACCCCAGATGAGCTCCTTACCTGTCAACTGACAGTCATGTGATTGAAGCCTTTGTGTATCTTTCAATTGTGCTGGTTTCCCAAATGACACTAAGTGAAACAGAGAAACTATCCAATAAAACCTCAGAATCAAGAGAAATCTCTTTTTTAAAAATTTTTTTAAAAAATTTTATTTTAATGATTGTTCAAATACAGTTTTCTCCCCTTTACTCCAAATCAAGCCCACCCACCCCTCCCTCCCAACTTCCCTCCCATTACCACCCTCCCCCTAGTTTTTATCCATGTGTCTTTTAACTTTGTTCCTGTAAACCCTTCCACTTTTCCCCTGCAATTCCCTCTTCTCTCTCCTCTGGTCACTTTCTGCCTGTCCTCTAATGCAGTGTCTTTGACTATATTTTGCTTGTTTCTTTGTTTTGTTGTTTAGGTTCCCGTTAAAGGTGAAATCATATGGTATTTATCTTTCACTGCCTGGCTTATTTCGCTTAGCATAATGCTTTCCAGTTGCATCCATGATGTTGCAAAGGGTAGGAGCTCCTTCTTTCTTTCTGCTGCATAGAATTCCATTGTGTAAATGTACCATAGTTTTTTGATCCATTCATTTACTGATGGACATCTAGGTTGCTTCCAGCACTTAGCTATTGTAAACTGTGCTGCTATGAACATTGGGGTGCAAAGGTTCTTTTGGATTGGTGTTTTAGGATTCTTAGGATATAGTCCCAGCAGTGGAATTGCTGGGTCGAAAGGCAGATCCATTTTTAGTTTTCTGAGGAAGTTCCATACTGTTTTCCACAGTGGTCATACCAGTCTGCAATCCCACCAACAGTGCACTACGGTCCCCTTTTCTCCACATCCTCTCCAACACTTGTTGTTTGTTGTTTTGCTTATGATGGCCATTCTGACTGGTGTGAAGTGGTACCGCATTGTGGTTTTAATCTGCATCTCTCTAATAGCTAGCGATATTGAACATCATTTCATGTGATTTTGGATCTTCTATATGTCCTCTTTGGAGAAGTGTCTGTTCAAGTCCTTTGCCCATTTTTTAATTGGGTTGCTTGTCTTCTTAGAGTGTAATCATGTAAGTTCTTTATATATTTTGGAGATTAAGCCCTTATCTGAGGTATCATTGGCAAATATGTTTTCCCATACAGTTGATTCTCTTTTTATTTTGATACTGTTTTCTTTAGCTATGCAGAAGCTTTTTATTTTGATGAGGTCCCATTTGTTTATTCTTTCCTTTATGTCTCTTGCTCTAGGGGACATGTCTGTAAAAAGTTTTTGCATGATATATCTGAGATTTTCCTACCTATGTTCTCCTCTAGTACTTTAATGGTGTCAGAAATTTCAAGACTTTGTTTTTTTGCTTTAAGCTACTGAATTTGGAAAAGTTTTGTTAAGTAGCAGTATACAACTGCAAGTGCTTACTATGTACCTGTCATTGAGATAATTGAAAAAAGACCTACATTCTCTTTCAAGAAACTAGTCCTGGCTAGTGTGGCTCAGTGGATTGAGTGCCAGCCTGTGAACCAAAAGGTCACTGGTTCAATTCCCAGTCAGGGAATTGAAGTCAGGGCACATGCTTGGGCTGTGGGCTGGGTCTCCAGTTGGGGGAGTGCAAGAGGCAACCACTCATCAATGTTTCTCTCTCCCTTCCTTTCCCTAAAAATAAATAAATAAACTCTTTAAAAAAGAAACTAAAATAATTAATAGTCTAGTGGAAGAAAACTATATACTAACTATACGTATTATATATGCTAAATAATTCAATTGCAGCATATCATGAACAGAGAGAACACAATGAACTAGATGATGAATATATTCTGGGTAGTTAGAGAAGACTTCTCTAAGATTAGGAGATAACATTTACCCAAGGTATTTAAATGAGGCATTTTAGAATGAGAGAATTACATGCACAAGTGTACAGAGGAATGAAGCAGTATATGTGTATCAGTCAGGACACATTTGATAGGCAATACAAGAAAATGTAAGTCAAACTAGATTAAGCTAAACTGGAAGCTCTTGGTTTATACACATGAATGGCCTGGCATAGACCTGGCTTTTGATTTGGCTGCACACAGGGTCTTGGATGAAGTAAACAGTATCCAGTTCCTATCCCCCCCATTATTTATTTTGCATTCTCTGTGTGGTCCCAGATGGCTGCCAGTAGATTTAGAGGTTCAATAATTCCTTGGTATTTGTCTCACAGGAAAGCTCTAGAGTTTCCTTTGCAGGATTCCTGAAAAAGTAAATCTCATCATGAATCACTGGCTCTGGTTGGTTAGTGTCCATTCCTGGAACAATCACTTGGCCCAGTTGTGGGCACTTAGTCTGGGCAGGGGAGAGGGCTTTCTTCCAGAGATAGCTTAGAATATGGTTTCCAGAAAATAAAATGGATATTAAATGCCTACTACAGGATATTTCATAGTTGATGCTACTTCAAATTATTCTACAGAGTGAAATGGCTTCAGGATGAAAAATGACAGGAAATGAGGCTGGAGATATAGGCAGAGAAAGACAATCCAGGGCCTTGTATAGAAACTTAATCTTTATCGTGTAGGTGATATAGAGACATTGAAAGGTTTAAGAAAGATCAGAGACAAAACTTGTTTTTAAAAATCCCATCTTTGCATTAGAAAAGGTTTGGAAAGAGTAAGGCTGCCATCAGGGAGGCTGAATAAGGAACACAGTTCAAACAATAGATTCAACAGATTCTTGGGAAATAGAGTCAACTGGATTTAGGAGTTGACTTAAAACTGCAGGTAAAGAAAGCCTCTAGAAGAGTGAACTGCACCACAGTTCTACAAGGCCTGGGAGCTTCTGTTGTGTCAGAGAAGGTTCTGGGACAGAAGGCAGGACGATGCCCAGGTTATCAGTATCACAAACTAGTTTGGGCTCTTTGGACTGGTACTCAGACTATGATTGATTTTTACCTTCTCCTTTTTCCAGCACTAATGCTAGATTTTTAAAACCCTCAGCCAACATGTCAGCTGGTCTAGGTTGCATGCCTCGTTGGGTTGAGGGGTCTGAGTCTTAGGTTACTTTGCCCTTGTGAGGCTGTGATTGCCCCAACTGCCAGTTAGCTGTTATCACCAGGCATGGAAGCACCACAGCGAACTGTGGTGAAAGCTCCAAGTGGCAGATATAGTTCTCTTTGTCTCTATTTTGTAGCAATTCTAACTTCTAAAGAGAACCAGGTTTAAATGTTGCCATCAGTAGAGCATCCCCTTCCTTTGCCAGGTGGTTCACTAGTATGAGGAATTTACAGTTCTGGGTTCCATAGAATACTTACAATATTTCCTGGTGGAAGAATTTCCTTATATCACCACCCTTCTCAGGGTTAGAACCTCAAATTCAACAAAGCCTGAGAAAGCAGGGAAAGAGAGCACAAATTTTGCAAGTGCATCATTGGCAGTGATGACAAGGGGCCAATGCTACTATTACCTTTTAGTCATAGTAATTCACTGCACAGGAGTCTCTACGTACCCCTACCTCAGATCACTTCTCCCTTCAGAACATGTGAGCAGCTAAATATAGTGATCAAAGCTCTGCCAAACAGCATTTTCCCTTAGGGGCAAGCATGGGTGGAGCTATGGTATGGCAGCAGGCCTTTTTGTCTCACATCAACATTGAGCTGACTGTGAACAGGCCCAAGACTTCTCTTCTTTTGTGAGGAGGAGGGCTCAGGACATAGTTGTGTGTTGAGGGAGGGTCACTGATACACCGGTGTAATTGATAGAGGGATCATGGCCACATATTCATATAATTTACCTGTGTCCTCCAGACCTGCCGAGGTCTGACTCCCAATAGACTATTTCCATTATATGGCTGATTGCAGCCATGGAATCGACATCCAGCCCACAACATTGGGTTGTTTCCACACCATCCAGCTCATGTTGGGAAGATCTGGGTGCATAAGCACATGTGCCATGCCTGAGTGACTCAGTCTCTGCTGTAGAAGGTAGTCCATAGCTTTAAAACCAGGGCTCTGTGCCAAGAGCCTGCCATGGAGGCTTGCCAGAGACCTCATAGAGCACCTTTTTCTACCGTGATACATAGCTTTATCATCATTTGCCCATCTAGGACTTTTCTCTGAGCCCACTCAAAATTTTCAGCCAACTTAGGTACTCCAATATGAGTCAGAGTAGTAGTCTCAAGTGTGGTATATGCTGCCTCCAAGGAGGCCTATGGTAATGATGTTGATTCTTCTGGAAGACATCCACTGAAACAAGAGTTCATGTGCAGGTTATTTGTTTGGTAGGTGATCCCAGGAAATAATGCAAAGAGGGTGATAAAATGAGGTAAGGGATGGAAGCCAATAAAGTATTTATTTTCTTATTAAAAACTGCTTTATTGAGATATAACTAACCACAAAATTCTCCATTTAATTATATAAGTTTTTTTTCGGTATATTTATAGAGTTGTGCTAACATCCCTGTAATTTTAGAACATTTTAATCACCCCCAAAAGAAACTTGATTCCCATTAGCAGTCATTCCCCATTCCTCACGCCTCTCTTTCTACTGTCCAACCCAGTCCTAGGCCACCACTCATCGACTTCCCTGCCTGTGGGTTTGACTAGTATGGACATTTCATATAAACAGGATCCTGCACTGTTTGGTCTGCTGTCACTGGCTTCACTCATTCAGCACACTGTTTTCAAAGGTGGCCCAAGCTGTAGCATGTATCAGACTTGCATTTCTTTTATTGGCAAACAATATTCTATTGTTTGAATATACCACATTTTGTTTATCCATTTATTGGTTGATGGACAGTTGTTTTCCACTTTTTGATTAATATAAATATTCTGCTATGTACATTTTTGTGTACAAGTTTTTAATGGACATATGTTTTCATTTCTTATGTGGCCATACCTAGGAATGGAATTGCTTGGTTATATAACAACTCTAGGTTTAACATTAAACAGTTAACTGTCACGTTGTTCTTTAAGTGCTTGCATCATTTTACATGCCTACTGACAATGTAGGAGGGTTGCAACCTATCTGCATTCTTGCCAATGCTCGTTACTGTCTGACTTCTTGACTTGAGTCATCCTAGTGAATGTGAAGTGGTGTCTTATTGTGCTTATGGTTTGTATTTTCCTAATGACTAATGATAATGTGCATTTTTATGCCCTTATTGCCCATTCATGTATGTTCTGTTGAGAGATGTCTATTTAAATATTTTGCTCTTTTAAAAATTATGTTATTCATCTTTTAATGATTGAATTGTAAGTGGTTCAAAAATACATTTCAGATAAGATTAGTTTCATCAGACAAAGATGTGAAAGTGTTTTCTTCCAATCTGCAGGTTGTTGTAGTAGTCAGGATTTTCCAGAGAGAGAGAGAGATTGATTTCCTATGTATGTCCACTCAGCAGGGAGTGGAGAAGGTGTGGCATAAATAGAAGTATGCAAGACCCAAACAGAACTAGATTTGAGATTCCAGAAACAAATCTGTTGGTTATGCAATTGGCCACTCCCTTCCTCACTGACACAGGGGTTTGCCTGGGAAAATGAGGAGGTAAGTCTTGTGGCAGGGCTGGGAATGATCTCCCCAGAGCTTTCAAATCCAGGCTGTGAGCTCTGGGTTGAGACTTCATAGCAGATGCAACCAGACCCAGCAAGATGACTGTGACCATGAAGCCCTGGATGGTGATCATGGTGCACATCATGAGCTGGGAACACTGGCTCTGACCCAGGCTGAAGCAGCAGAGGGCCCAGGCAGCCTAAGGGAATGGGCGAGTTGGGCAGGTCACTGGGCTGAATGTTACAATCTTCACTCTGAAGGCAGTCTGGACACAGAATGCCTTCCTTTTCTAGGAAACAGCCTTTTCTCTAAAGGCCCTTCACTGATTGGATAAGTCTTGCCTACATTATGGAGGGCAATCTGCTTTACTCAAAGTCTACTGCCTTAAATATTAATTACATCTAAAAAAAGACTCTCACAGCAACATCTAGATCAGTGTTTGACCAAACAACACATAAAATTAACCATCACAATTGTCTTCAGTTTTTTGACAGTGACATTCAAAGAACAAAAGCTTTTAAAAAATAAGTTCAATTTATCACTTATTCAATTACTTGTACTTTTGGTATCATATCTAACAAGTCATTTCCTAACCTAAGGTCGTGAAGATCTACTCGTGTTTTCATTTAAGAGTTTTCTAGTTTAGCTTTTTATTTCTATGATCCATGTCGAGTCCATTTTTATGTATAGTATAAAGCAAGAGTCCAAGTTCATTTGTTGTGTATATTCAGTTTTTCAGCACTATTTGTTGAAAAGACTGTCAGGGCACATGCCTCAGTTGTAGGCCACGGCCCCCAGCAACCGCACATTGATGTTTCTCTCTCTCTCTCTTTCTCCCTCCCTTCCCTTTCTAAAAATAAATAAATAAAATCTTTAAAAAAAAGACTGCTTTTTCCCCATGGAGTTTCTTGGCACCTTTGATGAAAATGAATTGAGTATATATGTGAAGGTTTGTTGCTGGTTTTATTCTATTGATCCTTATGCCTGTCCTTATTCCAGGACCATACTATCCTAATTATTGTGGCCTCATGGTATGTTTTTTTAAAAATATAATCTTTATTGTATTTTGTCCATTACCATTTAGCCCCCTTGTACACCCCTTCCCCCCGCAATCACCTAACTGTGTCCATGTTCATGATATGATTATGTTTTGAATTAGGAAGTGTGAATCTTTTAATTTTTTGTTAAATTTTCCAGATTATTTTCCCTATTCTAAGTCTCTTACATTTCCATTTGAATTTTAATGTTGGCTTGATGCAACCAGACCCAGCAAGATGACTGTGACCATGAAGCCCTGGATGGTGATCATGGTGCACATCATGAGCTGGGAACACTGGTTAAGATTTTA
Source organism: Tonatia bakeri (assembly GCA_004024845.1). Classification (NCBI taxonomy): domain Eukaryota; kingdom Metazoa; phylum Chordata; class Mammalia; order Chiroptera; family Phyllostomidae; genus Tonatia; species Tonatia bakeri. The sequence goes on from PVIA01000841.1 coordinate 138,563, forward strand.
AAAGTTATTCTTTTAAATTGTAGATAGTTTTGGGAAGTATTGCCATTTTAAAAATAGTAAGACTTCTGATCTATAAATATGATATCTTGCTCTTATTTAATCTTCTTTAATTTCTTTCATTTAAAGAAAAAATTTTTCATTTAAAACTTTTTAAAGTTTTTAGTGTATATATCTTGCTCTTCTGTAAATTTATTCCTAAGTATTTTATTCATTTTGATGCTACTATACATTGAATTTTTAAAAAGGTATTTCAGATTGGTTCCTGGTAGTGTATAAAATACAGTAGATTTTTTTGGATATTTATCTTGTATCACATGACTTTCAACTATGTTATTTCAAATAGATTTTTTTTGGGGGGGAGGTGGATTCCTTAGAATTTTTTATATATAAAATCACATCATTTACAATTATAGATATTTTACCTCTTCTGTCCAATCTGGATACATTTTCTTTCTTTCACTTGCCTATTTGTCCTGGCTAGAAACCTCCAGTACAATATTGAACAAAAGTGATGAAAGTGGGCATCTTTGTCTTGTTTCTGATATGAAGGATAGAAAATAGGTCTTTCTATTATTAAGTTTGATGTCAGCTGTAGTTTTTTTATATTTGTTCTTTGCCAGGTTGAGGAAGTTCCTTTCTACTTTCTTTTGTCTTTTATTTTACTAACGTTGTTTATTACATTAATTTATTTTTGGATGCTAAGATAACTTCACATTTCTGGATAAATATTGCTTGTTCATGGTAGATAATGTCTTTTAGTGTTGCCATGTATAGTTTGCTAGTATTTTGTTGATGGGAAGTGTTCTTTCTTTTTATGTTTTTGGAAAAAAATTATAAATGATTGATATGAATTATTTAAATATTGGTAAATTTCACCAGTGAAACCCTCTGGGTCTGGGATTTTCTTTGTAGAAAATTTTTAAGTTATTAATTTAATCTCATCCTATTTGGGTTTGTTTAACCTATTTCTAGTTCAGGCATTTTCAGTAATTTGTGTCCTTCTAGGAATTTGTTGATTGCATTTAGGTTATCTAATTTTTGGTTTACATTTGTTTATAGTATTCTCTTAAAATCCTTTTTATTTCTCTAAGGTTAGGAGTTTTGTCTTCTCTTTTATTCTCAATTTTAGTAATTCATTTGTCTTAGCTAAGGATTTGTCAATTTTACTGATCTTTCAAAGAATCAAAATCAAATTTTCATTTTGTTGATTTTCTCTGTTGTTCTTTTATTTTCTATTTCATTTATTTCCATTACTTCCTTTTTTCAGTTGCTTTGGATTTAGTTTGCTCCTTTCCTTACCCCTAGTTTCTTATAATTGGGGTTTAAGTTATCAACTTGAGATCTTTCTCCTTTTTTTTTTTTAAAGATTTTCTTTATTTATTTTTAGAGAGAGAAGAGAGGGGGGAGAGAGAGAGAGAGAGAGAGAGAGAGAGAGAGAGACATCAATATGCAGTTGCTGAGGGACATGGCCTGCAACCTAGGCATGTGCCCTGACTGGGAATTGAACCTGCGATGCCTGGTTCGCAGCCTGCACTCAATCCACTGAGCTACTCCAGCCAGGGCATATCTTTCTCCCTTTTAAGTGTAGGTGTTTATAGCTATATATTTCTCTCCAAGAATTGTTTTAGTTATATTCCATAAAGATTTAGATCCCAAGCAAGTTATCAGTGAGGGCAAGTGAACCTTTATCCATGGGGGACTCTTGGAGACTCTGTGAAACAAAATGTTTAGAATTTATTCCAGGTCAGGACTGAGGAAGTGTTACCAGTTGTCACCAGTTACTAGTTGAGGGTTGCTCTGGGAAGGCATGAATTACCTGGTGCTTCTGGCTTTCCCCATACTCTGGTGGCTATAAAGAGAGTCCTCAAGCAGACATTGCAATACTGGCAGTTAGAAGTCAGGCTTATATGCACATAAATGGAAAATGATAGGGTACCTTGTATAAGGCACTGACAATATCTGTTTTATATATCAAATGTTGTGATGCTTTAGTAATGACAGAGTTACAAGGTACAATGGCTTGTCCTTTATCTTAGAGTCCATGAGGACATGTCCCAACATATGTCATATCATTGGCTCCCTAAAAATCTTCAAAATGTGTGGCAGGTCCTGAACCTTTGTAACTTTTTTTTTTAAATTTTTTTTTTAGAGAGGGAAGGGAGGGAGAAAGAGAGAGAGAGAGAAAAACATCAATGTATGGTTGCTGGGGGCCATGGCCTGCAACCCAGGCATGTGCCCTGACTGGGAATCGAACCAGTGGTGCTTTGGTTCCCAGCCCAGGCTCAATCCACTGAGCTACGCCAGCCAGGGCAAACCTTTGTAGCTTTTATTTCTTACTCTGGCATGAATGACTTTTAACTGTGGCAATTGGACTAAGCACTTCCTGTTCATCATAATGTCATTAATATAATGGGCCAGCATAATGTTCTGCAGAATGTCAAGATGATCCCCTCCCTTTGTACTACATTTTGATAGAAAACAGTAGAAATAATACAACCATGGGACAAGACAGTGACTGAGTATTATAGTCCTTCCCACACACAAGTGAGTTGTTTTGACCCTCATTATTGGTGGGGATTGCGAAGACCATCTTCACCAGATTAAGAGCCATATACCAAGTGACACCATTTGATCAACAAGGAATGTTGATCAGTTCCAGTAAAGATATCATATCTCATACAGGCACACAATTGTGGCTCTTATTTATTAATTTCATCATAATCAACCATCAATATACTGATGTTAACTAAATAGTGGTATGAGGACCATAATACCTGTGTCTTTGTCTTGATTGTAGTATTAACCTTGCATTTTCATAAGAATTGTGGTACTGCTTCTAATTTATTATCTTGGCTGGGCAGGGTAGTTTCAGAGCCTTTTCCTTGGCCTTTCAGATAATAATGGCTCTTCTTGCATAATTCAGTGAACCATGTGAACTTTTGTTAGCTGCTGAGTATATCCATCCCAATTATACACTCAGGGACAGAGGAAATAACAACAGGATGAGTCTCTGAGCCATTGTGAGGTAACATTTGGTCAGAATCATCTGACCTTCAAAAGTCTCACTCTAACAAGGGTAGCAGGGCATGAGGGCATTTCACATCTCCTTGTATTTGTGTCAGCCCAGAGGTATACCTAAAGATCCTTGAAAGGTTAGAGTGCTTCTCTTTTCCCGGTGCACATTTTCCTTGGGCAAATGGCCACAGGTCCTTTTGGTAGTAAATTGAATGTTTATTGTATATGCTTATTGTGGCAGTATATACAATATACTTAATAAAAGTAGGTCTTTAAGAATCTTTCTATTGGGAAGCCTAGTCTCTTCTTCAGTGATTGGCTCTTTGAGAATAAGATCCCATCTTAGAGCTGGTTGAATAATTGTGGTTTTCCACTGTGGAGGCTGATAGCCGCTGCTTGCCGGCCCTTGATTTTTGTCAGTTTTCAACCGTGCATCTATCCTACCCTTAGGACCTCCATGGTCAAGGTTCTCTGATTGCTATTTTGGATTTAATATCTTTTATGTGTAATCACTTCCACCTTGCTTCTGATTATTAAATGCTACCACCTGGTATCTGATTTTTTTTAATGATCACACCCCCATGGACAAAAAAGTAATGAGTTCCACTGTGTCATCATTTCTTAATATATCCCCTAGCCTACAGAGAAGAGCTACTGTGGAAGTTCTCAAAGATATGATGGAATTTAATTAAAAGTCTGTTTCTTACTGTCTTATTAAAAGGGGCATCCTTTGGGCCCTCCTGCAAAACATGGTTAGGATGCAGTTTTTCTCCCACTACTCTGAGCCTTCCAAATCCTTCCCTAATGCTCTGCCAAGGCAACTCTGGTAGCTCCACCTTTTTTACTACAGGCCATAACAGTGACTAAGTTTCAAGGAAGCAACCCAGCTCGGGGTTAGGACCAGTTGCAGGTATTCTCACTGAGACATTAAATCCCGAGTCATGGAAGAGTACTTTGATGTCGATGAATCTCCCCTATTCAGGTTTACATATTGCCTCCCCATCTTAATTCTCAGAATCCAGTCATACATTCTTCTGATTCCTGATAGTACATAGAAGCCAGTGTTATATTTTCTGTATTAAAGCTATTTCCTTCTAGAGCAAGGTTACATTTCTTAACTCAGTGAATGTGGAGTCATACGCTAAGGGAGGTGACACTCCCTTGCAGATGGGCCTTACAGAGGCAATATCACATTGCTAGGCATCTGCCTCAGGTGAGGTCTTCACAAGAGCTTCAGGCAAGGACAATGTAATTACCTTTGCCCCATATCATGCAGTCCAATGATTTTCCTTTCCCTTATACTTCATCACATCCACCATGAGTAAGAGTCTTAGTAATTGAGTATGCTACAGCATGCTAGGTTTTTATCACAGCTTGCCTACCACCAGTGATTTAATTGTTGGTAGCATCTAATAAAGGTAATTCACCTATAGAATCTCATTTTGGGGGGCTGCTCTCCAGGATCATTTCTGGTAGCAAGTGCCTTTGGATTTCCTTAAAAACAGTTCCTGAGACAAGAACTTGGGTACAGGTAGTTTATTTAGTTTATTTGGAACGTGATCCCACAAAGCATGAATAGCTAAGTAAGGAGAGTGAGATAACAAAAGAGGAAGATCCAGTGTAAAATATTTTATTGAGGTCAGTGCTCTGGGTAACAGAGGACTTTTGATAAACACAAAGAATTCCTCCAGGAATTAGCCATCTAAAAGATGAGTCTGCAGTATTTATCTGCTGCCTCCCCTGTGGTTGACTGCTCTTGTTTAAGTAAGCAAGCCAGGTCCTATGACATTATAGAAGACCCTGGGGACAGAACATGGAAAGGCATGAAACAGCAAGCACTCGAGGTGGGAATTTAACAGCAGGAGCTGAATTGGCATTGCCCACAATGACCACGGTAGCCCAAAGTGAAGATGTGCAGATGAAGAAGGAAGACTTAGGAAGGACATGGAGGCGAGAGATATAGATGTGGAAATTATGTAGAGATGATCTCGAAAAAATAAGATCAAGTGAGATCATCATTTGTGGAGAACACAAAAGAACACCTATTTGTAAGAGGACAGGGGAAAAGATTTCAGGAAAGAAGAGTAAGAATGGATCTGAGATATAAGAGAATCAGGAGGGAATGGTATCATGGAAAACAGAAGAAAAATTTCGCAAAGGAAAAAGTGGCCATCATATTTAAATACCATAAAGAAATAAAATAAGTACTAATACACATTGTCTGTATTTGTCAGGCAGGCAGTCATCTTGGCCATTGTCTTTGTAGGTTTCAGGAAGGTGGTAAAGACAGAAGCCAGACTACAGTGGGTTAATAAATCAGGTGAGAGGGAGTCCAGGCACTGAATATGACAACATTTTCAAGGTGATTCACTGAGAAGCAAAGTAGAGGTTCAATATTCAGGATTAACAAGATGGGGAGAGATTCTTGAGTTGGTGTTTGGGTTTCAAAGCTATAAATGAGTCACTTCAAAGACTCCTTTTCTTTCTTCAACTTGTTCAGTTGACTAATTCTTTATGGAGGAGTTCATAGACCAGTTAATAGGAGTCTCAGCTGCTTTAGGAAATACCATTCTTCTATTTATCCCACCACATCCTCCTACAAAAGGAGAGACTTGGGTTACAATTTAGCTGTGTTCTAGTCTCATCACCAGAGTTTGAGTGAGGGCTGTCTAGAGCCTGGAAACAAGAGGAGAAAGTGGTTAAAATAAACACAAGACTTGTTTACATATTCACAGGAAATTTCCCATGACATATTAAAATGCAAACAAAGAGATCAAATTTAAGAAAGAGATGCAAATGTTGAATTTCTCTTAATCCATGAAAGCCAACTTTTCTTTCTTTCTTCCTTTCTTTTTTTTTTTTTTTTTTTTTTACAGTAAAAAGCTCTGAGAAAGAAAATTAGCCAAATGCACTGCTCTTTACTGTGGCTGCCAGCTTTTCAGCATCTGGTCACATTGTTGCACTGATTTACCCCCTTATTATAGGCAGGCAGGAGCTTGAAATTCCTTGCTGGAGCGGAAGGCGTCTGTGCAGATGCATATCATATCATATCGTAGGCAATTGCAGTGTGACTCACACCGTGAGGCTGGGAATGTTGGGAGTTGAACTGAGGACAAAATGGGAGGGATTTCCCTTCCCTAGGCTGGTCTCCAAGAACTCACTATTCACACACTCCATTTTTAACATAAGCTTACTGCTTGGCTAGAGTGCCTCATGGAGAGAGATTAGGAGGCCTGTAGGAAAAGTTAGCACTTGTTGCTTTCTTTCTTTCTTAACTAGCTTTCTTGACTTTGTGCTTTATTGTGCTCTTACTGCTGCTTTCTCACAAAGTCCATAAATACATATACATATATGTACATTTTATAGCTAAGACTGGTGATGCTGATAAAACTACTTAGAATGTGCAGAGCAATATTATTAGAGAGTCCAGAGAACTGTGTGGTTTGTAACCCTTGGAGCACTTGTTGGGAGACATTAGGAGACACTTTAAGGACCGAGACTGATGTATCTGCGTAGGCAGCTTCCCCTCTTCCACTCCCCCCTCTGCTCTTCCCCTCCTCTCCCTCCTCCTTCTCTCCCTTTCCTTTCTGTTTTCCCTTCTTCCTTCTAAATGGTAGTGTCTGCCCTGATATCCTGCTTTTATCATGCTGTTGTTATGAGATTAAATAACATATAAGAAAGTATTTTTAAGAGCCCTATGGTGTTGTTCATGATTATGATCACTCCTGTGCTATTTTGGAATAAGGATGAAAGATGTTATTGGTAATGGAAACACGGCAATGAACTCACATAAATACTTCTTTCCTTTACCCAGCATGTGACACTGATCTAGGAGTAATAGTGGACTTGTCATATAGTTTTTAGCTAATTGACCGATAACAATAGTCAAACATTTGTCTCCACTTTACCTGTATCAGACCTTGTGTGTGTATATGTATCTATATCATAGAATTTTAGGATTATTAGCCATAAATTATGTCAGTTTCCTCAAACACTTCACTAGTTTCTTGATGCCATGATTATTTGTGGAGTCTGACTATAGCCTCTCTTCTTGGTGTCATCCTCTTTCCTTAGCAATTTTCAGTGTAATCACCAAAAGATCTGCTTCTGTTTTTGTTTCTGACTGAATGGCCTAGTCTATTTCCCCGAAGTCCAGGACTATGGGAGCATCCCCGAAGCTTTCCTCAGTCTCTGAGATCATAGTGGCTGCCTTTCATATATTTCTGAACATTCAATGAGTAAAACATTAGTGCTTTCTATACACCCACTGGTCTTGAACTAAAATTAAATCATACATGGAGTATTATTTAAAAGTAGATAATCTTCGTGCAACGTTGCTCCAGCAAAGAAACTTAAAACCCCTCGAACAAAATTCTGCTGTATAGCCAAGAGTGTCGCAGTTATGTCCCAGCTTAAATGCCTAGCATTTGTGACTTTAAGCAGAGGAGTTGCTTCTTATTTGATATTAGAAAGGAAAAGAGGAAAATGAGTCTCTCTCCCTCTCCCTAGTTTGAGCAGGACCATGGGATTCTATCACTTCCCTCTTCCCCAGTCAGTCTAAGGTGTTACTGTTTAATCACTTCATGTCAGTGTTGTATACGATACCCTATACTTTTAGGACATTAGGTACTCTCAGAGATTGGATACAACATGATGCGTACAGCTAAGTGTTTCTAAGACAGTGGCTGTAGATGCTAATTTAAATTTAGGGAGTGAAAACGCTGGCCCATCGCAAGCTAGGCAGAACATCTGGGAGGCCATTCCATTAGGGAGAATGCTTTGTAATTAGTGTACACCTCCCTTCCCTACTCTCAAGACCCAACAGTGGTTGTTCATGACAGAAAACATCACTTGTTATTGTTTTCATTTTCAAGTTTTGGGATTTTTATTTCTGTTAGCAAATTTTTAAAAATTATCTAAATTACTGGACAACTCTTCCCCTAAAGGAAGCATAAACTTTAATTAAAAATTAGCTTTTGCTTCTGAGACTTAGAAGTGTAGAAGTTTTATCTCCTTTTATGGTGGTATGACAGCAGATGCTTGTTATAATTTTCCTTTTGTGCACTGGCCCAGGTTACTCTCAGAGTTGAACTGAGAATTGTTAGGAAAGAAAAAGGAATGACAGAGGCACTGTGTTGTCATTTCAGATCATCAGTGGAACCCTCTTACTATAATACAAACTTAATTCACAGAACTCACCCATCCTAGGTGCCAGTCTGATTTCTTCTTTTCCTTTTCCTTTTTTTTTTTGGGGGGGGGGGCGTTCTACTTTATTGCGCCATTTTCCCTGTTCCATTGGCACTGACATATTTTTTTGAACTTGCCCAAGCTCATATTTTGTAGCCGATTGTCTGGATTTAAGAAGTATCTACTTATTGATGGATAAGGGTGTTGTCTGATCAGAAATAATCAGTGATTCTCAAGAAGTTAAAGGAAAGTGATTAAACTGTTGTTTTACAGAGAGGGCGAGAATGATGGAGAGCATGGTGAGCAGAAGAGTATGCTGCCAACTTTCCCCAGAAGCTCCCATAGCAGAGGGAAGGTAATGTGATTATTTCCTAGGTCTTCTATTGTCACAGTTGTACGTACTATAGTCTTTACTTTTGCAGTCTCACATTTTTCTCCCCCCTTCCTCTGCTCAGACATAGGTTTCCTACTGATGAAATAACACACAATAATATATTAGGAGACCAACAGTGAGCATTCTGTCTTATAAAAGTCTGGCTTAAGGCCACTGATGTGCTAGGGAATGTTTAATGCCTGGCTCTCTGGGTAAAAAGGTCTGGTTTATAGTATTTGCTGACTTTTGTGGTGTAAATACTCTCACCATGTTTGACCTCAAGCTACCAATGTGGTCACTGAACACAGAGTTGGGAAGAGTTATGCAAAATCAGTTTTTGCCAAGCTGGTGCTAGCTGACTCTAGCACACTGCTGAAAATATGTTAAGTGCTAAGAACATAGCTCAAAACATAGTGAATTGTATACTTATGTGTCTTTTTATCAAACGCTATTAATTACTATTGTGATTATTATTGCCCTCTTTCCCTGTTTTCTTCTTTTATGTATATAAGCAGGCATGCATCAGTAATGTGCTGAAAAACTCTAAAAGACAGTCTTAATTTGCATCATTTCCCAATGTCCATTAAGTGTGTGTACAATGGGTGATTTGGAGATGCCAGTGGATGTGCAGTTGGTTTGCAAAATTCCTAATTTCAAAGTTCATCCTTTCAAGACAGCAGCAAGCTGCTCCAGCACACAAGTGTTTTCAGAGTTGGTTTCCAGGTATGTCTGTATCATCTCCAGGATTTTGTTCAAAACCATTGAAAGGACAGTTTGCAGTTTTTAGGTTCTGTGCAAATGAAATTTTTTTCTTCTGAGTAATAGCCTATACATAAGTTGTTTCTATTTCTTTTCCCCAGTGCTTCCTTCTTTCCCTATTTGCATAATTATACCTCTCAATTTACCAAAATTTTTTTCTTTTAAAAATTTATTTATTTATAAATATCTAATATGATATTCATTTATAAATATCTAACATGATATTTATAGCTGACATAAAATATCATATTAGTTTCAAGTGTACAGTGTACTGGATTGACCTTTATGTACCTTACAATGTGATCACTATCATGTCTAGTAACCATCTGTCACCATACAAAGTTATTACACTATTATTGACTATATCCTCTGTGCTACACTTAACATCCCCATGACTTACCTATTTTATTATTGGAAGTTTGTAGCTTCATTCCACTTCACCTTTTTCACCCATCCACTCACTCTCTCCCCTGTGTCAATTATTTTTTTGTCCTCTGTATCTGTGAGTTTGTTTATGTCTTGTTTTGTTTGTTCATTTGTTTTTTTTTCTTTTAGATTCCACATATAAGTGAAATTATATGGTATCTATTGTTCTCTGTCTGACTTAGTTGACTTTGCATAATACCTTCTAGGTCTATACATAGTGTCACAAATGACAAGATTTCTTCTTTTTTATGGCTGAGTAATACATTATCTATCATATCTTCTTTGTTTATCCATCTGTCAGTGGGCACCCAGATTGCTTCCACATCTTGGCTATCGTAAATAATGCTTCAACAAACATAAGGGTACATATATTCTTTTGAATTAGTGTTTATGTTTGAAAATACTCAGAAGTGGAATTGCTGGGTTGTGTGGTAGTTTTATTTTTAATTTTTTGAGGAATTTCCCACAATTACTGCACCAATTTACATTCTCACCTAATGTGTAAGAGGGTTTCCTTTCCTCCACATTCTTGCCAACAGTTGTTGTTCATTGCCTTTTTAAAAAGATTTTGTTTATGTGTTTTTAGAAGGGAAGGGAGGGAGAAGGAGAGGAAGAGAAACATCAATGTGCAGTTGCCTCTTGTGCACCCCCTACTGGGGACCTGGCCTGCAACCCAGGTATGTACCTTGACTGGGAATTGAACAGGCAACCCCTTGCTTCACATGCTTGCACTCAGACCACTGAGCCACATCAGCTAGAGCTGTTGACTTTTTAATAATAGCCATTTTAACAGGTGTGAGGTAATATCTCATTGTGATTTTTATTTACATTTTCCTAATTATTAGTCATGCTGAATATCTTTCAGATATCTGTTGACTACAAACTAAATAAAATCTTATATTAACATAACTTATTTGACATTTCTTAGAAAGCCTTATAAGTTTAGAGCCTTGGACCTAAACTTATGTATTCAGAAATTAGATTGATGTTCTGGATCTTAATTGTTGCAAGCCTTGTAATTGTGAACAAATCCTAAGTCAAAGATAATAAGGGATATTTGAAAGGATAGCTGTGAGGAATGAAGGAGGATGTTACAAATTGTGCATATTTAAATATATGGCATGTTGTTACTGTCTCAAGAATCAATACTGTGGTTACTTTCATATCAACTTGTACATGAAGGCAGTGCAGTGGATGGATGGTACAGATTTTTAGTGTCACTAATACAAATGAAGGAACAAATCCTTAAGCTTAGGACAGCTTGGAGAGAAGCTAAGACTATGGAAAATAGTTAGGATAGGTAGAAAAGAATGGAGAGGGCATCCTAGATAGAAGCAGTATATAAATAAAATAACAGCATGGAAATAAAATCAGTAATATTCAGGGGGAACATCCATTCAACACATATTCTGTGGTTGCTATATAAGGGGGTACCAAAAACAGCTGGAATTATCTTCTGGAGGGTGAGCCCCTTATAGTACAGACTTACCCCACTAGGTGAGTGTTCTAGGAAACCATCGGTATCAGTGTGCCAGCCAGTGTTATGTGAGGCTGCGGTTGACTTCAATGAAGCTTTTGAAGACTCTTTCCATGTGTTTGCCCATTTCATGATGGGTGATTTACAAGCATACCTGCTCACACCTCCCTGAGTGCTCAGCAGTTTTTGACAAAAAACTGCATGGCCCTCGTGCCCTGTCCTCTCTATTCACCAGAGCAACTTTAGTTTTGTTTCCTTGGGTGAGAAAAGTCCTCACAGGGAAATGTTTTGCTGATGGGGAAGAGGTGAAACAAAAAATGGCAGAAGCACTAAAAAGCATCAAAATTGACAAGTTCAAAAACTATTTTGAGCAGTGGAAAAAACATTGTGATAGGTGTATTACATCTAATGGAGAGTACTTTGAAGGTGACTGAAGTTTAAACATGTTATATAAATACACAATTTTTAATAAATTTAATTCTGTTTTGGGTGTGTGCCCCCTCATATGTCAGACACTGTGCTTGGTGCTGTAACTATAAAGCAGTAAGACAGAATTCCTATGTTCACAGGCTCTGAAATCAAGAAAGAGAAGGTGAACTAGATTGAAGATTGTCTGGGAAAAGTAAAATTAAATTTTGTTGGGTAAATTGAGGTAATTTGGTGGAAGAATGTAGAGTTTGTAATTATCAGATACATAAGAAAAGTCACTGTAGAATTGTTAGTAGGTGAATGACAATTAAAATAGTATTTTGTAGCAATCAATTTAATTGAGTTATGCAGAATAGATGGGAACATTGAAGACAGGGAAAAATAAGAGAATATTGAAATACTTAGAAATGAAGAGAGCTTGATTTGAGACAGACAACATTTGGTCCCTGATTGAACATTAAGAAAAAAAGAATGAATCAAATTTTTAGAAAAATAGTTGGTGAATTTTTCTGTAAAAAACCAGATAGTAAATATTTTAACATTACAGATAACATTGTCTCCATTGCAACAACTGAGTTCTGCCACCGTAGACAGAAAGCAGCCATAGGCAGCATAAAAAAATGAACAACCCCGTGTTCCAATAAAACTGGCAGGAGCAGATTTAGCCCACTGACTCTAGTTATTCAGCCCCTGATTTAGAGTAGAGAAAATGACAAGAGTCGTTGTTTAGGAGAGAGGATTATAGCTTATTTTGAATATGCCAGGTGTAGATGATGAAGGGGAAATGTAGATGGAAATAAGGAAATTTAGGATTGGATTTTGGCTGAGAGCTCAGGCTTGCATTTACATTTGAGCTATTCAGTGTAAAGGTAAGAAGGTAGCAGTGCTTTCAGGGTTAAGCAAGGAACACAGAAATAAGAAGCAAGCTAGTGCACAGAACTGGAGAAGGAGCTAAGGACACAAATAGGGGGAAACCCAGAGTTTAGGAGTAGCTTTTGGCTAGGATCCCAAACTGTGGCGAGGATAGATGCAGGCGGTGTTTCTGGAGTTCAGGAGTGGGTGAAGTTACAATAATGGCCCATAGTGAATCACATTTTTCTGTGTCTAAGCCCTTTGCAATGTATTATTTCTGTTCTCATCAAGAAACAAAGTTGATTTTTTCTACCGACGTGAATAAAGACTAGGCTTAGAACTTGCTTTGACCAGTAGAAAGTGGTGGATGTGCATTGTGTGAATCCTGGAACCAGCAGGTCTTAAGAGATCTTGCAGTTCTAGCCCTTTTGAAACCTTCAAGTCGCCACGCTGTGAGGAAGCCTAGCCAAGCTACTAGCCAAAGACAAATTGCTAGACCTGTGAGTGAAGCCATCTTGAGCCATCCAGTTCCAGGCAAGACCGCAAACATGGCATCCAAGTTAAACAGAGGAAGAGGGAGAGATACCCTGCCTTCTCCTGTCTTTTATACTTCTATCTGTCTCCCTGCTTCCAGTCACTGCCTTTCTCCCTTCAATGCCCCCATTTGGTCTAACTAAATGAAGCCAGCTGATGGGGGGCTCCCCTAAATGTGTCTGTAAATGGAGTAGAACTGGGGAAGCAACCAGGATCAATCAGCACAGCAGATTAAGCAAAGGCAATCAAGCATGAAGTTGGGGAGAACAGCAGAGGGTTTGGTCCGGTTGTGGTTACAGAGAAAGGAGAGGGACTCATAAAGAAGCAGGGATGGATCAGCCAGATAAGTTGGAGAAGCAAGAATGCAGTGCTGAGTTGAAACAAGAAATGAGAGGAGTATAAGGAAGGAGAGGGCTGACAAATGGCATAAAATGATGCAGAGACTTCAGGAAAGGTGACTGGGAAGAGACAATTTTATTTGGTGATGTGCGGGAATTAGTGACCCATGAGTGCCCTGTAAACACTGATGATTTTTTCCCCCAAATGATGGTTTGAAAATCCTCAAAGGTTTGTGAAAGTTATAGGGGATTCATCATTAAAAATGGTAATGGCATCTGTTCTAGTTTCTAGCATGTTTAAATATTTTTATTTAGATGTTAAGTTTATACATGATTTTCAAATGTAAATCTCCATTAAAAATAAAATGATATAAATGCATAATAATTAACTTAATGATCTCTAGTTTATGTTTTTAAAATGTCTACATTAAATAATAATAGGATTATTTTTTCTTTCTAAATTGAACACTTTTAGAGTCTTGTAGAGTGTATGGAGTGGCCATGTGCACAATTCATTGGATATTAGATGATTGTATTTGTGATGTGGTCCCCCAGTTGAATAACTCTAGCCACTATGTTGATTTTTTTAATTAAAAAAATATTTATTGTATTTTTCCATTACCATTTAGCCCCCTTATACTCCCTCCCCTCTTGCAATCACGACACTGTTGTCCATGTCCATGAGTCCTTTTTCCTTTTTGCTCAATCCCTCTACCCCCCTAGCTGTCATCCTGTTCTCCATCTATGAGCCTGTTCCCATTTTCCTCGATAGTTCAGTTTGTCAATTAGATTCCACATATGAGTGAAATCATGTGGTATTTGTCTTCCTCTGACTGGCTTATTTCAGTTAGCATAATATTCTCCAGGTCTATCCATGCTGTCACAAAGTATAAAATTTTATTCTTTTTTTACAGCTGAGTAGTATTCCATTGTGAAAATGTGCTATCGTTGTTTTATCCACTCATCTACTGATGGACACTTGGGCTGCTTCCATATCTTGGCGATTGTAAATAATGCTGTAATGAACATAGCGGTGCTTATGTTCTTTCTAATTAGTGTTTTGGGTTTCTTTGGGTGTATTTCCAGAAGTGAGATCACTAGGTCAAAAGGAAGATCCATTTTTAATTTTATTACGGTATCTCGATACTCCTTTCCACAGTGGTTGCACCAGTCTGCGTTCCCACCAACAATGCAAAAAGGTTCTCTTTTCTCCGCATCTGTGCCAGCACTTGTTGTTTGATGATTTATTGATGGTGGCCATTCTCATGAGCATGAAGTGACATCTCATTGTGATTTTAATTTGCATTTATCTGATGATTAGTGATGTTAAACATGTTTTCATATATCTATTGGTCATCCATATGTTCTTTCTGGAGAAGTGTCTATTCAGGTCCTTTGCCCATTTTTTTAATTGGGTTGTTTGCTTTTATGGTGTTGAGTTTTCAAAGTTATTTATAAATTTTGGATATTAACCCCTTATCAGATGTATTGGAAAATATGTTCTCTCATTCAGCGGGCTGTCTTTTTATTTTGTTGATGGTTTCCTTTGCTGTGCAAAACCTTTTTTGATTTTTTTCATTTGTTTATTTTTTTCTTTTGTTTCCTTTGCCTGGGGATATATATCAGATAAAATATTACTAAGAGCAATGTCTGAGATTTTACTGTGTATGTTTTCTTCTAGGATTTTTATGTTTTGGGTCTAATATTTAAGTCTTTGATCAATTTTGAATTAATTCTCATGTGTAGTGTAAGAAGGTGGTCTAGTTTCATATTTTTGTATGTGCCTGTCCAATTTTCCAAACATCATTTATTAAATAAACTATCTTTAACCCATTGTATGTGCTTGCCTCCTCTGTTGAATATTAACTGACTATTAAGTGTGGGTTTATTTCTGGGCTCTCTATTCTGTTCCATTTATCTATGTGTCTGTTTTAATGCCAGGACCATGCTGTTTTGATTACTGTGGCTTTATATTATAGTTTGCTATTATGTAGCATGATTCCTCCAACTTTGTTCTTTTTTCTCAGGATTGCTGTTGCTTTGCAGGACCTTTTGTGGTTCCATATACATTTTTGAAATATTTTTTCTAGTTCTGTGAAATGTGGCATTGGTATCTTGATAGTAATTGCATTGAATTTATAGATTGCTTTGAGTAGCATAAATATTTTAATAAAGTTGATTCTTCCTATCCATGAACATGGTATGTGCTTCCATCTATTTGTGTCTTCTTCAATTTCTTTCTTCAGTGTCTTATAATTTTCCAAGTATAGGTCTTTTACATTGTTGATTAGATTTATTTCTAGGTATTTTACTCTTTTTGTAGTGACTATGTATTGAATTGTGTTTTTAATTTTCCTTTCTGTTAGTTCATTATTGGCATATAAAAATGTAACTGATTTCTGGATATTAATTTTGTATCCTGCTACTTTGCTGAATTCATTTATCAGTTTTAAAAATTTCTTTTTGGAATCTTTGGGGTTCTTTATGTACAGTATCATGTCCTCTGCAAATAAAAACATTTTTACCTCTAGCCACTATGTTGATTTTGATTACTTTATGTAGAGCTAAAATTTCTTTTATTGTTAATCACCTTTTAAATGTAATTCACATCCATGTCCATGACATCTTTGATAAAGATAAAAACTGAAGTGAACACTAAAATCAATATGTTAATTAAGAATTTACAAATGATAATTCTCTAATTTGCTTCAAGATGTCCTGTACAATTTTCTCAGTTTTATTGATTTAATAACAATTTTTATATCTTGTACCCAAATCTCTGTAGTACTTTCAAAACCAGTATAAAAAAATATGGGGGAAGCAGAGGCAAATATATCCAATTTAGCTTTTTCACTTATTTCAAATAAAGATAATCTATGTAGTGTGACATTTTAAAAGAAATCCTGCCATAGATATTTTTCTTGTCTTGTAATTTAAAAAACCCTAAATATCAATAATGTATGATTCTCTTTGCATGATATTGTGAAAAAATAAATCTAAACTATAATGTCAGAAAGCAGATCAGTGGTTTTGTAGGACCAGGGGTGGGCGCTGATAAAATAAAGGGAAATTTGGGGGATGATGGAACTGTCTGAACCATGCCTGCCAATGTTGTTACACTGTGAAATTCCTGAACTATACCTTTACAAAGGAGGTGTTATAATGAATGCAAATTAAATCACAACATAGGTTTTAAAAACTGTATATGTTTCATAAAAATAACTCAGTTTCTCTCATTTTTTTGTTCATTTTAGATAATGCCAAATATTGTCTGGGGTGAGGCAAGTGAGGTGCCCAAGGTACAGAAATGGGCGGGGGTGGGGGGGGACTTGCTCTTTGCTGGGGCCAGCCCTGCACTTGCAAGTCCCTGTACTCTCCCCCCTCAGATTCTATGCACTGAGCACCCCACTTGCCTCATCCTTTTTCGTGACTTAATTCAAGTTAAAATTTCATTTCATCTTTTAACATATATTTGGTACTTAACGTTGCCATTAAGTTTTGTTGCCAAATAAATCATTTTTTAAAAAAATCCTGATGTGATTTTTTGGGTTTCTTGAGTGTTGAGGGTTGCAGCCTTTCACTTCTGGAAAATTCTCAGCCATTGTCTCTGGGACTATTGTCCCCCTTTCTCCCTCACACTGTCCTTCTGCAAAAATGAATGAGCATAAGTCAGACCTTCCATACGTATATATTTTATGTTCTGTAACCGCTTGTTCATACTCTCCTTTATCTCTTTGCACTGTGCTCTGGGTAAAAGCTTGTGTCTTGTTTTCAGTTATTTTTAACCCATGACACTTCCTGTCCATTGAGTTTCTAATTTCCATGACTATCATTTTTTTTCTTCAAGTTCTATTTGCCTATCCAAACTGTCTATAATTTTGACATCCTCATTATATATTTTAAAAGTTTCAACAAGCATTCTTTTTTACATTTTAAACATTGATAATCAACATCACCAAATGGCAAGAATTCAGTTTTGCTCAATGTGCCTGGTTCCAGACCAAATATAGTTTAGCACAAAGTAGGAAATCTATAAATATTCCTTTTTAAATTCATTGTTCACATTTTTATGGGTCAAATTGTATTATTTATTATTTCTGCTGACTCCTGCTAATGGTAGCATGTTTCCTTAGGTACTTTGTGATTTTTTTTTCCTTACTGTGAGCTCATGTTTCTTGGAGCTTTATTTGGGAAACTTTGTGTCCTGGGTTTAAGGTGCTTTCCTTTGGGAAGTTTTTATATTTTCTCTTCACAGATGCCTCAGGGACCACTTTAAATGCAGCAGCTTGGAATTTTTATGGCTTACACAGAGTGCACTTGTCCGAACTCGACATGAAGACTGGCTTATGATTTAGAATTAGCATCGGGGAACTTCTGTTTCTCCATACATGACTATCCAGGCAGAGTGTCTTACATTCCTCCTGAAGGCAGACATGAAGCCTTAAGAAAATGAAGGTCATACTCATATAGCTACAAAAATAAAAAGTTAGCATGTGTACATAGATTTGTAAGACTTAGAAACTTGTGCTTTTCTCATACCAAATGTCATCAAATGACTTTATTGTGTTAATGTGTGAACCTGTCTTAAACCAGCTCTCTAGTGGGCAAACAGAAGAGCTTTCAGGAAGCTAGTCATGTCCACATGTCAGAGAGGACTTGGAAATGGGACACCTCATGGTGAATTCACCATGAAGGGTTTGGTGGTAGTCTTGTGTTGCTATTGATTAGACATGGTATACAGCCATAAAATGAGGGGGAAATACATATATACAATGCACATATGCTATTTGCATCTTTTTCCCATCCCTAAGTAGAGAAACTGTTATGTGTATAGACTCTTCATAAGTGACCTTACCTTCTCACCACAAAACTTATCACCTGAGAGTAAGTGTGGGAAATTACATGTATGGTATTAAAAGTGTATTTATTTCCCAGGGATGTTGGCTTCAGAAGCAAACTTATATTGTAGTTTGCAATCCATAAGTCCTGCAATGTTTTTAAAATAATAATAATTATTATTATCACTGTTCTATTCAATATTATAATTTTTTAAAAGATTTTATTTATTTATTTTTAGAGAGGGAAGGGAGTGAGAAAGAGAGAGAGAGAGAGAAACATCAATATGTGGTTGCTGGGGGCCGTAGCCTGCAACCCAGGCATGTGCCCTGACTGGGAATTGAACCTGTGATGCTTTGGTTCGCAGCCCGCTCTCAATCCACTGAGCTATGCCTGCCAGGGCTTAATTGTTTTATAATTGTTATCATTGTTAACATTATCATTTCGCTTGCCCCTTTTCTTCCTGATTCTCTGAAAATGGTTTAACACTGTAAAGCTGTTTACATTTTCCCATTTCCTGCTCACAACAACGCTGTAAGGAAATATTTGACCATTTCCAAGTTATAAATGGGGAAATGGAAGCTCGGAGGCATGAACTGACCTGACTGGGCTCTCACCATCCGTTTCAGAGCTGGGCACAACGTAGGCTATTGTTCTACTCCTTCAAATTTTTATCATTCTTTCTATTTTTAACAAAGCTAATTATTCTTATTTCTGATGTTGGTCACTTGCACAATGCGAGCTTTTTTCCAGCAGGAATTATGGAAAAGGTAGCAATTACTCAACATTACCTGTTTAAACAATGAACAGATGACAATGACTTCCTGGACAAACGGATGAATTCGTATTATGTGTTCATCCTCCCTTAGAAGTGATGTTTCAGGATCAGTCTTCTAGGTAAATGACATATTCTCAAGAAACTGATTAAACATGGAAACATTCTCACTTCTTAATATGGCTAGCCCCCAGAGATGGGTAGGGGATATTTCCTGTTGCCCACACAGGACAGAATAAAAGTGATTCGTCATACACCGATAATTACGGTACGCAGAAAATGTGCCTATTTTTAAAGCACCATTTTTCTCTCTAAGACCTAAAGCTTCCAAACCTCTTATAAAAACCCATTCACCTGATATTGAAAGCTCCGTTCCCTGCACCAAACCTCAATCTCTGACCTGAAACATAATGGCAAGTTCCAAGAAAATGATGCAGCCGCTGCTGCCGCAGTCGGAGCCTTTATTGTTTGCACTCATCCTAGCACGCAGACGGCTCTGAATGGAGAGGCAGGTGCTGTCTGATAAAAAACGGTCCCCACAGTGGATGTGGAGAGCAGTCAGAGCACATTTACATTTTTTTATTTTCTGAAGGAAATGTTAGATGAGTTTGGAGTCTTGCAATATCTTTCCGCAGTTTAGCACCCACCTCCCTCCAACATCAACCAATTCCAATATTTCCAACCTCTGCTTAGCTGTAAATGCATACAAGGTGTTCAGATGCAGGCATCCCAGTAGAAGACAAAACAATGACAAGAAAAATCGCTGTCCATTTCAAATCACACCATACATTTAGTGTTAAAGACTATGCTTGTACAATATATTCCTATTTCTTATTATTTAGAAAGGATCTTTGGAGTTGCTCTTTAAAGACACAGCACATTTATTGACAGGATTTTTAAAAATTGGAGCTGAATTTCCGATGAAAATGTTGCTGTCTGCATATCAATGCCAGCAACAAATCAGCACAACAATTGTTCCGTCATTAGCAGAAGCCTGTGAACAGGAGCAGTCCTAATATTAAGCCTTCTGGCGCTCTCATTGGATTTGTGTGGCTTGATTGCATCTCGTTACATTTACAATCTGTTTTGTGTTATCAGTACATAGACTGACAGACTTTTAAATTCACATTTAGAAAATTTGAGAGCAGTTTTCAAAAAACAAACACCCCCGAAAGAGTAATATATCAGTGGCATTGACTTACACTGCCAATAAATAATATTTAGCACTGAAAACAAATGATCTGATCCAATTAAAGCGGAATCCTAGAAGATGAGAAATCAAGATTCTGCTGAGGGTTCACGTGATTTCATTTTGTGTATGTGGAGTTAGCTCTCTAGCCTACAGTTCTTTTTATTAACTAGGCCATTGTATGCATTCCTGCCTTTACTAGTGTAAATGAAGTAGACAAAAATTAATATTTTCCAGGGCTTTGTTCCTCCGGAATGAAAGGTGCTGTGGAAATGCAAAGATCTCAGTTGCGAGTTCCAAATGCGATTATCATTCGGCTCAGACACGTGAAGCAGCTAGTTGCATGCATAGTAAAAATAATGATGAGTATAAATTCCTACTTAGTGACTATTTATCATGCACTGGCCCTGAGCTAAGGGCTTTACACTTGCTTTTCCTTTTTATCCTCACAACAACATGATTATCATCTCCGTTTACTCACAAGGAAACTGTAGTTACAGAGGTCCAGCAACTTGTCCAAGGTCACGCGGCTCAATGTCACAAACCGCACTCAAACGAAGGCTGGTCTGTCTCGGAAGCCTGGGCTCTTCACCATGCGAGTTCTGAGAGCCACGGCCAAGGCCCTGTGTTCTTAAGGTCCCTGTCATGAACTGTTCCACAAACCATGTGTGCGTGTCACATCTATGCTTGTCCTTGGTCATCTCTCTGGCTAGTGGGGACCCTCAGGGGAGGAATTTCTTGGAAAGGGGCCCTTGTGGATTCCCATAATCATGCCTATCTTTTAGCCAAGAAAAGTGAGTTAAATCTTTTGGCTTCTCAACAAGTAGAAGAGGTTTTAGACTTTGGGCTCTTCTGTTATCATGTGAGTCCCGTAGATTAATGAATACAATGTGTTTTTTCTCTAATATCCTAATTTGTTATATCAAAATAACTTTGAGAATTAACAAAAAAATTAACTGAGTTGGATTTCCTATTCAGCTCAATGTATGTAAACTGAATGCATGTGATCTTTGGCCTGTTGCAGCTGGTCAGGGATGAGATAAACATGAGAGCCACCCTCAAGGAGTTTAAAATTCAAGTGAGAGAAATAGATCCATAAACAACTAACTATTCAAAACAATGGGATGTTTGGAGGGGTAGGGACAAAAATAATTATATGAGTTAAAATGTATAACAATAATTTTTGACATTGGGGTTTAAACTAAAAAAATTCTGTAATTCTTGCATAAGGTATATTTTACAAAGTTTTTAAAAACTGAAATATATGAATTTCTGAAGTCAATGATTGATTTTCCTGATGATTAACTGAGTTACTATGGACAAGTTACTTACCCTCTACAAGCCTCAGTTTTCACAGATGTGGATAATAACGTCAACTCCAGAGCAGTGCTCCAGGTTACAGAGCACGGCTGTCAGGAAGAGGCAGAGCATTTGCAACATCCCTAAAGTAGTACCCGGCATTCACCAGCACTCGTTACTGCTTTGCCTTATCCTTCCTCTTGCCACCAGCCCTATTTTTCCTTTTTCTGATTAAAAATAAGGGAGATGCATTTGAGTTAATAATTATGTCTGTAAAATAATACACATTTTGAAGGCATGTCTTTAGTAATACATCTTATTTAATTCCATGTGCTATTTAATATATAAAGTGCTTAACACTGACTTTAGTGAGAAACGGGGGTTGTAAATGAGAGGGTGGCAGCCTCCATGTCTACCTGTCCACACACGGAACTGGGAGCACTGTATTTATTTGGAGGATACTTATGGGCTCTACTGATCATTCTCCTGATTTGTTTTCTTCAATGGCATTAGTCATTGAAGAAATGCAACTTCTTAAAAACTTTTTTTAAAATTACAGCTTACATTCAATATTATATTACTTTCAAGTGTTCAGCATAGTGGTCAGACAATCATACACTTTACAAAGTGTTCCCCTGATATTTCCAGTGCCCACCTGCCACCATACATAGTTATTGCAATCTTATTGACTGTATTCATACGCAGTGAGCATATAAATTAACAGTTCTTAAGAGTCCTCTGTGTCTGGACTCTGAGCTAGGCCTTTCCATATACATTTACCTTCAGTTCCTCTAACAACTTGGTGAGCAAAAGATGCAGAAATGGGAAAGTTACAGAGATAAAGCTGGTCGGAGCCAGGTTTACACAGTTTCTGTTTATCTTTTACAGGTGTCAGTTCCTCACTGTGGTTTACAGGCTCTTCCTACTCCTACTTCCTCTTTCTTTATCATTCATAGGAGTTTTTCCCAATAAACGTCTTGCTTGTGTAGTCCTATCTTGGCATCTGCTTCCGGGTTGACCTGAATTGATATAGTTGATACCAAAAAATGTTCTGATAAATCAGGTGGTAAGGTGGGTTTGGGGCAGGGCTCACTCATTGTCCAGCCAACAAGCAGTGCTCCAACCTGAGAGGAGTGTAGGACACAGACAGTCCTGGTACGATTGGTGAACACTTCACCAGGGGCAACTTGCAGAGACATCCCAAAGGAGAACACCCTTGCAGGGCGATGACTCAGGGATTTGAAAGATATGAGGATGGGGTGTGCAGGGACAGCAGAGTTGGCTGCTTGTTACTAAGCTGTATTAATGCTCTGCAGTGGGATAATGAGAAATGGGGGCCATTAACAAACAAATGCATTCAGGCGCACCTTGGAGATATTGTGGGTTCGGTTCCAGATCTCTGCCATAGACAGCATAGCAATAATGAGAGTTGAAGTCTTTTTGTTGGTGGAGGGACTTGCCTTCAATGCGTAAAAAATGCAACATCTGAGAAGCACCATAAAGCAAAGCTCAATAAAACAAGGTATGCTTGTACTAAAAGTGAAAGCCAGAGAGTCTCTTTAGTAGCTTATTATGAGGCCCTTAGCTCCTGCAGTGCACTGTGAATGGCTGAAGAGCAGACTCAGAACTTGATCGAGTTCTGGAAACTCCAGAGCTACTTAGATGCCCAGCCAAGGCAGCTTTAGTATGGGCCCTTATTGGGAAAATGTGGGATCTTGAACAACATGATGGGGACATCTGGATTGATGCCTCTAGTGGATTTTGGCTCTGTAGACCTTCCTGAATGTTTAGTTTACAGAGATAGTCCACTCTTCTACAATAAGAGTCTGCAATCCCTCAGTGTGGTACATGGAAATTCAGAGACTTGCCACATGAGCGAGGTTTGTAGATGCCCTGTGGTCAGGTACATGGTGGAATATGCCATTCAATGTAAAAGTCAACTTGCTGCACCCTGCATCCCCAACACAGGGAAGGAAGCAATGCTCCTGGTAGGTCTCCTCAGGTTCAAAGGGCAACATTTTCAACTAGGAATGTTTTCTACAACTAGCAATGTTGCTGTAGCCCATTCCTAGTAACACTTGGTTACTCAGAAGGCTGTCAGCTCTGCATTGGCACTGGATCTGGAAAGGGTTCTGCATGAGGTCGAGACTGCAGGGGGTCTAGGTCCTTAGCTTTGGGATCCACCAGACCCTATAGTGTTGGAGGTGTCAGTGTTGGCAAAAGGTGGAGTGTGGAGTTTAGGGAAACCTCTAGTGGGAGACACTCCAGGCAGGCCTTTCAGAGTCTGGAGCAAGATCATGTGAGCTGTAGTGGAGAATCACATGCATTTTGAAACACAGCTCCTGCAGTGGTATTGGGTCCTACGAGAGATGGAGCTCTTGACCATAGGGTGCCAACTGAGTTGTCAGTTATAAGGTAATTTCCGTCAGACTGGCCCAGGATGGGCCCAGCAGCATTCTATCATTGGACAGAAATATATATCCAGAAATGTCACAAGCAGTGAGGGAGCGCAAGGAAGCTGCATGGGCAGGTCGCCCAGACCCCCACGCCACTCGCCACAGTCATGCCAGTGACACTCCCTTAGCTTACTCCTGTGCCTAAGGGGAGCAGGGTGGATACTGTACAATCAACTAAAAGAGAGTGAAACAGCTTGGTTTATAGATGTGTTGGCTCAGTATGAAAAAATGGAAAGTAACTATATTATAAGTATATTCAGCATAGCTACAGCTTATAAAAATTTGACAAGAAATTGATGCTAACTTTTACTTAAATATGCCAAAATTTATAAATATATACATTTTAAAGTTTTTCCACCTGAAAGAATTTTTAAAAATTCAGAAAAATTACAAATAACTTGGGTTACAGTTTTATTCTTATATGTTCTCTCTCTGACCACCTAGTTTAGGATAATACAGCTTTTAGGCTTTCACTTAAAAATTCCCATCAGTCCAGTAACTGGAGTCTGTCTGGAATAATGTACTTTTATCAAATTGTGTGGGTGAGTCACACCAGGATCATTGATCTGAGGAGAAAATGGTTGTTATTTCATAGGTTTCACACATGAGCAAATTGATCTACAGCTGTGAAATGAATAATAGTGTTATTTGACTATACAATTAAGTGAAAGTCTTAGAAATTACATAGTTGAATATTTAGTATTATTATTGCTAGTTTTTCTGGATTTCTCCTTGGGAGGGTCTGTATGCTTAGAACTTTCCTGCACTTTTTGTCTTTCGATTAAAAAACAGGAGGAATTGTTTTGTTAGTCTAGGTTGGTGAGCAGCTCTGGAAGGCTTCACGAATGAGACTAAACCATGACGAGTGTCATGCCTTTCAAGGCAGAGTCAGGAGTTGAAAGTCAGTGCAGTGCCTTTCCAATTCGTGATTAGTTCTGTCCCCAGAGGGAAGCATTTCAGAATTTGGAACAGAGGATGACTGGGTAGTTCTAGAACGCAGTTTTTATTTCGCCTCCCTGTCAGCTCAGCAACGTGATGAACTCCGGTCTCCAGGTGACCTGGACTTGGCTTGACTTCTTTTCTCTGTAAATGCTGTAACACCTGGAAGTCACTTAATTTGTTCATGCCTCAGTTTCCTTATCTGTAGGAAGAGAAGTTTAGAGTAGATTTATTTTCTTTTAGCTTTGATTTTAAGTTTCTAGTAACCAGATTTTAAAAATGTAATTAAGCCTAACTGAAATGAATATCCAACTTCCCCCAAAGTATTTCTTTCTTAAACAGTGTCTTAAAATGGTCTTTGAAGGTTAAATAGGTTAATAAATGCATTGTGACTTAATCTTCTAACTAACAATCAATTGTGCTAAGTCCTCATTATTAATTCTTTATTCTCCCTCCAACAAAATGACATTACAATGTCCTATTGTGATATTTTAAAATATTTTTCTGGCAGAGTTAGGCCTTGAGAGATATCAACCCCACTTTTAAAGTTAATTATCTGAATAGATGTCGCATACATAGTTTAGATAGCACAGTTTATATAGAAGTTGTTGAGGTGGATGATCAGAGTTTACTGCATACGTGGTGCATTCCCTGTCCTTACCCAGACAACTGCCAACAGTGGTAATGCCTCAAAATTTATCCAAGTATTTTTTTCAAAGATTTTTATTTCTTTATTTTTAGAGAGAGGGGAATGGAGAGAGAGAGAGGGAGAGAAACATCAATGTGTGAGAGAAACATCGATTGGCTGCCTCTCACATGCACTCCAACAGGGACCAGCCTGCACCTGACCAGGAATCAAACCTGTGACCTTTCTCTCTGAGCGACAACACTCAACCAACTGAGCCACTCAAGGTCAGGACAATTCAAATATGTTTAAAGTCTATTTACATTTCTGAAATTTTAAAAGTAAGAGAATTCCTTAACTCATTACATACTAGTAAACTAGTAATTCTAGTGTATTTGTCTAAAAATTGGCTCATTCATTCATCCTACAGTTGCTTCTGTTCTTTACATCCACAGATTTGAGGGTTTATTAATTCTTTACACTGCTTATAACCTTTGTTTTGAGAATTTGCCATGGAAGAATAATATTACGTGAGGGTTGGCGTTTGGCAGCCTTGAGGCACTACGAGACAAATCTTGGTTTAAAGGGTTGTAACAAGAAGAATATGTTATGACTGTCGCAACTCTGCCTTTGAGTAAGCACTAAATAGATATTTGCCGAGTAAAGTGATTAAATTAGAACAGCAGATTTTGGTTTTTAAAGCTCATTGTGAATGGTGACTATCAAACAAAAAATATGCTTGCAAATATTTCCTAGCCAGCAAATGTCATCCCACCTTTATCCTATTTTTGAAGGTTTTATCATGCCAGGCAACAATATCGTGGATTAGGATTTGTAAGCCATTTTGTTGGTTAGAAGTCACAGAAAATATGATAATTAGAACACACTGGCTGCACACTACTCCTATTGGAAGTTTACTATAATTATCATTTCATTTTTTTTTCTTTGTTTGTTTCTTATAACAGATTTCCCATCTTGGCACTTATGCAGAAATCTTCACTTATTATGGTTGTTTCACAGTTGATTCCATCCTTTGCCTTCCTGTTTTCACAATTTGCCAGCCAATCAAAGATATCTGTGGTTTTAAAGCCTGTGTCAACTGAACAGATATCAAGAATAAAATGCACATATACATCCCAAAAGACGTGTGTCAAAATCAGTAAGATTGCACAAGGCAGGAAGCTCAAATATCATTTTAACAGAAGAAAATGGTAAAAAATTAGTTCATTCAGTATAGTATCTGAACTTTAATAAACCATGTCTTATCTCCTTTGGCCAGTGGACGGCTTCTAATTGGTAAGGGTCCAAGGTAAGGCAGACAAATGCAAGGAAACCTGTCTGCCTGGCTTTATACATCAGCAAGATAGCCCTATCGTACATCAACGGACAGGCTTCAAGTTGACAACAGGAAAAATGTGACTCAGCTTATGCAAAAGGGGAAGTCCCAGCGTAGGGCGCAAACAATGGGCCTGTCATTTTATTGCTTTTCTGGCCTGCCTTACCTTTTCTGAAGATATGCAGGGGCAGAGGAGTCACTACACTCTGGGTCTTAGGCTGAGACGCTGACACTGTTAGTGAGGGAGAGGCACTGTTCAAACGGAGAGTCTCGCAGAGAAGACAGTGTGGTGTGGTGCCTGCTGTCAGACTGGTAAAGTGACACCCAAAACTCCAGGAAGAACACTCCCTTTGGGTATGGAACCAGAAGGGCCCAGAAACCAAACAAAAGCAGCATAAAATCCTCCTTAGAATAATGAGTCTCATGGATGAACAAAACAAAGACAGAAGTCTGAGGGAGAGATAATTATTTTCTCCTCCCATTCTCCCATATCTGCAGTTCCTGCTGCAGAGGAAAAACCCCATTGCAAGACAGTAATTGCTTGCTCAAACACCCAACACCATGCACATATGGTTTATACGTTGTGCTCTTTAAATTACAGGAGATTCTAATTTTCTAATTTTTAAAATTTTTTTCAACTACATTTACATCCAGTATTATTTTGTATTAATTGAGATAGATTGAGCTCCCTGATATTTCCAATACCCACCATGCACCACACTCCATTATTACAATGTTATTGACTACATTCCCTACACTGTTCCTTACATCCCCATGACTGCTTCGTAACTTCCAATCTGTACCTCTCAGTCCCTTCACCTTTCCACTCACTCTCCCAACCCTTCTCCCCTCCAGCAACCCTCTAGGTCCGTACATGCTGTTGTTCTTTTTTATGGCCAAGTAATACTCCATTGTATATACATTCCACAGCTTTTCTATCCACTTGTTTATTCACAGACAGGCACTTGGGTTGTTTCCATGGTTTGGTTATTGTAAATAACATTGCAATGAACACAGAAGTGATTCTATTCTTTCAAATTACCGTGAACTCACTGGTTCATAAGGCAGTTCCATTTTTAACTTTTTGAGGCACTTTTGGGATATTCTTTAGTTAAGACAAATAATGCTGTAGAAAACTTACCTCTCAGACAACTAAACTCTGTCTAACGTAAATCACACCACCAACACCAATGGGTAAACCCCATTGGAGTCAACAACAGAAGTAGCCTGCTTTTCAAATGAGCCACTTCAAGGGGTCTGTGGTCTTTGACAGCCTGACAGCATTACTTTGCATTGTTGTGTTGTTATCAGCTGTCCTGAGTCCCTGCCTCAAGGCTTCCCTAACTGTGCTATCTCCAGTTCCTCTTGATTAATTTTTGTAAAGCTTCCATCTTCTTCCTCTCTTGTGCTGTAGTGATAATATGGTACATATGGGTGATTAAGGCTTTTCAGTGAAACACAGACTCATTAGCAGGAACCAGGAGAAGTGGCTAAATAACTGTTGCTGGGGTTTCTGAGTATTATGTGAAAGACAATGACAGCTGTAAAATCATTATTGGTAAGAACATGAGCCTTTTTAAGTTTCACCCCTTTAGAGTACATTGAAAAGTATGTTTATTATTTTTGACTGCATCATTTCTAGAGTACAACAACCATATATTATTATTTTCTTGTCACTTGTGGTCATTATGTTCTGGTCTGTGGCATAGCAACACCCCAGTTCACCACTGATAGAATCATAGCTCATCTTTGTGTCATTGGTACACAGGACCTGGAAGCTTATTACGTATATTTAACTGAATGAATAAATTTTTAACTCTGTTTTTATTGACTGTGTTGAAAATGCCCCAAGGAAAAGAGAGATATAATATGAGAAGACTGGTAGAGAGCAAGGATTAACGTAATAAAACTGGAATTTCTTCTCCTGGGCCAGAAATTGTAGTTTTGATTGTTCTCGTTTGGTCGCCAAATAAATGTAGAATGCAGGAAATAAAAGCAGTTAAAAGAAGTCTTTGCAGGGGAGAGTAATGGGGGAAAATGGGGACAACTGTAATTGAACAACAATTAAAAAAATAAAAAAAGAAACTGAAAGGCTTATGTTAAAAAAGAAGAAGTCTTTGGTGGCAGCAAAGAGACTGTGTGAATTTTAAATGTCAGATTTAGGTAATTTAAACTTATTATAGGGAAGAACATTTAGCAAATAGGAAAAATCTGACTTCATAGTACCCACAAGATTTCCAGAACCTTCCCTGATCTCAGATTAGAATGGAGCACCCTCTCCTCCCCTCCCCACCCCCTCCCTGTTCTTGAATCCTGAACTTCTTCTTTCTCTGTTCCTGTTCAGTCTCCCACGTCACACAGCAGTAACAAAATGACTAACACCTAAGCTGCTTGGCAAACTTACCGCAACTTCTGAGTCCCAAGAAAACCAGCACTGGCTGAAATTCCTCTACTGAGTTGGGAGAAGAAAGTGTGATGCATCTATTCTCAATATCTGCTTGGCTAACTCCATCATCTCCCTCACGTCTGGTCAAATCTCACCTTCTCCAAGAGGCCCACTCTGACGATTCTATTTAATTCTGCAACTGCCAACCTGCACCCCTGTCTCCTAGCACTCCTGACCTTTCTTATTCTATTTTTTTCTTTCTATGGCATTTACCATCTTCTAACATACTAGCATGTCTGCCTATATTTATTTTCTGTTCCTGGCTCCCACTTAAATGTAATCTCTGCAAGAGCAGGGATTTTAGTTTATTTACTAATGTATCCCAAGCATTACAAATTATATGTAGCACATAGTAGATGCTAAATTAAGATTTGTAGAATGAATGAATATCAATCCACTGCCCCTCTTTTAGCAAAGTTCTTGAGTGGGGCAGTTAGAATTTCAATGGAATTTCATAGGGTTCTATAGGAGAATTGTAACCTAGTACTTATGCAGGATGGCAGGCCACAAATGAAATATCAAGGAGAAGTTCAGTTAAATTCAATTTATTAAAATTTTTTTAATGCCTGTTATGGTCCCAGAACTTTGCTGGGTTCTGGAGAGACAGAGATGAATAAACTATTGCTTCTGCTCTCAAAGACTTTATCATCTGTTAGAAAAACAGATATATAAACAATACTGAACAATACATTATGATTGGTGCTAAAATAGCAATATAACCAAGAACAATAGAATGGGAAGTTCCACGAACATAGAACGATTCCATAGAATAGTCCTCTGTCCTAGTAAGGTAGCCAAAGGGAGAAGACTGAAGGGTAAGGAGGCGCTGAGAAGAGCTCTGATATGCACTATCAGCTTCTCTCCCCTCCCGGCAGTAGTGTTGTTGCCTGCCTTTGGTATGGCAAGTCCAGTCAACAAGTGAAGTTGGAAGAATGAATTGGTAAACTGGAACTCACCTATGGAGTCTCTCGATTTCCAATTCACTGGTTGACAAAAGTATAGGTCTCCTTCCCTTTTTCATGTCAGTTTCATACAGGTTTTAGGTTTCACAAAACCTGTATCTTCCCAGCCTGCTCGGAAAGGTTCTACATAAATTCGTCTCCTTGTGATAGCTTCTCATAGAGTCATTTTTTTCCTGTTATTCTAGAAAAACAGTCCACTTTACATTTTTGGGTATTGCTTTACTCTTTTGTTATCTGTACCTTGACTTATCATTTCTTAATGAGAACCAGATGGCAGATGACTCACCAGTACAATCATTATGACTCTCTTTGCTGCTCATAAGTTCAGATTCCTGGCCTAAAGCTTCTTACCACTTCGGCTTCAGATGAGTCAGATGACTTCAGGTGGTAGGTTAGTATCACTGCTTTTTCTGCCCTGATTCCAAGTATCTGCTCTTTAGGTCCGGTAACTGTTTGAAAGTTATGCTGCTGAGCAGATACCCTTTTTATTGAGAAGAGTTGGGAGAAGTTCTGTTATTGTGATCTCTTGTTTCTATTGATTAGCAAGAGTTTGTTGTATTAGTCATTAATTACCCTAAATATGTAAAAACCATCCAAACACCTCATGAGTGAAGACAAAGTATATCTTAGGCATCTGCCCCTGTTTACTGTGCTCTCTGCGGCTTTGGAAAGTGAGAAACAAATGAGTTACATCTCTTCTTTGTGAAATGTTACTGATTTTTTAAGACAGAGGCTGGGAAACACAAGGGAAAGTACCTAACCATCTGCCTACAATGTACTAGTAAGTTCTTTTGGGTTAGCTTTGTTTCTCATGCCCAGCTCCTAACACAGGACTGCACATACAGCAGGTATCTAATAGATGCTGTGAGTTAGTGAATAGAAGGCATGCATTGGCTTGGTTAATGGGGTAAGGAACAGCATGGAACCTGGCAATCCAATTTCTATGCCTGTAGGAAGGGAAATGTCAGTCAATTTTCTGCTAATGATAAGTATTGTAGGGCAAAATGAAGAGCTGGGATTTTATTTCATGTTCAACTAAAGTATCTTTGTAGCAAACATCAATTGGAACATAGAAAGAGAGTTGAGAATTTTCTTAAGCTTTCTCCTATTATAGGTCTTTTCCACCTTGCCTAGCACATGAGTGTAAATCTAAGGCTGAATATCTCAAATTATATTTTGTGGATTCCTATGCTACCATATTCCAGGCTCAGCTGTCACTGTTTATCTCCATATCCTACTTATTTCTTCTTCATAGTGTTTACTAGTACCTGAAGTCACATATTATTTTAATCTTTGCTCTCTGCCTTCATCACTAACAGTATAAAACTCCCGGAGGGCAGGAGCTGGTTTGTGCCCTTCTGGATATCAAAATAGTGTTTGCTATATACTAGATACTCCATAAATATTTGAATAAGTGAAGGAGTTTCATGGTGTGAAAAAAGTCTCCTGTAGACAAATTCATTTTGAAAGTACTAAATAAACAAGTAAATAGATTTATCTACTACAGGACTCCTGGGCATTTCAATAAACTAAATAAATTTCAAGAGCGGGGCACATGCTGGGTTCCTCCAACTTCTTTGACCACAGAACTGTTTTTCAGCAGTCATGTCCTAATGTAACGTGAGCAATAGATCTCAGTGGAGAGACCGAACAGGGGAGATACTAGAGAGGCTTACTGCAGCTGGAGAAGAGCACACGGGAGTGCTCGACGGAGTCTCGAGAAGACAGGTTCCAGAAACCTGGCCTCGAATAGTGAAGACTAGGGCTGAGGGGAGTTCAGAGGAGGAATGAATGGTAAAGAAAGGGAGGACCTGCAAGGACAGAATTTGTCTACCTCGTTTCACTCCCCTTTAATGTACTGAAAGGACACCGCAGAATATGTGTAGAATTTTAGAGTGGCAGCTGTTTCTTTCAAAGCACTGAAAGTTGACACTTATATGAGTGTCTGTTCTGTGATGATCACTTTGAAAAAGACCTATTCTGCTTTCAAAACCAAACAGTGAGATGGGTAGAAGTTCCTGTGGAGGAGTGAGCCTCAGTTTGCAATGCTCATCCCCATTGCTTTCATTGTCTCTGGTCCTTGTATTCACTAATTCTCAAGCTATACCATGGCCCCTTGTAATCACTGCTGAGTGGTTTGGTTGTACTTCCCTGCTTGACTCTAAATATATTGCTCAAAATATAATCGAGGTTTTTGCTGTTGAGCTGTACATACCACAGGTAAAGGTGAGGAGCCCATCTCTATGTAGCTTTCCCACCATTATGACTGAATGGCATTAGACTGATCTTTAAATATGTCAGCTGCTCACTTAGACCATAAGTCAAATTCTTTGCACTTGAGTTCCCTTTGGCTCTCCAGACACACAGAGTAAATTGTTTTTTAATCTGGCATTTATTTTCACTTGACTCACTTCTAGAGTCTTCTTCATTTTTTCTTTTTCCTTGTCATTTATAACTCTATTAGCTTGGCGACACCATCCATTTTGTAAGCAGTGCTTTAAACACATTTCATCTATCAGGATTAATTTTGCTGAATGCACCACCAAATAAATACATTAAAAACAACTGTAACACTTCATTAATCAAAGTGTCAACTTCCACAGATGTAAAATGTCCCCCACCTTAAAATTTTCTTCCTTTGCTTGTGAGTGCTTGCCTGTTTGACTAACATATAAAAAGTGATACAAAATGCTGTCATTCTATTAGAATATGCATGCAGGATTTGAAGGTGCAATCCATTATAATTAAGGCTAATTAATTATTATATGGTCAAATGAGCAACAAATGCACATGCAAAATCTAAAAAGTTAATTATTTGAAAATTGGTTAATCAATTGTACATTCAAATGCACATTTGTTCTAGCATGCAGGCAGCTTACACTTTTACAAGAGATTAGTCTACATAGAAAAAATACCATTAAAGAAAAACATTTTTGAAATATCTCTGCTCTATTGGGAAAGAAAATACATTAAGATCAAATGGACCTGATTCTTCAAAATCAAAACTGTTCTTTAGTAAATAATGTTCAAAAGAAAAAGTATTAATGTGAACATTCATATACGATAAAAAAAGAAATCAGTCTAGATTACTACTATGTGGGAGGCACTCAACCTGAACATAATTAGAAGGGAATCTCCACCATGTTAAGTGGTCTGCCACCTGTATAAATTCCCCCCAAAGGCCAATATCCAGATGGAATTATTCTCTTTTAAAAACAAAACTAGGATCGTATAAGGATGTACAAATCCCCAGTCAACTAAGTGGTTTCAAGGAAGCTCTTTTCGTCTTCAAATTTTACAAAATGCATAACTTAAAAAAAGGGGAGTTGGCACAAGGGAAAATTACAGTGGCAGCAACAATAAAAACCATAATAAAGTAGTGTAGTAAAAACATGAGTTTCTTAAAAAGAACCCACAATATATTTTATCCATTCTTTTGTAAATTCCTTAGGGAATCAAATCTATTGAAAGTAGAGAAAATGTTTTATTGGCTCCTGAATATCAGAAATAAGATTCTGTTGTTCATTCAAGGTGATTTCCAGAGTAGCAGGAGTAAAGCTGCCAAACTGGGAAAGGGTGGGTGGAAGCGTGGCGGGGTAAAGACACAGTGAAATAAACATATTCTACTATAAGTATTATTCATTCTGGAGAAAGAGAAAGTTCACTTGCACACATCACGGGCATCAGATTCGTGTTGGCTCTGAAAGGCAGACTCCCGAATCTGGTCTTCCTGTTGTGGGTAGTGGAGAGTCACCGAGGGTTTCTGGCTCAGAATTATAACTTCATTTAAGCTAAATTTAAAAAATCTCTTTAGTACAAATTGGAGAAATAAGGCATTTGTGACAGGGAAAATTGTTTGAGATTGTTTAGTCAATTGTGGTAAATGTGTCTGCACTCTGAGGAAGAAGGAAAACAACGTGATAGGTTTCAGAGTCGTTTTAAAGATTGGATCACCATGACAGGAACAGGCAGAAATACTTCCCATATTTAATGTTCTTGGAGTAGAAAAGTGATGGCATCACAGGAATAGATAGAAAAAATGGAATAAATACTATATTTGAACTAAAGATATTAAGTTTAGCATTGGAAACTTTGAGTTTGAAATGAGAACAAGACAAGTACAGAAAAAAAAGGAGTAGAACTGCTTCCATTTCTTTAAGGTTATCTAAATCAGAATGGGTCTGCTCAAGAAAAAGAGCTGAGGAGGAAAGGTGGTCTAAATATGAACTCTCAGGAGACAGAGAGTAAAAGGATAAGAGGAATGAGGTGAAAAGAGGAACCAGGAAAAGAGGTGGGAAAAAGAAACAGGAGGACAGCGAGAATAACATAGAATCACATGTGGCAATGGTGGGGATGGTAACCTACAGTAAATCATCAGGAAGGACAGAATTCCTAAGTGAGTAGTTAATTGGAGATTAAAAACATAGATAAATAAGATTAAGGTATAAAATAGGGTCATGGGATTAGGGCTTATTTATTTATTTTATTTTTAAATTTTTATTTATTTATTTTTAGAGAGAGGGGAAGGGAAGGAGAAAGAGATACAGAGAAACATCAATGTATGGTTGCCTCTCCCACAACCCCTAATGGGGACCTGGCCAGCAACCCAGGTGTTCACCCTGACTGGGAATCCAACCATCGGCAACCTTTGGTTCATAGGCCCACTCTTAGTCCATTGAGCTACACCAGCCAGGGCTATTTTTATTTTTTTAAGTATATTTTATTGATTATGTTATTACAGTTGTCTCATTTGTTTCTCTCCTTTATTCCCCCTGGTCCTGCAGCACGCCCCCACCAGTGTTCTCCAACCTTAGTTCATGTCCATAGGTCATACATGTAAGTTCTTTGGCTTCTCCATTTCCTTTACTATTCTTAACCTTCTCTTGTCTATTTTGTACCTACCATTTATGCTTCTTATTCCCTGTACCTTTTCCCCCATTCTTCCCACACCCTCTCCCCTCTGATAATGCTCTATGTGATCTTCATTTCTGTGATTCTGTTCCTGTTCTAGTTGTTTGCTTAGTCTGTTTTGCTTTTTTTAAGGTTCAGTTGTTGATAGTTGTGAGTTTGTTGTCATTTTACTGTTCATATGTTTGCTCATCTTTTTCTTAGATAAATCCCTTTAACATTTCATAGAATGAGGGCTTGGTGGTGATGAACTCCTTTCACTTGACCTTATCTGGGAAGCACTTTATTTGCCCTTCCATTCTGAATGAGAGCTTTGTTGGATAGAGTAATCTTGGATGTAGGCCCTTGCCTTTCATGACTTGGAATACTTCTTTCCAGCCCCTTCTTGCCTGCAAGGCTTCTTTGGAGAAATCAGCTAATGGTCATCTGGGCATGCCTTTGTAGGTAACTGTCTCCTTTTCTCTTGTTGCTTGAAAGATTCTCTCCTTATCTTTAATCTTGGGTAATGTCATAGTGACGTTTCTTGGTGTGTGCTTCCTTGGGTCCACCTTGTTTGAGACTGCCAGAGCTTCCTGGATTTCCTAGAAGTCTATTTCTTTTGCCAGATTAGGGAAGTTCTCCTTCATTATGTTTTCAAATAAGTTTTCCATTTCTTACTCTTCCTCTTCTCCTCCTGGCATCCCTATGATTTGAATGTTGGCATGTTTAAAGATGTCCTGGAAGTTCCTAAACTTCTCCTCATTTTTTGAATTGTTGTTTCTTCATTCTGTTCTGGTTGAATGTTTATTTCATCTTTCTGCTCCAAATTGTTGATCTGAGTCCCGGTTTCCTTCCCTTCCCTGTTGTTCCCTGTACATTTTCCTTTATTTCACTTTGTGTAGCTTTCACTTTTTCTTCTATTTTGCGACCACACTCAACCATTTCTGTGAGCATCCTGATTATTAGTGTTTTGAACTTTGCATCTGATAGGTTGGCTATCTCTTCATCACTTAGTTCTATTTTTGGAATTTTGATCTGTTCTTTTATTTAGGCCATATTTCTTTGTCTTGGTGTGCCTGTTATATTGTAAGGGACAGAAGCTTAGATATTTGCCAGGGTGGGGCAACCCATGTCTCTGTGTTGTGTTGCTGTATGGGACAATGCCACTTGCTTGGCTCTTAGTCAATTTCCAGTCATTTCCCCCACTACCCACAAGCAAACTGGGCCTTTCTGGTTCTGATTTCTTGGTGGATTTGTGTATTTTCTAGGACCCTGTGGGTCTTTCCAATGAACCGTTTTGTGAGGGTAGGAGTTTCTCCCGCTGCCACAACCCCCATAGGTTTTTACTGCCAGAGGTTTTGAGGCTTTATTTACCCCCACTGGAAACCTTCATTGTGTGGGTGTCTTGCATGCAAATGTGGGACCACCTAGTCCACCAGTGGCCACTTTGTTGCTTTTCCTCTCTACCCCAGCTTCTTGTCTCTGTCCCTCCTACCAGTCAAAATGAATATTTCTTCTTTAACTTCTTGATTGTCAGACTTCTATACAGTTCAATTTCTTGTTCTGGTATATATTTTGTTTTTAAACTTGTTAACCATCTTTTAGTTGTGTGAGGAGGCAAAGTATGTCCACCTCCACCTCCACCTTGGCCAGAAGTTGGGATTAAGGTTTGGAATAAATGTCAAAGAAGTGATGTCATCAAGCAGAAGTTATGGAAAATATAATGGGACAGTCAATTTGTTCTTTAGTAAACAATTACATATTCTGCTGTGTATATGTGTACCTTTTCCCAAAATTTTTGAGGGAAAAATAAGGATGCACATTATAAATGGGTAGTGCCTGAAATACCTTGTATTTGTCATGTTTTGTAAGTATTTGTTACATAAAATTTCTTGTACTATAATATGTTCAAAAATAAATGCTAAAATTCCTTTATAATACAAAAAAACAAGTATCTAAATAATAATAAATAAAATATTGAATCAAAAATTAAAACAAAAGACTTTTTTCTTGAAAGTTTGGGCCCAAAACATGGGTACACATTATGCATGGCAAAATACAGTAACATTACTGATTGAGCATGTAGTGTGTTCAAGGTATGAGGCTGGGTAATGTGAGTCATGAGTAGTACTCTTAAGGAGCTTACATTCTGAGTTGGGAGATGGAAAGAATAACATAACGCAGCAAGTGATCATGCTCAGAAGAAAGACGCACTCTATAATAGCTGTTTACCAGTTGCTATATGGTAAGAGAGCAAGCTCCATGGACAGAGAATTAAGCTAACAAAAGGTAGCCCGAAGCTTGAATGTAAAGAATATGAAGACTTATGCAAACAGACCAAGGGAAAAGAGAAGGCACTCTAGGTAGGAAGGGGTGCATGCCGAGAAAGTATTAGGTGTTATGGCAGACATAATCTGATGCCTATCAGTGTTAATTCTGCAACTCTCTACTGTCTGCTCACAGAAGCCATATTTATTCAGGCGGCAATGGAGAACTGATTTCAAGAAGTGTAGGCTCTTATCCTAACTTCAGGGAATGTGTTGTGATTGGTCTAAATTAGAAATGGTATTCTCATGTACCTTTGCATTTTATTGGTCCACAGTGGTCGTGTAATTTTGTTCTGCCAATGAGAAATAAGTGAAAGTTTACTTTATTTTTTAATAAAAAGTGGCAAACTTTGTTGGCCCAGCCTTTTATTTCTTTTGGCTTGTCCCCCTTGTTTTGCTGGTAAAATGAACTAATTCTTCAAGGAGCAGCACCTAACTTGTAACCATGTTCATAAGCAATGAAGGTAAAAGAAAAAACACTGCATTTGGCTGAGTGAGAGTTAGAAAAAGCCCGAATCTGTGTCACTATCATTGAGCAGCTGCCCCAGTCTGAAAAACATTTATTCAGACTTCTTGTGTCATGAGGAAAAAAACTATTTGTAGCAACTATTTAATTATTTTTTGTTATTTGCAGCCAAATAATTCATAACAGATTTAGATTTTTGGCAATTATGACACTAAGACATTAACAAGTTATGTAGAATAGGCCAAAACTAATTTTAGAGAAAGTATAAATATATTGTCTTTAATTGCATAATTAATGGCAAAAAATAAAAACTATATAGGCCAGAGATAGTGATGTAACTGTGTATCCCAATAACTGCATGGAGACATCTCAAAATAGGCTTTTTTTTTTTTTTTTTTTTGAGGGCTTTACCACAGCATGAGAACTTGTGCATTGGTTTTTGTGAGACTGAAGTTCAAAGAAGGAAAAAACACTCTGGAAGCCACCTAAAGTGAGAGTCTCATAAGAAATCTCTTTTAAAAAGATAGGGTCACAGAGGACCCTACATTCACAGTATGTATTGACTAGAAATAAATCTATCTCCTCTTCCTTTTTGGGAAAATATAAAAAATTGCCAGTCTTAAAACTCATCCATTAGTAGAAAAATTAAAATAGTTATCTTTTGATATTTATAACCATAATTCAGTTTTGTGACCCAAATTTATGCTGCCTGGCTAGCCAAAAATCCAAGTTGAGAATTCAGTTTAAAGTGCTCCAAGACACCTGAAAAGAATAATCTACCTTCAAACTGAGCATCAACACTTTTCCACAAAGGTACAAGGCATATGAACCATGTATAATAAAAAAATGTTGTTAAATATAAGGAAATAAACTATCCTATGTGAGAAAGGAAATGGAAACAAATATTCAAACTACATATTTTGGAATTATAGGACACAGAATACAAAAGTATGAAAATATGTTTCAATAAATAAAATCTGAGCAAATTTGAAAAAGCACAAAACAGAACTCCTAGGAACAAAAATTATAATTATTGAAATGAAAAACTAATGGACTAGTTGAATAATAGATTATTTACATCTGAGAAAAAATAATCAGAATAAAAAACTGAAGAGATGCTCTTAATAGCTCAGAGGGTCAAAGAGATAAAAAATGTGAGAATAAGTTAAAATATAGAATCAAACACATATATGTATGTAAACATATTTACTTGATATTTATTTTTGAAAAAAGAGAACGAAGCAGAGGAAATATATGAAGTTATCATAGCTGAGAACTTTCCAGAAATGATGAAAGATACCAATGTAATCCAACAACTTCCAAAGGAGAAAATTTTAAAAATGTACACCTATATGCATCACAGCAGAACTGAAAATCATCCACCTCAGTTGGGGGCATTTGCCCACCCCCCATTAAGTTATTAGACTGTTTCTGTTGGTGTTGCCCACCACCTGCCGTGGGTTGGGTTGGTAGGCCTGTGGGAAGGCAAGATAAACATCCTTGCTCCATGGATAGAACTGCATTTTTCATTTTGTGCTAGCCCCTGCAAATTATGAAGCTTGTTGTGCCTGTCAGACCTGATAGGAGCAGACTCCTTCATACCACTGACAGGGAGTAAGGTAAGAATACAGTCATGTATCACTAAGCAGAGAGGATGCATTCTGAGAAATGCATTATTTAGGCAATTTCATTATTGTGCGAACATCACAAAATACACTTACACAGACCTAGATGGTACAGCCTACGACACGCCGAGGCTCCATGGTATACCGCCTATACCAGGCTGCAAACATGTACAGCATGTTATTGTACTGAGTACTGTGGGCAACTGTAACACAATGGTATTTGCACATCTAAACACAGAAAAGGCCCAGTATATACAGAGTATAAGTGATAAAAAAAACAGTTCACGGGTATAGGGCACTGACCATAAGCAGAGCTTGCAGGAATGAAAGTAGCTCGGGGCGAGTCAGTGAGTGGTGAGTGAATGTGGAAGTCTAGGGCATTACTGTACACACTACTGTAGGCTTTACTAACACCATACACTTACGCTATACCAAATTTACAAAAATATTTTTCTTTCTTTAATAAATTAACCTTAGCTTACTATAACTTTTTAACTTTCTAAAACTTTTCAACTCTTTTATAACAACACCTGTTAAAACACAAACATATCATACATTAGTACAGAAATATTATCTTTCTTGATGTCCTTATGCTATAAGCTTTTCTCTAGATTCAAATTGTTTTTCTTTAATTTTTTCACTTTTTAAACTGTTTTGTTAAAGTCTAAGACACAAAGACACACACTAGCCCAGACCTGCACGGGATCAGAATCATCCATGTCACCGTCTTCCACCTCCACATCTTGTCTCACTGGAAGGTCTCCAGGGGCAGTAGTACACATGGAACTGTCATCTCCTAGGATAAGAATGCCTTTTTCTGGAACCTTCTGAAGGACTTGCCTGTGGGTCTTCTTAAGGAGATATCACTCTTTTCACAAATATGTCCATGATGGTTGACTTGCTTTGCTTTTTTTTTTTTTTAATCATAGATCTGCTTGTAAGTAGATACTGGAACATGAATATTTCTCACAATTAATAAAAACCTTTTGGTATTGGGGTCCACATTTTCAAACTTTGAAGGAGATTTTGATATCTGAAAAATCTTCTGCTAAACTTTGACTGTGAATTTTCCTGGGTCTTCTTTTTCTTCTTCTGCAGCTTCCTTTTATCTTGTCTCCT
This sequence comes from Tonatia bakeri, assembly GCA_004024845.1. Classification (NCBI taxonomy): domain Eukaryota; kingdom Metazoa; phylum Chordata; class Mammalia; order Chiroptera; family Phyllostomidae; genus Tonatia; species Tonatia bakeri. The sequence continues at coordinate 179,240 of PVIA01000841.1, forward strand.
CTTCAGCCATGCATTCTCACTCCAGTTCCAACAACATCTTATTAGTGTTCTTCAGGAACCATCTTGAGGAGCTCCTCAATGTCATCCTCATCCACACCCAGGTGAAAGTTCCACCTGGAAGTTTGACACCCGGAACACAACCTTGTTAATTTTTGCAACCTCCTCGTCCTTGGCAATCCTTTGAAGTCATGGACAAACCTCCTGAGTGTTTTCTTCTAGATGCCAGTAATATACTCCTTGGTGACATTACCCCAAGCCCAAGGTTCTGGAGGCATCACAGATGTTGTAATCCTTCCAGAATTGCATCCAGTGTATTCTGAGTGTCTTCCTCAGCTGTATTGATAGTCTGGGCAAAGGTCCTCATCGGGTAGTAGGCCTTAAAAGAAGACATAACTCCTTGATCCATTGGTTCAAAAAGGTGGTGTTTGGAGGGAGAAAAATACTTTGATATAGGGATAAAGACCACCAGTAAAAGGAGGATGTCTGAGAGCATTATCAACAATAAGCAAAAGCTTGAAAGATATGTTATTCTCTAAAAAGTACTTCATTTTGCTGGCACAGCAATTCAGGAGAGCATCTTGGAAAAAGAGCTTGACCATCTGTGACTTCTCATTGCTCCTGCAGTGTAGTTTATCGATATGCTTGAAGGCCCTGGGTTCTCATGGGGCCAGGGCACAGAGGGTTCCCATCTGCAGTCCGAAGCATTGCCCCCATGCAAAACTGTTAACCTGTCCTTAAAAGCCTTGAATCCTGGCGTGGGCTTGGCTTTTATGTGGATGAAAGTCCTTTCAGGCAGCACATTCCAGAATAGGGAGCTTTGATCCATATTGAATATTAGCTCTGGCAAGTAATTTCCTTCCAGAACAGCTTATCTACAGTTTCCAAAAATTCTTCTGCTGCCTGCATATCAGCACTCAAAGACTAACCACTCACTTTTACATCATGAAATAAATAATGATTCTTGAATTATTTAAACCACTGAGAGCTAGCAGTAAATTCAGTATCACAGTCGGTTCCAGGCTTTTCCTTCAACATCCCAAACAAACCTTTCGCTCTGGCCGAGATCGTCATGACGCTGAGAGAAATGCGCTCCTCTGTCTGGTCTTCACTCCAGGTCATTGTAAGTTTCTCCAGTTCTGACACAGGCCCTTCTCAATGAAGCAGATACTTTAACAACTTACATCACTTTGTTCTTGCTTTTCAAGATCATAGCCATGGTAGAAGGGGACATACCAGACTGGCAAGCAATAACCACAACTGATTTTCCACCTCTGTAGTTTTTAATCACTTTTAATTCTGTTTCCAAGCCAATTGCTTTATGTGGCCTCTTACTGGCAACATTAACAGTAGATTTTGGATACTTAGGACCCATGATGAACAAAACACTGTGAAATTAAATCAAACAAAAGAGAAAATGATGTAATCAAGAGATAGGGTAAACATGAGGTATTTTATTTTTTTCAGTATTTAAAATTTATTTTTCAATTGCAGTTGACACACAATATTATATTAGTTTCAGGTATACAACACAGTGATTAAATATTTATATTCCTTAGGAAGTTACCACCCTGGTAGGTCTAGGACCCATCTGACACCGTACATAACTATTACAATATTATTAACTATATTTCCTGTGCTGTACTTTATGTCCCCAGATCTGCTGTGGCTTTCTTGATTTCTTAATTGCTTGTATCTTTTCTTTCTTATTTATTTCTTTTTTAAAAAATATATCTTCCTTTTACTTTCTTTGGATTTAATTTGATCTTAATTTTTCTACTTTCCTGAGGTGGAAACTTAGTTTTATTTGAAATATTTTTCTCATGTAAATTCTTTAAGTTTTCTGTTAGGCACTGCTATAGTTGCACTTCCTAAATTTTATTATGTTATATTTTATTTTTATTCACTTCAGATAATTTCTAATTTCCCTATGATTTTTTTCTGCAACTAAGTCCCTTAAAATGAGATGCTAAAGTTCCAAACAATTAGGTATTTTCTCGTTTCCTCTTTGTTACTGTTTATTAGCACAACTTCACCATGGCAAAGAGCGTATTCTACATAATTTCAATGTACTGAAACAATTTTGACTTGCTTTATTTACCTGAATATGATCTATTTTTAGTAAATGCCCCTTGTACACATAAATGCTATATATTTTGCAGGTGTTTCATAAGTGTAAATGTTGGTTAGTAGTGTTGTGTAACTTTTGTATATTCTTGCTTTTTTTTTGCTTAATCTAACAGTGAATGGGTCATATTAAAATCTCCAACTATTTTGGTAGGATTGTCTATTTATTTTGAATTCATACTGATTTTTGCTCCATAAGTTTTGAAAGTCTGTTAGGTACATATATAAATTCTAAAATTTAGGTCTTTAAAATGAATTGACTTTTTTTTAGTTTAATGTTTGACTTTATCTTTTTTATTGTATTTTCCCCCAAACCCCTCCGCACCTAACAATTACCACACTGTTATTCATGTCCATGAATCATTTTTCCTTTTATCTCCATCTTTCCATGCCCTAAACATGCCCCAACCATTCCCCCCCTATAGCTGTCATCCTGCTCTCCATTTATGAGTCTGTCTCTATTTTCCTTGTTAGTTCAGTTTGTGCATTAAATTCCACATATGAGCAAAATCATGTGGCATTTGTCTTTCTCTGACTGGCTTATTTTGCTTACCATAATGTTCTCCAGGTCCACCTGAAACCATAAAAGACAGTGTTCATGCTGCCTGTCACATACCAGACCCAATAAGCAGAGACAGGGCTTGAATATTTATGTGCGCTTTATTCAGATGACCAGCGATCTGAGAAGATGGTGAGTTTGTACCATAATGGACCGTCCTACATTTCCTTTCAAACAAGCCTTTTTATAACAGAGAGCAAAGTGTGGTGAGAAGTTTTGAAATTCAGGGAAATTTAGATTACAAAAACTGCAGCATTCTTGCCCTGGGCAATTAGCTGTCACCCTGGTGGGCAGGCGTCTGTCTCTCCCTGGAACACAATGGCTTGGATGTCTCCAGCTGTGCTCTAGGAGGCCAGCTATCTCTCCAGGGGGTTGGAGGCCCTACCTGCAGTTCCTGAAACAATAATGTTAACATATGCATTACCCACTAGGCTTATTAACTGTTTACCTTAAACTAAAGTTTTCTAGCTCTTGAGTCCCCTATTACATCCATGCTGTAGAAAGTGGTGAAACTTTCTTTTTTATGGCTTAGTAGTATTCCATTGTGTAAATGTCCCGTAGTATTTTATCTAGTGATGGACACTTGGGCTGCTTCCATATCTTGGCAATTGTAAATAATGCTGCAATGAACATAGCAGTTTTATGTTCTATTGAATTGGGTTTTTGGGTTTCTTTGGATATATTCCCAGAAGTGGGAAAACTGGGTCAAAAGGCATTTTTAATTTTTTGAGATAACTCCATACTGCTTTCCACAGTGGCTGCACCAGTCTGCATTCCCACCAACAGTGTAAGAGCATCCTCCTTTATTCACATCCTTGCCACGAACTGACTTTTTATCATTGTGATAAGATTTGCCTCATGCTTTTATTTATTTATTTATTTAACTTTTATTGAATTGATTGGGGTGATATTGGTTAATAAAATCATTAGTTTTCAGAGGTACAATTCTATAATGCGTCATCTGTATATTGTAGTGTGTGCTCACCAGGCAAAGTCAAGTCTTCTGTCACCATTTACCCATCCTTTACCCTCTTTTACCTCCCAATCACCACCCTTCCTCTGCTAATCACCATAATATCATCTATGTCTATGAGTTTTGTTTTTCTTAATCTCTACATCTTTTTCACTCAGTCCCCAGCTCTCTTCCCCTAAAGAATCAGTATCTTGATTGTGCCTGATGGTGTTGCACTGCCAAAGGAATGCTTGAAAACAGAAATGAGGCAAGGGTAACAAGTGGCCAGATGCAAATGACTGAATAACTGCAGAGATGAAAAGTGCATGGGGACAAGGAGTTATTGATAATGAGATCGTTATGGTATAACTGAAAGCTACAGGATGTTTCAAAAAATTTAACAAGATAATGATCAAAGCAGAGAGGTTCCTCTATACAGAAGTCACCATATACAAGCCTAAATTCTGCAAGTGAGAAAGATTTCCCCCCCCTGGTTACAAGGTTCCCTTCTTGCTCTAGGCTAGTCTGCAGCCAGAAAGATAATTAAGAACAATTGTGCATGTGATCTTTTCTTGTTAAAATCTTGGAACACATTGTGTTTTAGTTCCCAGCATAGTACTCAGGTTCTGTTTTAACACATAGGGTAGCTTAAGCATTCTGAGAAGAGGAGGTAGGGTTGGTGGGGATGGTGGGGGCGGCAAGAATGGTAGGGAGGGAGATAAGGGGTGAGGAAAGGAGATAGAGGGAGGAGGAAGCAGTGAGGAAAGAGGAGGTAGAGGGAGCTGAAGAGTCTCACAGACATGAAGAAAGACAGGTCAACTCAAAAGAAAATAATAAATTGAGCTAATTCCAGTTACAGGTTGGTTTAAATAGGAATTATGGGTCAGTGAGGAGCCTAAACACTCATTATAGCAATTGTTCCAATCATTCTCAAATGTTTGTGGAATTAAAACAATTTAAATAAACTTTTGGATTATAAAGAGGTGAGAAGAACGCGGGGCTGCTGAGAATATAAAAGTGCTGCTGCAAGAAAAGGTGATGGAGATGATAAAATGTTATTGGTCTAAAATGAGGAAGCAAATCATTTATAACAGACGAAGTGAAACCAGGACATGTGGACGAGTGTTAAGGTCCAGGACTCTGCACTGGCTGTGCTGCCTGGGGCACACGCTCTGCCACATGGAGGTGTCTGAGTGGGAGGGCAGTGCTTCCCTGCAGAAGGCACTGCCACACAACACCTCTGCCTCTGCTGCGATTTTAGTTCTTGTGAATGCTGCACACTAAAGATGAGTAATTATTTGGGTGCTGTTTACTTTTGTATCTTGTTATAAGATTTAAAACTAGTATTTAACTATGGCTTGATTTAGTAAGGTCAGAGTTGGCCATGATCTCAAGATACAGGTACATTTCTGGAAGGATATGCACAAAATTGTTAACAGTGGCAACTTGTGCGAGTAGGGTTGGCGATGGACAATTCTTTCACCTTTCATGTCACAAAGTTTTGTAATTTATGGTAAAATTAATTTTCAAATTTAACATTTTTAACATTTTTTCTCTTTCTTCTTCTACCCTTCCATATGATGAAGTTTTTCTTGAAATTATAAAATGGATACATGATTATTATAATAATTTATGGTAATTTATTTAATCAATTTCTACCAAGAAAATTTTAAGTTGTTTCTAATGTTTTGCAATGACAAATGCTGTTAAGATGATTATATTTCAATGGTAACAAGTTTCTGTATTAATGTAAGATAAATTCTTAGAAGTAGAATTACTGAGTCAAATTAATTGTGCACTTTTATTTTGAGAAATACTACTAAAGAGCTTCCTGAAGTGTTGTGGAAATTTATAATTCCACAAAAGGGAATGATTGTGCTAATTTTTCCTTACATTTACCAACACTGAATATTATTATTCTTTCAAATCTTGGTTGTCTTATAAGTAAAATCATTTTCTTCTTGTTTAAATTGGAATTGAATATTAGTAATGGGAATAGTTTCATATGCTTACAGGTGTTTATGTTATTTAAAAAATAATTTGTAAGGGTTTTATATATAAAGTGATATTTACCCTGTATGATACACATTGAAAGTATTTTCCTCTAAATTTATAGTGTCTTTTACCTTTGTTTATAGAATGTTTTCACATAAAAATATTGTGGTTTTATGTAATCAAATGTGTCCATGTTTTTCTTTAGAGTTTCTGGGTTTTATATCATGATTAGAAAGAATTATAAAAATATTCTTATCTATAAAATTGCCATCTTCTTTGTGCAGAGTAACACTCAAAATCTAGTTCTGAAATTTATAGGACTTTTTTACAGAGCTTTAGGCAATCAGATTGACAGAGAATTTGAGCCATCTTTAAAATTTTTTATAAATTATAAAATTGCTTTAATAGAACCTACCTTTTGTGTGTATCATTCCTTCTCCATGGTTCTAACATTACAGCCTCCAGCAGCAATTACATGCTATTCAGAAGACTAAGTGAAGGTTAAAAGACATTTCTGTGACCAAAAAGAGGTAAGTCCTGTGTTGCAATTCCTTTGGTGAATAGACCTCCAGGTGTACTTTCTCTTTAGCGAAGAGGTCATGTTGTGTGGACCATTTACCGGCACATCAATTTGTTCCCATGGAACCAGCCAGTGAAGATGGGGACGCACCTCTGCATCACAGCTGCTGTGCGTGACAGCTCTGGATAGTGCACTCCTCTTTCTACTGCCACCACAAAGACATTGCTGGAGGCACATTAATATTGAATAAGCCACACTGTGCTTTTCCAAATGAGCATGAGATCACCAAAACTCGAAGAGAGAAAAGAATATAAAAATTGCTATCAGTTACTAAATTTGGTCATTTTATGCAGTTATGTCTGGCCATTTTCCTATCCTAGCATGTATAAACCCTACCTATCCTTTAAGGTTCACCTCTTTCTCTATAATGTCTCTCTATGTCTACTTCAATCTTCCTATCTAGGATTCACATATCAGTTTTCTGAATTTTTAATGCCCCTTTATATGCACAGTTCTCCCCCAAGCATCTATTTCTTACTTTGTAGTTATTTAAATAACTATGACTTATTCCTACGAGAATGTAGGCTCAGTGGGGAAAAGACATTTGTCTACATGAACTTGACATTTCCTCACAGTGCTTACTGCAATGATATTACCCTTCTGAATAGGTAAAAACAATTAAACTACATTAGGGAGAGATACAGGATCTGCCTAGAAGGTACACAGTCCTGTACTATGAAAAATAGAGACATGTGCTGGAGAAGATATAAGATACAAGAAACATTGTACGCAGGACAATGATGCCCCAGTCCCCTTCAACGTGGGCACTTTGGGATCTCACACCGTTCTCCCATTTGCCATCAGCTGCCCTGTTGTATTTTCCTAACTTTCATTGACAGTCTGAAAACTCTTTCCTTTCAAAGGTAATTTTAGTTTTGGGGAAAGCCAGAAGTTGCAGAGCACCAAATCTGGGGTGTAGGGGGCTGAATCATCTGGGTGATTTGATGTTTTGCAAAAAATCTCTGCATGAGATATGATGCGTGAGCAGACATGTTTTCATGATGAGCTGCCAATCACCAGTTGCCCATAGCTGCAGCTTTCTGAATCAGCCACATTGTTCGAATAGTGTCCATGGAGGAAAGTTCAAGCTTAATGCAAAATTTGGTGCAGATTCGTTGCTCTAGTCATTCAGTCATTTTGAATGCAATGGCCACACAGTACACATGCTCACTTGATGGTGTCTATTGCCCCACTGACTAGTACAGTGAAGTCGTCATTGTTTATGCATGTGCATTCCTGGCCACTCTCCTTGGCTGCTAGGTTACATGGATATTGCACAAACTGTTCTCATTATATTAACAGTGACTGGACTTTTTCTATACAGACCTCATACAACAATTCAAAATTAGAACTTGGGAAAACAAAGGCCAGTAAAATTATTGAAAATCTAATAGCTAACCTAATAATTCTGTTGGAATGGCGAGGAAACAAACAAAAAAAAAAGCCTAAACTTAGTGTTTTTTTTTTTTACTTTTTCTGTGTGAATATCTGAAAAAAAAATCTTAGACTCTTATGACTTATAGTGACCTGTTTGCTATTTAAGGCATTATTCAATAACCACAATAATATAATTTTATTTTATAAATTAAATTTTAAGTCACAGCAAATAAGGACACAAAAATAGTTCACTGAGTTAGGAAAAAGAGAAAATTAACATATCTAACAACTGAGTTGTGTTTTAAAATTTATGATTAGTCTTTCTATCTGGATGATATTTGGTCATTTATGTTGCTGATTCAGGAAAGCCCACAGTTCATATAAATACAACTAATCTTTTTGTTAAATTGATTTTTTATTGTACTTTTTCATTACAATTACCCACCCTACATTCTTGTCTGCCTCCACTCATCCCTTTCCTCATCATCACCACGCTGTTGTCCTTACCCGTGAGTTCTTTCTCCTTTTTCCTCTTTTTTCTTGATCCCTCCACCCCGCAAACCACATCCCCCACTGTGCCAGAGCTCTTGGCCTTCTCTCTCTGACTCTGTCTCTATGTTGCTTGTTAGTTCTAATTTTCTTTCACATAAATTTTCAGTCTAATATAGTAACTGTAGAGCAAAAAATATTTTTGTATTAAAACAGGATTTAATCTTCTCAAGTAGGAGTGAAAATGATATTTTATGTTATAATTTTATTTAAACCACAGGGTTGGTTTGGGATTCTTTAAAATCTACATTGTAGCCACACACACCTCCTGGGTGTGTTTGAATCAAAGCAATGTGATTATCTTCAGTGAAAAAATAGCTAATTAAGTTGCTATCATTTCTCAGTCATCAACAGAGAATAACCAATAATTGATTTGAGAAGGGAGGGAGAATATTATATAAGCTGACACTGATATTTTAAAAAAAATTATTTTATTGAATCTGTCTCTTGATGATTAAAATAGAAATTCCTGTAGCAATTATGGATTCTTTTATAAATGACTATTTCATAATTTACAGCTTGCCAGCAGCATCTTTAACTGAAATGTGTATAATTCACTCTTCTGGCTCATTTCCATCCCAACCTCTCCCACTGTACTGCACATGTGAAGGGCTCTGAGCTGAGAACCTGTGTTCCCCTTTGACAGACTAACGGACTTACCATACAGAGAATACTACAAAGGAATTCCATAGGTCAGGCATCACATGTCATTTCTAATCACTGGTGTCAGCATCCTACCTCATCTGCTGGTTTTCTATCCCTATCTTAATTTTTCTAAACTATCAAAGTTACATGGACAAACAACTCAATGAATAAATTTGAATTTTAGTTCTTTCTATTTATTATTCTCCTCCTTTAGTAGGGACACCAATGATCTCTAAAATACCCAAAATGTGGGCATTAATAGATTAAAAAAAGATGAAAAAGTGATTTGGACACATATTAGCCCCAAATCCTTCATTGAGCAACAAACACTTAAAGGTAGGATCAACTAAAATTTCTCCATCTGGTAAAAAATATGTAATTTGGCTGCAATGTAGCTCTTCTCATTATTAGTAGTGCCAGTTACATTAGTAAGTAGGCATAGTTCTTTTCTATTGTGCATGGTGATGTGGAACTAAGGAAAAGTATGCAGCCATATCAATGGCTCTGGGGGTGGGTTACACGCCCAGGAAGATAATTTGTTTGTTACAAATATATTGTCTGCACCCCGCCCTGCCCTTTTCAATGCTCTGTACTTTGCAGGTTTCCCAACATGCACCTGGGGACAGGACAAGGCATGAAGGTGAGGAGAGTATGATCAATTGACAAAACTGCAGAAGATTCTGTATCATGATGGGCCAGCCAGAGAGCCATAAATGTGGGGGACTGCAGAGATATGATGCTAAGGCAGCATTCAGGACACACTTGATGGTTAGCCATCATGAATTCAAGGTGAAACCCATCAAAGTCAGCTGCACTGTGGGACTAGTGCAGGCACTGACTTAGATTTGATTACATTGTGATTGGACATGTGAGGCCTTCAAAGGGAACGAGGTATGGGGGCATAGTAGGTTATAGAAGGGAATAGTTACAGTAATCACCTGTGGAAGTTAATCTTATCCGTGGAAATATGAAGTAGTGGTAGGGGGTGAAAGAAAATGAAAATCTGATGGTGGAGGATCCCAATTTTATGAGTGAGTGGCTAATGTGAGACGGAGGACAAGATCCCTGTAAGTGAGGAAGTCAGTGAACGGTTTCACATTCTGTTCCTACCACTAGATCACAGTTTCTCAGCCTTGGCACAACTGACATTTTGGTCTGCATAATTCTTTGTTGCGTGTATGGGGGGGGGGTGGGGGGTGGAGCAGGGGGCTGCTCTGTTTATACCGTAGGATGTTTAGCAATGTTTTTGACTTCTAGCCACTTGATGTCAGTAGCACTTTCCCAATGGTGACAAATCAAAACTATCCCCAGACATTGTTCCCTGAAAGATAAAATCAGCTTTGATAACCATACCACTGAACCATGGGTTTGTTATTAGGGATGTACCTTTTTTATTATTATAATACTGATGTTTAAAAAATACTCGCATACATAGTAAAAACTCAATAGATGAGTACTAAACTAAATATGTTTAGTGAGAGTCAATGTGTGCTGTGCGGAGGGTCTCCAAGATCACTCCCAGGTTTGGCGATTTACTGGGAGAGCTCACAAGACTGGCATGTACTCTTATTCACAGCTATGATTTATTATAGCAAAAGACACAAAGCGAATCAGTCAAAGGAAAACGCACATGAGGTTAAGTGTGAGGAAAATCAGGTGCAAGCTTCAGAGAATTCATTCCTAGTGGAGTCTCCCATGGTGCCCCTAATTCCCCCAGCAAGAGGTTGTGACAATGCGTTGCTGGCTGTTCCCAACCAGGAAAACTTGTTTAAAAACCCACATCGCAGTGTTTTTGGAGGCTGGTCATGAAGGCACCCTTTTCTTGGCACTCGAATTCCAAACTCCCAGAAGAAAAGCAGGCATTCAAGGTAAACCATATTTTTCCCCACGTTTTAAGAAGAGTGAACCATTTTTAACAGTTATAGAAAAAGTGGGAACCCTCCATTCAGAAACCCAAGTTCCTAGACACTGACTAGGGGTCAACTTTTGTAATCAAGACTTTCCAAGGCTAGAAGTCAGGTCCACTGTGTTAACTCCTTTCTGCACAGGGGACTTACATGACACACCACCTAGTAAAAGGATGCAATTCCACCTCATTCTTTTTCACAACTCTTCATCCCTGCTTCATTTCCCATCTTTTTTTTCCCCTATATTAATTTGGGAGAGAGAGAAAGAGAGAGAGGGAGAGAAATATCTCTAGTCCAACAGAACACTGCTGTGCATACCACATTTCTTTAGAAAGCAGTTCAGGGATCATTTATTGTGTATAAGGAATAATGACAGAAATCCTGTAACTCTCACACTAACCTGCAAAAAAACCCCAAAAGATTCTTTGTGTTAGTTCATATAGGTAGAAAATAGGAAAGAGGAGATTTTATTTGCATACCCTGTCATTTAGGCCTAGGGCAAAATATACTTAATAGAATAAACTTATTCTTGAAAGTAGGGTTAATTGGAGTGAAAAATATTAACACTAATTACTTGATTTGTTGGCCAGACAAAAATATTGTTCAGTTACTTAAAGCCCTGTCTCAAAAAAAGTCATAGATAATTAACAATTCTCACAATGACAAAGAGTTTATAATAAAGGTTACTCTCCACAGGCCACAGCGGAGGACAGAAGCTGCAGGGAGGTGAAGGGCTGAGCTGCTTTCTGTGCATCCACCTCTTGCTCAATAAAAAATGCCCTTAGAAGCTCTAATAGTAATAGAAATGTGGGACTTCAGCAAACTAAAAAACTGCTTTACCTCAAAGGAAATCATCAACAAAATGAAAAGACAGACCACCCAATGGGAGAAAACATTTGCAAATTGTGTATCTGATAAGGGTTTAATATCTGAAATATATAAAGAATTCAAACAATTCAATAAGAAAAAACTGATTAAGAATGGGCAGAGGATCTGAGCAGACATTTCTTTTCCAAAGAAGATGTACAGATGGTCAACTGGTAAATGAAAAGTACGCTCCAAATCATCAGTCATCAGGGAAAAGCAAATCCAAACCACAATGATACATCACCTTACAGAGTGGCCATCATCAAAAAGACAAAAAATAACAAGTGTTGGCAAGGATGTGGGAAAAAGGGAACCTTTGTGCACTGTTGGTGGGTTTGTAAACTCATGCAGCTACAGTGAAAATAGTAGGGAGGTTTCTCAAAAAATTACAAGTAGAACTGCCATATGTTCCAGCAATTCCTCTTCTGAGTATTTATCTCAAGGAAACGAAAAGACTGATTCAAAAAGATATTTGCACTCCCATGTTCATTGTAGCATTACTCACAATACCTGAGACATGAAAACAACCCGAGGTCCTTTGATGAATGAATAAAGAAAGTGTGATGTGCGTGCGTATTCAGAACAAAATGTTATTCAGCCATAAAAAGTTGGAAATCCTGCGGTTTGCAACAATATGGATGGATCTTCAGGGAATTATGCTAAGTCAAAGAATGACAAATAATGCATGATCTCACCTCTATGTGAAATCTAAAAAAAATTAAAAAGCAAGACCCCCTTACACACAAAAAATACAGAAAACAGATTGGCATCGGTGGTTGCTGAAGGCAGGCAATAGGGGGTGGGCAAAATGGAGGAATGGGGTCAAAAAGTACAAACTTGCTGTTATAAAATAACTCATGGGAATGTATCGCACAGCATGGCGACTATAGTTAATAATACTGTATTGAATATTTAAATGTCGATGAGAGTAAATCTTAAAGGTTCTCAAGACAAGGAAAAACATTGTAATTAGGCAGATTGATGACTGTTAACGAGACTCATGATCACTTCACATGTACAAATATTAAACCGTTATGTTGTAAACCAGTGTACTGCAGTGCCAAATATACCTCAATAAAAATAAAGACTAGAAAAAATATGCTCTAATAAAATGCAAGTAAGTAACAAAGTATATTTTGGAAATTTTTTGAAATATGCTCCAACTTTTATAGAGATAATTCATTTATAGAATAGTCAGTTCCATGGTCATTGAGAGAATGGAATTAGACAGACCTCAGTTAGAGTCCAGGATCCTTCATTTTGTGGTCCCCACTTCTGAGCCAGGAACAACTTCTCCAAGCTTCAGTTTTCTCATCTATAAAATGCAATTACAAGACTGCCTGCTTCCTAGGTATTGAGTAGCAAAAGAGATAATACACATAGGCACATAGTCTGTCCTCACAGCACTGGCCCACAGTACATTCTCAAATTTCAGCTCTTGTTCTAGTGGCACATTATTTGCCATTGCTATTAAATATCCATGCACTCATTCAAAAAACTTCTACTTGACACTAGACTTTGTTCTAGGTTGTAGAAACATATCAGTGAACAGGAGTGCACTGTGAGGATAGAGGCCATGACTAAGAATCTCATGGGCAAATAAGTATGTGATCAAACCAGTGACTACTATGATAAATAAAAGTAACAAGATAATGAAAACATAACTCATAAATTACTGGGATACATTGGTGTGTTAGATGCTGGTTTTAGGATCCTGTAAATTAGCACATAAGGCATATGGATCTATCCCATTTTATAAAAAGAAATATCCTTAGAAACAGCCCTATAAATGACTAATTATGCATGTCGTTGACATGTGAGAGATAGATAACCATTTGTTCACATTGTATTGACGGGAGGGAGAGGTGGTACTTTCTACATCTTTCCCTAGATTCACAGATTGGGGTTCACAGGTTACTTTTAATGTTTTGAGAAAATTTTAATTTAAAAAAGTTTAAAGCATTTATTTCCATATAAGTAGATTATTTCAAAAGTCCTCAGAAGAAGTGATGTATGTTTGACCAAGATGTCAGAGGAAGAGAAGAAACAATAAGAATTCTCAGTTATCAATCACTGCTTGTAACTGGTAAGGTGCAGACAGCAGAAAGAGGAGTCAGGGAGAACCAGATTTCTGGCTGACTAGGCAGGTGGCCTTAGCTCTCCGGTGGAGAGAGGTGGAGTGCTCAAAACTGAGGGAGTGGGATTTGGCCTTTGAGCATGTTGACCTTAAGACCTATAGGACATCAGAGAGGAGAAAGACTTTTGACAAGATGATCTCAATTTCAGGAGCGACATCAAGATTGCAGATGATACTGGCTGTCACAGTTTACCATTCCTTTAGTTGGAGTCTGGTCCGTGGCAGGCACTTGCTGGGCCACCCCCTCTCCTCTGCTGATCACTCCTCCACTTAGCCCCTGACTCCTATGCCCCTACCTTATGCCTTGTGATTACAAATAACTTCAAGCAATCCCACAATCTCCATTTCAAGCTATCTGCTGTGTGCACCACTCCTTATCATCCTCATTTCTTCCATCGGGTGCTCTGACTCCAGATATTTCTTTGCCTCACTGCAACCTACAATTCTACAACCTTCCATTGTCAATTCTTAACCCTCTCATGTTCTCACTTTGCCACTTACCTCGTTTAAATTCCCACCATTCTCCCTTGATGACTCCTGTGGAGCCTTACTCTCTGTTTGCTCCCCTGCAGCTAGGTGCTTTCATATGACTCATTTCTGGCCCATAAACTGTTAGTAGAAACCTGATGGGTTTGTGAGCATATGTGTGTGGGGGGGGTGGCTTGGGGGAAGTTTTGGTGCGTCTTCTTCCTCCCCACTTTGTCCTGTTTTAAATGAGGTCATGATGGCTAAATCCTTGGAAAACTTGTTGCAACCATGAGAACTGCCAGGATGTGGCCTTGACACACTGCAGCAGCTGAACCAAAGGCAGCAGCTGCATTCCTCTGGGCATTTTCTTATGCAAATGCACCCCCTGTTTGAGTCAGAAAGCATTCCTAAGTAATATGCCCCACAAAAAATATTTTGCTGAATATGTGTCCTTTAGAGTGTTTTGTGTTAGGATGAATGCTTTTCACCAATATTCTGCCACAAGCAATGGGGAAAGCTTATGTTTAACAAAAGAAAAACAGATTTAGATCTAGGTTTTAGAACGAGCTCTCAGTTGGATGCTCGGAAGATTACAAAAGACATCCTCTTCCTTCCTTTAGATATCTCTTTCCTCTTTGCTCCGTGTGGTCTTGGCGGGGGTTAGACACAGTCCCTAACTCCATGGTTCCAATAATTACTCCAGGGAATGATACCTATACCAAGTAGGGCCAATCAGAAGCTATCCTTAGGATTGTTCTAATCAGAGCCACAGGGGAAGGCTGTGTCCCGATTCTGGCATCATGGAGCTATGGTGCTATGAAGACCTGTCACTTAGGCCAGGCCACCCACAGTTTATGCTGGATTCTTTGGAAGCAGACAGAGATGGAGTTTTGGGTGCAGGTGTTTATTGGGGATCAACCCATGTAAGACAAAAGGAAAAGATACATAGTGGATTGCACTGCAGGTTTGGCAAAGCCTCAACCAACCTGTCAGGGAACTCCAGAGTGAATGATGCCCATTGGTGTTCTGCATGGAGCCCAAGTGGCTGGCCAGCTTCAGTCAGTCACCAGGTACATGCTACCATTGGAAAGGTATGATCTCAAGTGAGGTGGTACCCTGTAGATAATGCATTGGAGAGCTGGGGGCTGTGGGCTCGCTGTATTCACTGATGCTGGCCGGGGGTCCTCTCTGGAAGAGGGTTTTGGCCAGTGCATCTCTGTATTTGCCATTCCCACCATGTGGAGAAGGTCTGCCTGCAGTAGGTGAGAATGGGTCCAATATATTGACAAAACCAGAGCTGAGGGAAAGAGGAAGAAACCTAAAAATAAACTTGAGTCTATTGACCCAACTGCAGCTGAGGCTGGAACTGCTCTTACCATTCTTTGTTACCTGAGCCATTGCATTCCCTGTTTTGGTTTAGCTGTTTTGGCCATGTCAGTAAGAATTTTAAAAGTTCTGTTGAAGGCAACAATTGATTTGAAAGAATAATAAGTGGTAGAGAGAACTTTATAGGATTTGGGGAGAACTGATGGAGAACTGAGATAGTAGCCATGGTGTTGAAAATGTTCCGTGGGACAATTGACAGGCCACAGTGGCCCAGTTACTGCAAGGGTCACGGAGAGCAGGGATTCTCAGAGAAGTTCCCAGCACTTGGTTCAGCTGATATGAGAGGAGAGAAAAGCTATTTATATTGATAAGAAACAAATGAACAGGTGGGGAAGTGCAAGGAATGTATGGGTTTCGATTTATAACATACTATATTTCAAGTGCGTGCAATGGACTTATTTAAAATCTAGAATGCTAGATAATAAATTTTCAATGAAAAATATCACTATCAACTGACAAGAAAACCTAAAGCAGCTGTTCAGTTGAGGAGTCCTTTTGGTTACAAGGGCCTATTTGTGAAACTAAATTTAAATCAGAAATTTGCTTGCATCAGGATAAATTAAGTTAAATGATGCTGTTTAATAGTTGTGAAGCTGTGCTATCCATCTTTACTACAAGGATAAATCTACCCAGAACACGAGAATATGTTGTCACTTGGCTGGGATACTTGTGCCCTTAAATTAAAAGGGAAAACCTGGAAAATATTTGAATCTTATTTACATAAATCTCCACTTATAGAAAATGACACCCAATAACCTTTTCCCTGCATTTCAGTGTACATCTTTCTCTAGTGTCAATCTCTAATTTTAGCACCCATATAGGCACCTGTGTAGTGGAGACTAAAGGAAGGCCAAAATAAGGGGGGGGGGCATGGTGATCTAGTGCTTGTTTTATTAGATTTTAAAACCTAGAAATGAAGCTATGACATGCTATAGATAATTTTTAACATCCTCATTTTTTCTCACATACAGAATTGGCAACTATCTACTTTGGGGGAATTAGTGACATACACAACCCTGATACTGAAAATATGTAGTCATTTTAAAATTGGTATTATTGTGACTTACCATGCTGCCCAAATCCTATACCTGTCCAGAAAAATGTATAGTCCAAATGTATAGACAACAAAGTGTGTTGGATAATTGTGGGCACTAGTCAGATTTCTTCATACCTTATATCAGATCTTCATTATAGTGCATCTACCTCCTGTTTTTCAGCTTACCCCTTTCCCTCCTAATCCACAGCCCCTTATTTGTTGTTGCCTCAGACTGTCTGAATGGACATTTGACCTCCCTGGGACTTCTAGCCACGTCCCACTTTGCACTGCGTCTAAAACATGGATTTTCCACAGGAATCACCCCCAGTGAGGCAAGCTATTAAATGCAGACTGGGCAGGAACACTTTAGATTATTAGAATGTGTTGTGGTACTCCAATGGGCAGACATTACAAATTCAAGTTAGTATTCTTTTCCATTGAACTCAAGTGCAGCCTCAGAATATTTTTACATGTTATTTCAACTAATATAACTCCTGTTAAGGCAGTGTTTACTCAGCCATGGTAAATAATTGGAATTACTATAAAAGTTGAAAGCATTCAACCATCCTTGTCTTTGTTCATCCTACCATATTCCTTTTTTAAAGCAGATTTTAATGGAACATAATGTGCTTTACACTAGGACATAAAATGATTCATGAGCATTAGAAGGCAAGCACCCACAGCACACAGGTAAAGAGCAAATCCCCTGTGGTAAACAGACTTGGGATGTAATCCACTTTTACTACTTACCATCTGTACAATCTTGGACAATTCACCTCCCTCCCCTGAGTCTTATTACCCTCCTCCCCCGCTTTCTTTTGTTAATTGAAATGATAATACCAGTTTTGTGGGGTAATTATAATAATTAAAAATATATGACATGTCATGCATTTGGCTCCGAGCCTGGCACATAGTAAGCATTCCAATTAAATCAGTATCTATCATCTTGAGATAATTATATTTTATCATTAGCTAAATGTTCAGTGTTTATATTCTTTGGCTTCCCAACCAGCCTAACTTCTTGGAAGAAAGAATTATGTGCCATTTGCCATTTTCATCCTTTCCAGAGGTTAGCAAAATTATAAGCACAGGGCTGACCTTCAGCGACAATTGAATGAATGGATCAATGTACCTGTAAACTTATAATTGCTCTCATGATATTTAAAAGATAAATTTGCCTATTCAGGTCAAAATAGCTATTAAATGCTGGTTTAGCAAATTTCTATGACATCGGACCTCAGTCTGTGGACTGTAGGTCAGGGCAGGTTCAAGATTCTAAGATCTATGTCGATGCATCTTAGAGTTCATGCTGCCACCAGTGTTTTAATTGGAGTTTAGGTCATAGGGAGAGTAAGGTAACATGGTCAGGAGTTGGAGGCCAAGCGGTTTTACAGAGGAATGACTGCAAATTACGTTCTTAGTATCAGAAAAATAGGAGTTATTTAGGGAAAGGTAGGCAAGAAACACAGGTCCCAGTGGTGAGTATAACATGGCACAATTGGAAACCCATGTTTAAAGCAGTCAGCAGAGGGACAGCCTGACAATCAGTTACTTTCAAGTATATGTGGTATCATGCAGTAGAAGTTCAGCTATGGAGACTATTTTGGAGTAGGACTTGAACATTTAGAAAAGACTATGAAGGATAAGTAAGGAACCCAATTCTAAATGAAACTCCATAGGAATCAGCAAGCCCAGATAAAACTCACTGCTGTAGGTTAAACTAGCATAATTTCTTAGTTGAATTATGGCAATAATCTTCTACATGGTTCCTCCTCCCTCTTTTCCTCTTGTTCTTTTCCATTCTCCACATGGCAGCCAAAATGAAATTTCCAAAATGTAAAAATTTTCCTACCATTTTCCTGACTTACACACTTCAATGGCTCCAAATTGTTCTTAAAATACCAACTCTAACATGGCCTACCAGGTCCTGCAAAGTCTACACCTTAACTCCCTGACCTCCAATATGACATCACTCAATGCTGTCATTTAAAATTTAGCCCCACTGAACTCTTTCCAGTTTCTCCAATAGGACACCTGCTATGGTTTTTCCTACTTCCAGATCTCTGAAAGCTGATTCTTCTGCCAGATAATTTTACCTCTTTTCTGTGCCAGGATAATTCTTTTAGCATCCTTTAGGTCACAGGTGGCAAACACAAGGCCTGTAGGCTAAATCCAGCCCTCCACCTTGTTTTATCTGGCCTAGCAACTTGATTCTACCCAGTGACAGTGCTGAGCTCCTTGTCCCTAGTTAAGGAGTAGTTACATTTATACAGTCCTAAAATTACATGCGACCCTTTGAAGACAACCACGAGGCTGATGTGGTGCCTGGTAAAAATGAGTTTGACACTTCTGCTTTAGGTCTTGATTAGAAGGGCATTTTTTTCTGGGAAACTCAGATTTTTCAAGTTTGGATTAGTTGCCTCTTCCTTCCTTCCACCCCCTACACTCTCAATCTCTACCAGGGTAGGGATCATATAAGTCCTCTTCACTTATTTCCAGGGTACAACACACATATGGTGTTCAATAAATATTTGTTGAGTAGGTAAGTATATTCTGAAAACTTGTTTATAAAGAAAAGAGCTGGTTCTTTGCAATAACACTATAGAGCAGATAGCTAGACTGGCCAGATGCTGAGCTTTGAACTACTGGACAGAATTACAAGAAATATCCTTGATTATATTCAGAGGTTGGAAACAGGTAAATTAACAGACCTATTCCTGAATGTTGAAGACATAGAGTAAAGAGCCAAGCGGGCTTATATAAACATATTATGTGTTCTAGTTTTGGTTAATATGGAATCCAGTGGTTGCCTTCTCATGATTTTTTCCCCAAGCTCCTAGTAGAATATTAATAATTTATTGTGAGTTATATAAACATTAACAATACTGAAAAATGGAGCTAATGATAATTATATCTTAGAATTTTTATACGGTCAATACATATCCCATTAGTGAATGTTGATGGTCTTTCCCAAATCTAGATTAGTTTGTAAAACATTAAATGAATAAGTATTTTAGTCATTGACTGAAAAAATGCAATTAATGTGTGAGAAGAATATAAGCACAATATTTTCTTTCTTTTTTTAATACTCTAAGGATATGTTTATTGATTTTAGAGAGAGAGGAAGAAAGAAAAGGTAGAGGGAAGGGGGAGAAAGAGAGAAAGGTTGAGAGAGAGGGAGAGTTGTGTGAGAGAGAGAGAGAGAGGTGTAAGAGAGAAACATTGATTGGTTGCCTCCCATACCTGTCCTGACCAGGGACTGAACCCTCAACCTGGGTATGTGCTCTGACTGGGGACTGCACCTGCAAACTTTTGGTATACGGGGATGATGCTCCAACCAACTGAGCCACCTGACCAGGGAAGCACCATCTTTTCTTGACCAGAACTACTCAGAGCAATTTTCTACTCAGTTTGACTTGATCCTGTCTAAAATTCCAATAATTACTAATACTAAAAATTACATTTGCAGTCAAACATTTTTTTTCATTTTTTACTGATGTTCAAGATCCTTGAATGATATAGCTAATATGAAGTATTTTGTCCTATTATGTAAAAACAAAGTAGGGTTTATTATCTCTGGAAGATATTTATCATGACCTTGATAAACTGTGACCCCTCTTGTGATATCATTGCATCATTAACATTCAGAGGCATTAACATTTAATTAGTCATATACTTCCAAGGATTCTGCCAAATTCTTCCTACTAGTAACATAGCATTGAGTTACTCTTGATTTTCTTTTCCCTTTTCTAACCTGATGGTGATGGTGGGAGTCTACTCATTCCAACTCTTAGTTTACCCCTCTTGAAAAAAGTCCTCTTGATGGACAATCTCATAGTACCGTATAGATTTTCTTTAAAGTACTTGTCAGAATGTATGCATTTATTGGTTATTATGTTTTATAATATGATTTCATTGAGTTTCTTAAAAATAAGCATGATTAAGGCAGAAGTTTGCCTATTTGGCATGTCAGTTATATTCTTTATTTTTTGCCATAAGACCTGGCATATATGAGATTTTGTCAGAAAACAGTAATAACTCTAGTATTTTGAGTAGGAAGAAAATTAATATAGAGCATTGAAATTGTGGAGAGAGAGGAGATCTGGAAGAATTTTTTTCATCAAATTTAAAAGTGCAGGATGGCAGGACAGCCACTATCAATGACCCCAGTTACAAGGAGTCCTGAAGTGATCTCTTCTCAGGAGGATGGCTGGAGTCACTGGAAGTGTCAGCTGATGATCTCAGCTGCCTGCTATCAGCAGGTGATTCCTGGGAGAAGCACTGAAAGCCAAGGAGTGCTGCCAACAATGACCTCATCTGTCTGCAAGCAGCTGCTGCTGAGAAAAATGGCTTCTCTTCAAATCTTTGAGAATGCCTCATTGGCAGAAACTAAACCTGATACTGGAAAGGGATTGTGGGACATGTAGTTCCACAATATAGACAGAGATGAAAGTCAAGTTGATAAAAGGCAATTCAGCCAACTGATTCATTAGAAGAGACCCCCCTTTTTTAGAGTAAAAAGGAATTAGACTGTAAGCTCCCTGATGAGAGATACACTAATTTTTTTTTTTTAATCGACCTTTCCCTGGCACCTGCGCGCTTCTGGCAGTGATGGTTAGCTGAGCAACACAGAATCACACCCATCTGTGATTCTGATGGTGAATCACTTCCACAGTGTACACTTGCTTCTGGGAAATGGCTACCTAGCTACTTTTCCCAGCTTCCACTGCATCAAAGTGGGACCATTTACTGTAGGACAGAAGTGATGTGTACCTATTATTCCAAGCTGAGGTGGCTAAGTGTCAGGCACTCAATTCTCTGAGGTCTCTTTCTTTTTGCCTGTTTTCTGGCTGCAGGTAGAATATGAAGCAGAGGATTCTGAAGAGATCCTAGAACACAGCAGAGTCACTAATGGAACTGTCTGGGATTTTTGTCATTGTTTGAATGAAAGCTGCTGATGGGATTTGAATGTCTGGTGGATTTTATGTATGAGAACTAAATCATGAGGTGTCAAACCGATAAAATTTTGGGGTTGTTTGTTATAGCAGCTGGTCACTCCTAAGTACTTAAGAAATATCCAGTGAATGAATAATAATAATAAAAAAAAGTAGAAAGGCCTGCTATGCCCTTTGCAAAGTCTGCCGAGGCTGTTGCTTAAGGATAAATGCCCCAACAGGCAAACTCCATTCTGCTACGTTCTTCTGTGTGCTAGTTCCTCTAACAACTCACACAGTCCCCAAATACTGTTCAGAGACATGACAAGGCTACTTTGATAACTAATTAGAAAGGATGTCCCATTGTTAGAAGAAATTAAAAACCTTTGTAACATAGCTTTCTGATCAAAACCTTTTAGGAAAAAATCATGAAAGTTGAGAAGAGCTGTCATTCCTTAATATAACCAACTCGCTTGATTAAAACCCAGAACTCCTATTGATACCTGCCTGCGTTTTGCAGTTCCTACTTACAAACTGAGAATATATGAGGACACCAGGAGCCTCTGACATACCTCCAATGTCACTCAAATCTTGGGACTGCATCAGGTATTAGAAATTAAGCAGATTATTATTTTCTGATATGACCTCAAATCTTTCTACTAAATCACTTTAATTCTGGCAGCAGAGATAAAAATGCTAGACAACAGCAGCAAAGGGACAGGCTCTATATTAAGGGCTTTAGGTATAGCACCAGCTAATAATTCTATACATATAACAATAACCTCATTATTATTATCTCAACTTTACTGAGGAGAAAAATGCTGCTCAGAGAGATGAAGAAAAATTCCTAAGGCCATACAGCTATTTAATTATTTTCTTTGATATAGAAAATAATTCATGCAGTTGTTAGTCATTTGCCTGATACACTCACAACCAGGATGAAGTTATGCACTTTCTTGTCAGGTTGCGTTGGGCCATAATTTCCTTTACTAAATATACTACTAAAGAATAGGTTATTTCTTCACATATGTGGCAAAAAGTTTCTCTTGACTGCAAATTTTACCTTTTGTAGTAGTTTCTTTACTTCTGCATCTTGTATTCATTATAGAATTGATTTATTTTTTCCCATTGCTTTAAAAACCGGAGATCATTTGATTAACTTTTCAGGACTAAGAAAATTGCTTAAATTTTCTCAAACTATTCTAGTATCTTAAAACCAGAAATTAAAGGGACTTTCTTAAATGAATTTTGATTATAAGTTTCAATTTCATACATATGGATATTACTTATGTCAAACTTTCACAAAATAAGACATACATTAAATAAAGTGAGAGCTTTCAGTTTGGGGTATATGCTAACTATTTCTCTGTTGATAAGGCCCAATGACAATAACTACTGCTGTCATGAATACAATGGCAGTGATTTTTCCTCTCATCACCAAAATTATTTGCATGCCCATTATTTCCACTTACCATACTAGGTACTTACATATAAGAATAATAATCTTTAAAACAGCCCTGTGAGGTAGGTATTATTATTCCTATTATATAGGTAAGTAAGTGGAGGCTAAGGAAGATTAAAAACTCTTTCTCATGGACATACATAGGGCTAGATAGTGGAAGAGATGAAACTTGAACCTGATTTCAAGTCCTGATATCTTTCATCACACCATATTGCCTCCCCTAACTCATTTATAAAGAGACATGTGAAACAGTCCCATTTCTTCACCTGGAATCAAAGAGAAATGCTGAGGTGTATATTCAGGTGGTTCCAGTATAATAAATAGTGCAGGTTTCCAAACATATGTTGTAGTTTCCTACCTCTGTGTTTTCTCCTCCCTTCTTTTCTGCTTTGTAGGTCCTTGTCAGCTGATAACACCCACACTACTTTTACTGAGGGGATAATAGTCAAATGTCTGCCATGCAAATGCTTCTCTCATGAAGTCTTCCAAGATTACATCCATGAACATGATCACTTAAGTGAGTCTCAACAGGAGGTCTGAAGGAGTGGAAAGGAGAACCAATGGATCAGGCAACCAGCTTAGCAGACAGATGAACAAAGCAAATGTAATTCATTGCAGCTCCATGGGTTCACTGGAGACTGTTAAGAAAAGTCATGACATCCCCTTCTAATGATGAACAGCATTTATCCCCAAAGCATTATTGCTTCAGCTCTATAATTTTATGAAACAGAACCAGAGGAAAAAATCTGGAAGAGAAGCAAAAGAAGACTTGGTAAAATTGAAGGTTTTATTTTAAAATTAAACTCTGACTTTATTCCCTACTGGGTGACTGTTTAATTTCACTTCTTACTTCCCAAGAACTGCCCTCTCTCACATACACAGCTGTTCCCCACCCAGGGAGCTTGTATATCAGCTCATCAGCCTCAGAATCTGGGAGATGAACTAACATATGGCTTGTTAGTTTGGTGATTCCACACATTGAAATCACCTGGGAAACCTTAACAATCCTCCCATCTGAGTTTCCTATTCAGAAATTCTGATTTAATTGGTCTGATCATGGGGAATTTGAAAACCTTCCCAAGCATGTCTAATGTGGAGCCAAGGCTGAGAGCTGGTGGGCAGCAAGGCTGGCTCTGGGAGCCTGGATCTCCAGGATGAAAGTCCTTGGAATTTGTGAGGTAGTATGACATTGACTAGTGACTCCAGCTATTTTCTCTTGTAATTTCCTCATAGTTTCTATGTGTGTTTTTTCTTCTCTCTCTCTCTCTCTGAAGAATCCAAGCCTCTTCAATGAGAAAGCAAGTGGGCCTCAAAAAAGAACTGTTCTGAGAAACTGGACATTTTGAGACTGGTTTAACTAGGTAAGAATTTGTTCTTTGGCTTGACTGGGAAATGAATAGATTGGAGACGGTAGAAGATGAATTAGAGCATGAGAAAATACAGTACAGTAGAAAAAATGAGCTTGGAATTAAAACACTTGGATTCATTTCTGGCTTTCCTACTTAGTGTATTTGACTGGGTCTTTTCCTTTACTATAGAGTAAGAAAAGTTGACTATTTGATTCCTGACACGTTTTTTAAGCTCTTATCATTAGTAGAGGAGGATGTAATTGAAGGTAAGAAAGCAACATTTGTGTAAGGCTCCAGCCCTTCTTTGACTTATGTTGGTTTGCAGAAATCTGGAGGAAATCTGCTTCTTTCAACACCTATCTAGTTTCAGAAGACCTCACGGAACTTCATGAGAAGGATCTCTGATCCCGGATAACAGCTTGGGAGCTTTCCCATTAGTCTTCATTCCCTGACTCTGGCTTTGTCTTGACTCACATAGATTTTCTGTTCTGTGGGTATAATTCATTTACTTCAGAGATAACTTACCCCCTCATGTGACCTCCAGCCCTGTGTTTACTTGGCATTTCTCCATTTTCTTTTCTACTTCTGGACACCTATACTTCCAATTGAAGATGCTTGGCTACGTCTAATCTACCCCGATAGGATGCTTCACCCCAACTCCAGGGAATGGAGTGTTCTGCTGCTTTGTGGAAGGTGAAGGAGCTGTGCTGGGGTGGAGAGGTTGCTAGCACTTCTGAAACCTTTTCAGAAACACCTGGGAGTCTCAAAGTTATACAGTTTCATGGGCTGTTATTTATATTAAATGAGACTGTACAATGAAGAGAAGACTGAAGGAAGCAGATCAGGAAAGCACATCTCGTCTGAGGAGACTACTTACAATAATACTAGTAACCAACTATGATTACACTCACCTTTACGTGGGCACTGTGTAGAGTACTTTACATACAGAAATTAGTAACTTGCTGAGGCCATAGTTTGTAAATGGCAGAAGCAAAACTTAGATCCAGCTTTGTCTTTGGAGCCTGTGCATTCTTTACCACTCCACAAAACGGCCACCAAGGGGGGCAGTGAGCAGCCATTTTATTATTTCTGACAGTCTACAATAAGAGGAGAGAAGTCAAAGTGCCCAAAGTTACTTCCTGCCAGTGATTGGTGCTTAGAATCTTGAAGGAGGAAGATTGGAAAATGAAAACAAAAATAATTCAGGGCAGGTCTTAGAGAAGTGCACCCTCCAGACCCACACATCACACTGCTTGGGATCTTGTTAGAAATGCAAATTCTTAGCCCTCGCCCCAGACCTATCTATCCATTAGAAGAAACTCTGGCGGTGGACTTTGCAATCAACCCGAATGAGTTCTTTAGGGGATGCTGATGGCCACTAATGCCTGAGAACACTGTTGTAGAGGTGTCTGAGAAGGAGGTTTAGTTTTATAACCACTCTGAGTTCCAGATGCCATGTATTTCCCTTCTCCTTGTTTCACTGGGGACATTGCTCATTTTCCTGCTATTTGCCATCCTGCCTCATGGAGCTCAGTGCAGTCGGAGAGACAGAAGTAAAGTGACTGATAAAGCAGGCATGTTTTTCTAGAAATTTGTTCAAGTCACCTAGGTTTTCAAATTTCTTGCCATATAGTTCATAGTAATTTCTTTTTACTATGAAAGAAATACAATCCTTTGTATTTCTGTGGCATCAGTTGTAATCTCTCCTCTTTCATTTCTGATTGTGTTTATTTGGGTCCTCTCTCTTTTTTTCTTGATGAGTCTGCTTAAACTTGTTGATTGATCTCCAAAATATATAAAGAACTCACACAACTCCACTCTAAGAAGACAAACAATCCAATCAAAAAACAGGCAAAGGACTTGAACAGATATTTCTCCAAGGAGGACATACAGAGGGCCCAAAGACATATGAAAAGATGCTCAGCATCACTAGCCACCAGAGAGATGCAAATTAAAACCACAATGAGATACTTCACATCAGTGACAAAGCAACAAACAACAAGTTTTGGAGAGGTTGTGGAGAAAAGGGAACCCTACTGCATTGTTGGTGGGATTGCAGACTGGTACAACCACTATGGAAAACAGTATGGAATTTCCTCAAAAAACTAAAAATGGAACTGCCTTTTGACCCAGCAATTCCACTGCTAGGATTATATCCTAAGAACCCTGAAACACCAATCCAAAAGAACCTTTGCACACCAATGTTCACAGTAACACAATTTATAATAGCCAAGTGCTGAAAGCAACCTAAGTGCCCATCAGTAAATGAATGGATCAAAAAATTATGGTACATTTACACAATGGAATTCTGTGCAGCAGAGAGAAAGAAGGAGCTCCTACTCTACAACATCATGGATGCAACTGGAAAGCATCATGCTAAGTGAAATAAGCCAGGCAATGAAAGACAATACCATATGATCTCACCTTTAACAGGAACCCAATCAACAAAACAAACAAACAAGCAAAATATAATAAAAGACACTGAAATTGAGAACAGGTTGACAGTGACCAGAGGGGAGAGGGGAGGAGATTATAAGGGAAAAGGGTGAAGAGTTTGCAGGAACAATTATAAGGGATACATGGACAATAACAGGGGGTGTGGAAACAGAGGAGGGAGGTGGGGAGGTCTGGGGTGGTGGTGGGGGGCTGGGGAGAAAAAGCAGAAAACTGAATTTGAACAACAATACAAAAATCTTAAGGACAAAAAAAGGAGGTCTGTGCCTTCTCTGTGTTATGCAGGTAGGCATCTATCAGACCTGACATTTTAGAAGGAATAGGAAGGGGGTTTCTTGCAGGCAAATATTTAAGCTGATTTTGAAGAAGCTCTAGGTCTTAGGTTGGTGTAAAATAGGGGTTAAGTGTGAGTTCTAAGTCACAGAACAATGTTTTACAAGTGCAAAGATTCATGTGTGGGAAAAAAATTATGTGCTTTGTGAACCACAGGCAACTCATAGAGCCAGAGTGCGGTGGGGTAAGGAGAAGCCATAGTGGCCAAATTAAAAAAGGGGGGTGCATTTTACTTATGTTCTCTGAATAGAACCCAGGGTCCCACATAGCCCAGTTTGTTTATGAGCCGAGTCCTGTCACAGAAAGCCTCTAAGTAGCTCTGATATTAATTTGTATTTTTCAAAAAATGTTCAAATCCTCATTTTCCCCTCTAAATCCTATTTTCTATTTTTACTGTTTTCTGATACCTCAAGACTGCCATTGCGTCTGTCATTCTGCACTGTTTTCTTGGCACCCAGTGCTCATCTGTCTGTTCTCTCCTCTCCCCTTTCTCTTGTCTCTTTTTATACGTTTACTTATTTTCTTTAACTCTTTGTCCTTCTCTGGCCCTTTCTTTGTCTAATTTATCTATTCTAAATCTCAAAAGATCAAGAGCAGCCTGCCAGAACTTTCTTTAGAGGGAAGGAAAGAGAAACAAGGTACATGGACTTTCAGGAATCCAGTGGTCAATTATACATAGGAGCTTAGACTTCATCCTTGAGTTTTAGTCAGAGAGTGACACAGGTTTGCATTTTAGAATGTTTACTTTCATAGAATTGTTGGGACTAAACAATTACTTCAGTTATGTAAACATAGTGAATGCTTAGCATCTATTTATTAAATTTATGTATGTACTGATTCTACCCTAATATAGAACATAAAAAAACTTGCAGGTATGGATAACTAATCAACTTTGCTAGATACAAATAGAAAATTAGGACCAAGAGAAAAATCTCTGCACAAATTAGTGTTATTATGGTTTCTTAGATTCAACTTCAAACTTGTCTTAGAATTACTAACCTTTCCAAGTAGAAAGAGTAATATAAGGGGAGAAGAAATCAGTTTCTCGAGAGAGGAATATCCCCCAGACTTAAATCAGACAGGAACTTTTTTATGACGAGAGCACTGGCAACCTTAACATGTCACAGCAATTATGGTAATGGATTTGGAAGATGATTTCTTGGGGGTGTTTTGGAGAAGTTGAGGACCAAGCAATAAAATGTATTTAATGTTAGAAGCTCTAAGGACTACATATAGTAGTTTCCCCTTATCCATGGGGGATATGTTCCAAGACTCCATTAGGTGCCTGAAACCATGGATAATACCGAACTCTATATGCACTGTTTTTATCCTATACATACATATCTGTGACTAAGTTTAATTTATAAATGAGGCATATTACAAGATTAACAATAATAATAAAGTAGGACAATTATAACAATGTACTGTAGTAAAAGTTTGGTGAATGTGGTCTTTTTCTCATAAAATATGTTATTATACTGTACTTACCCTTCTTCTTGTGATGCAGTGAGGTGACACAGTCCGTGTGTGCTGAGATGAAGTGAGGTGAATGATGGAGGTAGGCATTGCGACGTCATGTGAAGCTTCTACTGACTTTGTGACAATATATCAGAAGGATGATAATCTGCTTTGTGTAATTCTAGATCATAGAGCCATGATGATATCAAAGGTTGGATGTCAGGAGCGGACATTGTCAACAGTTAGGGATCCTTGGTAGGTGGAGGGTTTTTGACTAGCTGGCAGGTAGTGTACACAGACTGGATACCCTGGAAGAAAAGTCAGCTTGATGGTTGGGAAGTCTCATGGAAGACATGATACTTGAAGGAAGGGTGGTTAGGTTTAGGGAAGTAGGAAATAATCAGGTCGAATAGAGGAAGCATGAACAAGCGCTGAGAGATGTCCTGATAGAGTTCCTGTGAGAGGAGGGAACTCATCCTCCATGGGTAAAAGAAGAGACTAAACTGAACTAAGTTACTCAAACCTGCTCCTTTTTAAAAGCTCTGTGGGGATATACAAGTTGCCAACCTATGTTGTGTAAGTGAAGGGCGGACAACGTTGATGGCAAAACTTAGTGATTCAGAAAACAATTATGTATTTCATGCTTATTAATTAGGCTGAAAAGTTCTGCTGTTTTTATATCACAATTCTGTAACAGTTCCCCTTTTACCACACTACAATGTTGAAACATCTTTTTTTAACCTGTAGATTGATATTTAGCATCAGCTAATTAGAAATTCTTTCATTTTGAACATGGAGGGAATGTTTCACAAGTATAAAAAAGGGAAATTAAAAAATATATATTTTAGATAAGAAATGAAATATCTGATTGTTTCCATTCCCTTTAAAAGTGGGAATATTTCAAATGAAACTTTATTTGTATCTTAGAATCTCAAATAGAAAATCTTTATTTAAATTTAAATGGTTTAGAAAAACTTAATATAAATTTTACATCATCAACTGCATGACAATGAAGGTATAATTTTCCTGAAAAATTATATTTTTAGCAGGAATATTTTTATGTAAAACATCTTATTTTTCTCTGAAAGTCATGCTTTCCCAAAAACCAGAGATTCCACTTCAGTATTTTAATCAGTAGTTTTCTTTCTTCCACAATCTATTGATAGTAGCAGGAAACTTGAGCTTGAGGCTGTTTAGTCATGTAGATCTTAAAATCAGTGTGCCTTTCTCAATGGGGACATCATATGAATAGGGAATCAAAGTGTTGATTTAGTTCAGACACACTGAAGAAGCATTTACCCATGACATCATAAAAATTCAAAATGAAAATTATAAGGAAGTTGCAAGCAAAGAAAGATGTCTTAAAGTTCAAACACTCCAGAAAAGTTCAATTAAACTAGAGAGGTAATTTTCCACAGGTCTAGTAATAACTTCCTGTTGAGTTAAGCTTTAAACTGAAAAAAAAAAACCAACAACCAGCTTTGATAGGTCATTTTTAAATTTTCACTTACAAAGTTAAAAAAATCAACTATAAGAGAGACCAGTAGAAAAATTTAAACATTTTTTAAAAGTTGTCCAAATGATTCTAACCTGCTGCCAAGGTTGAGAAATCATGTTTTCTTCTCAATAAATGACCTCTTTGGCTTATTAGTCAGAATTCCTGAAAGTAAAGTGTATCTTAATTTTATATTAAACAAATATTAAACATGAGAAAAACTCTCCTAGGAAACTAGAGCTCTTACATACTGTACCATTGATTGTTCTATTCTACCTTAGCAATTTTCTGGGAATTGTTCCACCGCTTTTGTAAATCATCCTCTATTCTTCCTACTACCAATTCTTTCCTAACTCTTGACTTTGTAGCTTTATCATTTTGACAACTATTATCTTTTTTCTCACCTCAATTTGCTACTTGCCCTTCTTCTTCATCTTTACTTTCGGTCTCTTTTATAACTTGGGCCATGCTCACTCTCTCCATTAAGCAACCCTGCTCCATCATAATTTCACAGGCTTTGTTCTACCCACTCATTCCGTTTGCCCTGCTGTTTGAGATCATAAAGTTTTGGCCCTTGCTTGGAGAAACGTCCATTTTTCTACTCATCCTGCAAACTCCTGCCTATGTATAAAATGCAGTGTGAATTCGGCCTCTCGATGAAAAAGATAAAAATACCAGTTAACCCTCCCCCTACCCATCACAGGACACATTTCTAGAGAACATAGCTTGGTTTCATAAATTTTGGGAGGGGACCCTATGATGACTTTAGAAATCCTCTACAGAGACAGAAGAATCATTAGAAAGTATTAAAACAATCATAGAAACTTTCTGATATATTTATATAAGATAAACACTGAGGCTTAAGTGTTGGACAACTGTATTACATTTTCTCCAGGGAATTTTGTGTAGAGCTCAGTTCCATGTGTTTTTTCCCTTGCCATGTCTAGGCAACTCTGACAATGAGTTAAAAAATGCTTCCATATTCATTAACCCCATATAAAAAGAAATAAACAATTTATAAGCACCAGACTAGGCCATGTGGCTTGGCCTCAGCACCTGTGAGAAAGACTTGAGGTTGTTCACAGAGAGCATCAACAAAGACTTCAGAATGGGATTTACATATAAAAAAATCCCAATAGGAAAAGAGCATCAATAAAGATAGTATATAAAAAAAGAAGCAGACATTATTTCTCTCACCCTCAGTTTTGATTGAACTTAACTTGAAATATTACATTTACTTCTACAGAGTCGAGTTCAGAAGAAGATATAGCCTTGGCTGGTGTGGCTCTGTGGATTGAGTGCTGGCCTGTGAACCAAAAGGTTGCTGGTTTGATTCCCAGTCAGGGCATATGCCTGGGTTGCAGGCCAGTTCCCTAGTAGAGGGAGAGTGAGAGGCAACCACATATTGATGTTTCTCTCCCTCTCTTTGTCCTTCCCTTCTCCTTTCTCTAAAAATAAATAAATAAAATCTTAAAAAAAAGAAAAAAGTATAGAAATCCTCAATGAATGGGGCTATTCAGCCTGCAAAAAAGAGCTTAACCAGTGGGCCTAATCACTGTTCTCAAATATTTGAAGGGCTTTTTATGTGGAGGAAGGTGCACACCATTTGTTCTGTAGATACTAATAGGTGAGGGGTTATGAGGTTATGAACAGAGGGTATATTTGAAAGGGTGTGAAGAAGAAAACAAATTTATGATATAAAAATCTTGATCTCCCTTTTGGCCAAGATGGAGGTGTAGGTAGACATACTATGCCTCCTTGCACAACCAAAATAAGGACAACGAAAATTTAGAAACAAAAAACAAGCAACCCTGACAGAAAATTGAATTGTGTGGAAGCCCAACAACCAAGGAGTTAAAGGAAAAATATGCATCCAGACCAGTAGGAGGGGCGGAGTCAGGTGGCCAGGCAGAGAGGGGTCATTGGAAAAAAAAGCGATAGCTGACAGACTTGGCATGGTGGCGATTGTGAAGTGAGGCATGGTGTGCAAGGTGGCTGGCTGACCAGACAGCTCCACATTTGCATGCAGATAAACCAGGAAAAACTAGGGAGTGAGACAGACCACACAACCCAGGGTTCCAGCTCAGGGAAATAAAGCCTCAAAACACTGATTGAAAACACCTCTGGGAGTTGAGGTGCTGTTAGAGACTCCCAGTCTCACAGGAGAGTTTGTTGGAGAGACCCACAGGGTCGTAGAATGTACACAAACCCACCCACATAGGAATCAGCACCAGAAGGTCCCCGTTTGCTTGGAGGAAGTGGGGGAAGTGACTGAAATCTGGCAGAGAGTGGAGAAAGCACCCTTTTGTTCCCTCTCAGACCCCTGCCCCACATACAGCATCACAACAGCCAGTGGAACACCTAAGGCTTCAACCCTCACTACTTACATAACAGGCGCATCAAGATGAAAAAAAAAAAAAATGACCCAAACAAAAGAACAGATCAAAGCTCCAGAAAAAATACAACTAAGTGACAAAGAGATAGCCAACCTGTCAAATGCACAGTTCAAAGCACTGGTTATCAGGATGCTCACAGAATTGGTTGAATTTGGTTACAAATTAGATGAAAAAACAAAGGCTACACTAAGTGAAATAAAGAAAAATGTGCAGGGAACCAATAGTGATGGGAAGGAAACTGGGACTCAAATCAATGGAGTGGACAAGAAGGAAGAAAGAAACAACCAAACAGAAAAAAATGAAGAAACAAGAACTCAAAAAAGTGAGAGGCTTAGGAACCTCCAGGACATCTTTAAACATTCCAACATCCAAATGATAGGGGTACCAGAAAGAGAAGAGGAAGAGCAACAAGTAGAAAAGTTATCTGAACAAATAATAAAGGAGAACTTCCCCAATCTGGCAAAAAAAAAAAAAAAATAGACTTCTAGGAAGTCCAGGAGCTCAGAGAGTCCCAAAGAAGTTGAACCCAAGGAGGAACACACCAAGGCACATCATAATTACACTACCCAAGATTAAAATGAAGGAGAGAATCCTAGAAGCAGCAAGAGATAAGGAGACAGTTACCTACAAAGAAGTTCCCATCAGACTGGCAGCTTATTTCTCAAAAGAGACCTTGCAGGCAAGAAGGGGCTGGAAAGAAGTATTCCAAGTCATGAAAGGCAAGGACTTACATTCAAGATTGCTTTATCCAGCAAAGCTTTCATTTAGAATGGAAGGGCAGATAAAGTGCTTCTCAGATCAGGTCAAGTTAAAGGAGTTCATCATCACCAAGCCCTTATTGTCTGAAATGTCAAAGGGATTTATCTAAGGAAAAGAAGATAAAAAATATGTACAGTAAAATGACAGCAAATTTACAGTCAACAACCAAACCTAAAATGAAAACAAAAACCAACTGAGCAAACAACTAGAACAGGAACAGAACCACAGAAATGGAGATCACATGGAGGGTTAGCAACAGGGAAGTGGGAGGAGGAGAGAGGGGGAAAAGGTACAGAAGATAAGTAGCATAGATGGTACGTAGAAAATAGGCAGGGGGAGGGTAAGAATGGGATGGGAAATGTAGAAGCTAAAGAATGTAGAAGGATGACACATGGACGTGAACTAAAGGTGGGGGGATGTGAGTGGGAGGGGGTGTGCAGGGTAGGGGGGAGTGAAGGGGAAAATGGGACAACTATAATAGCATAATCAAAAAATATATTTTTTAAAAATCTTGATCTCTAAGAAAAGCATTTCTGATATTCTAGGATTTGCACTTTTCTATGTGATGATTTTTAGTGAATTGTCTCCCATTTCATTTAGAATCTAATAATGAGCTATTTATTCCTTTTTTGAACAAGTTATATAATCTTAGGTTATTTAACTGTTCTTAAACTCAGTTTCCTCATCTTACCACATAATAAACTTTAGGTAAATATAATATATTATTATTGTTGTCTAGCTAAAACACACACAAAAATTGAATCTTCAAAGTGATTTACTGAATCTCAGAAAAAAATGTTTTTATCTATCAGAGTAAGTTGTTTAAAATGCTACGAGTAAATGATGGCATTAATTTTCCAATATCACAGCCTTACATGCACATATAATATTTAGAATGAATTGCCTGTACCTATTCAAAGTCACATCACAGAAAATATTTCAGATAAATATCAGGTATCATTACTAAGGTCAATTGGAGGAACAAAGGCAATCATTCCCCTTGGTGAGCAGAGCTGAATTTGGGATAGGCATCTTCTCTTAGAAGTTTATTTCTTTTTATTTTTAATCTTTTTAAATAAATTTAATTTAATTGTTTCCATCACCATTTATCCCCCATACCCTCTTCTGCCTCTACTCACCCCCTCCCCTTTGCAATCCGCACACTATTGTCTATGTCCATCAGCTCTTTCTCTCTTTTTTCTTTTTTGCTCAATCCCTCCATTCCCCTAACTGCTCCCACCAACAGAGCTGTCATCCTGCTTCCTATCCATGAGTGTCTCTATTTTTCCTTGTTACAGTAGCTCATTTTGTTTGATAGATTCAACATGTGAGTGAAATTGTAGAGTACTTGCCTTTCTCTGACTGGCTTATTTCACATAGCATAACGTTCTCCAGTTTTATCCATGCTGTCACACAGAGTAAAATTTTCTTCTTTTTATGGCCAAGTAGTATTCCATTGTGGAAATAGACCATAGCTGTTTTACCCACTCATCTACTGATGGATACTTGGGCTGCTTCCATATCCTGGCTACTGTAAATAACTC
Source organism: Tonatia bakeri (assembly GCA_004024845.1). NCBI lineage: Eukaryota > Metazoa > Chordata > Mammalia > Chiroptera > Phyllostomidae > Tonatia > Tonatia bakeri. The sequence continues at coordinate 214,006 of PVIA01000841.1, forward strand.
CGTAATGAACATAGGGGTGCATATATTCTTTCATTTAGTGTTTCTGGTATCTTTGGCTAAATTCCCAGAAGTGGGATCTCTGGGTCATAAGGCAGAACCCCTTTAAATTTTTGAGGTATCTCCACACTGCTTTCCACACTGGTTGCACCAGTCTCCATTCCCACCAACAGTGCAAAAGGGTTCTCCTTTCTCCACATCTTTGCCAACACTTGTTGTTCTTTGATTTATTGAAGTTTGTTTCTTTCCTATCCAATGTGAACTAATCAAAAAACTTAAAAAACCCTGAAATCATTTAAATGTTTTTATTGTTTTTTAGGTTTGATTTTTAAAGCTTTGCAAGTAATGAATAACAACAGGGTGGAACAAAAGTAGGTTTACAGTTATGAGTATGCAAAACAGAGTTAATTCTTACATTATTATTAATTACATTATTATTAATGTGTTACTTTCCATACAAACATATGTAAATCTATTTTTGCTGCACCCTATAGTAAGATTCCCTAAGAGCATCTCTGAAAGCATTAATTATGGACAACATCCAAATAAATATTAAGAAAACATTTAAAAATATATACAGGATAAGAGAAGAAATCTCATGTTAAGCCCTATAAGTTTAGAAGCATTGACAGTTGAGAAAAATAAAACTTGGCAGTGTGCACATAGGTAAAAACATTTTCTTATTAGAAATGATTATACAGAATAAATACCCTGAAAAACCCTCACAAATGAAACATCTACAACTCTGAATAAAATGAAAAAAAATAAAAGGATGAAAAAAATGGAAATTTCAGAAAAAAATACAAAAAATTCTACACAGATAAAATCATTATAATATATTCATGTACTTTATTTCATTTATTATCTCTATAGAGACAATCCTCTAGAAAACTGGGTTGCTTCTTGAAGGGCAGAATTAAGAGGTCTGGTTTAAAGTTTATTATATGTCTCAAATTTTCCATACTTTTCAGAATCTTAATTTGGTAAAAATATTTATGTTATGGTCCCAGAAAGGCATATTTAATTGGTCTGGGGGTGGGATCAGATCTTGATAATTTTTTTTGTCTGTTCACTTTCTATTTAATCTTTATTGTATTTTTCCCATTACAGTTTGGTCACACCCTCCTCTCCCCAGCATTCAGCACACCGTTGTCCATGGCCATCCTGCCAAGGTCGAGGAGCCTGCCCTAGAGCAAATGCTTTTCTGTTGATTAATGACCTCTCCTCCACTCCTTTAGCCTGGATTCCTGAACAGAACTCTACTTTGCTCTTCTTACTTCATATCACGGGATAAATATCCATTCATTAAACTTATCTGTCAAATCTCTGCTGCGGACTCTCAAATCACTGTAGTCTTCTTGTCCCCTCGTTTAGCCCTTGCACCATATGACTAAATGCTTACTGGACATTTCATTTGAATGTCGAATCCCCCTTACATATCATCTGCCAACCACATTAGCAGTCACTCCTGTGAAAATGGAGATTATTATGCTAAGTGAATCAAAAAAAGACAAATACCACATGATCTCACATATATGTGGCATCTAATGAACAAAATAAACTGGCAGACAAAATAGATCCAAAGGTGTGGACACATGGAACAAACTGACAGCTGCGATATGAGGGTGGAGGGGGACTGGATGAAAGAAGGGGAAGGGAGCAGCCAAAGAACATACATGCACAACCCGCAGACACAGACAACCGTGTGGCGATGGCCAGGAGGAAGCGCGGCCAGGCCTGGGTGGAGGCAGACAAGGGGAGGAGAATGAGGACATCTGTAATAATGTCAACAATGAAAATAAAGTTTAAAAAGTGCAGTCATCTTTGATGTTGTCTCCTTCAGTTTTCTCCCCCATCGTCTTCAGGTCCTTTACTATTTTTCTACCATAATGGAATTCTTCATCCTTTCCTGCTTTCTCGAGTCCACCAGTGTAGTCCCGGCCCTCACTCTCCGGCGCGGCTATGAGTTCTAACAGACGTCTGGCCTTATGGAATCTCGGCCTTCTCACCTCCAGTGTTTCCTGTTCGTGTCTAGCAGATGATTGTTTTTAAACATTGCTTTAATTTCATTCCCCACCTCTTATCACTCCCTGCTTCCCTCCTCCCATATCAAAGTTCTACATACTTTGCCCCAAGCCTTTCTACCTAACATTATTTAAAATTACTTTTTTCCTGGTAAGTCTGTCAGATGTATTTCACAGCATTCCTTAACTTGATTATTCAGTGTTTCCCAAGTCTATACTTTCCACTGAGAATATTTGGTGCTATAGGAGTAAACATCAAAAATGTTCACTTACATATTTAAATTTAATGTAAACTGGAAAGATACACAGATACTTCAAATTCATTATTTGACAGATTTTTGTTTCTTAGACTGAGACTAAAGTAAATATTAAAGTTTTAAAAAGTCAATACAAATAAAATATTAAATATGCAACATGGGAGAATTGTGAGGGTGATATATGAACAGTTGACATCCATAAAAAGCGTCATTGATGTTATTTTCACCTCCTGGAATAATGCGGGGTGGATTCCACTCATCCTTTCAGTCCTAATTTAACTTCAGAATTCTCTGAAATGTCAACCATGCCAAAGTGGCTGGAGAAAGATGGCAAAACAAAGAAAGGAAACAGAAGCCACTGTTTTGGACCAAGAACCCTGGTAATGTGCAAATGAAAGGTTTTCCTGAGTGGTAAGACTGGAGGCTGATGTGTCAGCTCTGGAAGTGGGCCACACTTTTCAATGGAAAAGGGACAAAGACAGCCAGGATCAGTACTGACTCGGATGTCTCAGGGGAGCACAGTTCTCTCTCACTTGCCTTCCAGGCAAGCAGAGCTCCCGCTGAAATGTGGGCACCCGCAGACTGAGACACATCTGTGCTCTAGTCCTGCCATCCTTCTGTCTTTTAAAGCAGCCATCACTTCTTCCCCTTCTGCTAACTCCCTGCCCTGGTCTGTGCTCTCTAAGTGGAGACCAGGAGCCAGGAGCTCGTCTGGGATGAGAAGGTGCCAGGCACAGGTATAGGATGTGAGCAAATGTACCACGGGGTGTTGTAGCTTGTCTGGGCTCTTCCCGCACACTTGAAAGACCAGTCTGAGGCAGTGGGGAAGAAGTCCAGAGTGACAATTACTGTTATTCATCCTCCTCCCACTCTATCGATAGAGGTTTTCCCCATAGTTAAATCATGGCCTCATCACAGCACTGGTTTTCCTTTACTTTCTCACTCAGGAATCTCCTGCACTCTCACTGCCCCCACAAACACGCCTGACTGGGTGTCATTCTGGTAATCAAGGTGCCTTTGAGGCATCCTTGCCTCTCTCTTCCCCTGGAATTGAATCAGTCAACTATGAAACCAGTTTTTCACAACAATTTTTTAGTGGTTTCACTCTTTATCAAACAAGAAGAAGAATTTCAAGTGAAATCGAGGTGTGCGTGTGTATGAGTGAAAACAGAACTAGGGGTTGGGTGTCAGGTTTACTTTAAGCTCGCCTTTAACAAGCTGGGTAGTCAGGTGCAACTTGGCTTCCTTATCGGTAACGTGAAGGATGGGACTGGAACACCTGTAGTCCTCTCCCCCGTTAAATGAAAGTGAAGAAAGCCTTTCTCTTAAGTTTATTCGAGTGTTTCCCAACATTTCCTTTCACCTTCCATGGGCCCACTGACAGCAAGTGTGTCAGCTGATTTAAGTTCTACTTAAGAGAGGCAGGTGTTAGGTTTAATTTAAATGCTTACAGTATTCTGAGTATCGAGGGGAACCACATGACTGGTTTTATCAGCTCCTGGTCTGAGTAAAAAATGGTGAATGTTTTGAAGAGTTGGGACTCAGAGGGGGTAAAAAGATGTTTTCAAAAGTGAAGGTAGTCTGCTTGTTTACCGAAGTTACTGAATAATAATCATTCACAGACTGACTTTCAAAAAATCTAAATACAACCAATGGAACACTTTTAAGCTGAGATCTGAAGAAATCTGTCAGTTTATTCCCTTGCTTCAGTAAAGCATTATTTCAATATCTGAAGCTCCACTCTCTGCTGAGTACTCCCACTGGTAGAGCACTCACAATGTTGCTAGTCCTTTCCAGGCAGTGCTGATAGGCTTAACACGTGTGTGCTCCTCCCAGGGAGCTGTGAAGCACTCCGATTACACATCACTGGGTGGGCACATGCTTGTGTGCGTGTGTGTGTGTGCGCGTGTGTGTGCGTGTGTGTGTGTGCGTGTGTGTGTGATGAGGAAAGTTTGCAACTCTTTGTTTTCCTTCTCAGGGAAAGCTTAGCATTTAACAAAAGTATGTTCTGGGTGGTCATTTCTGCTCATGCTTCTGATAGCTTAGAATTATGCTATGAGATTATTAATGTGTTGCCATTAATTTTTTCCCTAAATTTTTAATCTTGACTTGAGATGCTTCATGACAAATCCTTATTTTCAGGAACATGAGAGTTGCAAGAGCTCTAAGAAGGGTCATTCCTAACGACCTCTCTATTACAGGCTGTTGCCATGTGGACACTCAGGGCACACGTCATTTCCCAGGGACATGGCTCAAAGGGTTTCTTTCAGAATCAAAAATCATTGTCTACCATTCTGGCTGAACAAGTCATTGATCCTCCTGCACCATGTCCTCCATTTTCAAGGAAAACTTTTAAAGGAATAATGCTGCTGAAGAAAAATAATCTTATGAAAAAATCCAAGATTTTAATTATTCTTTTCAAAGTTTTTAGTGCTTCCTTAATATATAAACTAGTGTGCATCAGAAGATCTTTATTTTGTTCTCTATTTGTAAGAACAGCAGCAACAACAGAAGAAAGCATTCATGGGTAGCCACTGAACCATAGGAGTTTGGCTTTTACTCCATGAGGTCCTCCCAAAAGACTGACAGGATTGTGATCCTTGTTTTAACTGCTAATGAAACGGAGACTCAGAGAGGTTAAGCATCCTGCCCAATGTAATACAGTGGATATGTGCTGACCTCCCTCATTACAGAGTTTATATATCCTTCTCTATACTACATAATTTCAAAAATACTGTAATTTTTTCCATTAATAAAGAATTTTTCAGTTTTCTAAAAGATTTTTATTTATTTTTACAGATGGGAAGGGAGGAAGAGGGAAACATCAATGTGAGGTTGCCTCTCAAGCACCCCTTACTGGGGACATGGCCCATAACCGAGGCATGTGACCTGACTGGGAATCAAACCAGCAACCCTTTAATTCGAAGGCTGGCCTTCAATCCACTGAGCCACACCAGCCAGGGCTACAGTTGTGTAAAGAAGCAACAATACCTGCTTTCAAGTTCTCATAAAAAATGACTGGCATTAATTTAGAACACAAACAGAACAAGCTACACACATGCATCCATGGTTTGGAAAAACAGTGGATTGGTCTGCAATAACAATTTAGTTCCAGTATGATCATCTCTTCAGTGTTGGAAGGACCTTTAGAAATTTCCTCAAAATCTCTGGGGTGGGGGTCCCCTCTAACACTGCCCTTGGGGGAACTATGTGTGCTGATTTAGTGACAGGACATACAGAACTCTTCAGGCAGAACAGTCCATATTTGGGCAGCTTGAATGATTAGCACAATACTTAACATTTATATACTCTTTGCAGTAGACATGTTACTCAGCTCTTTTACACACCATGTTTCATTTATGAAAGCTTGTTCTTATTTTGAGTCCACGTCTGTTCTTTCGTTTACTTCAATTCATAAGAGCAGTAGAAACTTTTTCTGTATAGGATGTAAATGAGGCGGGGGAAAGTGTTGGGAATAACTTTTAATTTAGTATTCATAATGCACTATCTTTTTGCTAAGGTCATTTTGGTGAACATATGCCTTGTAAATTTGACAGTGAGTATTTGCTTCCCCTTCCAAATCTGTAAGACCAAGCAAGAGCTTTGCTAATGGATCTCTGTGCTTCCCCCTCCCTTTTCCTCCCTTGACAAAATGCAACACTGAAGGCAAGACTGTTTCTGACCAATGGCAATAACTTGCCACCTTGGCAACAGTGGGTCTGTCTGTAGAGAAAGGATTACAAAGTATGTCTTTGCTGGCTAAAACTCAGCTTTAGTTTTAGAGATTGCTTTTTTTTTGGATTTATTCGTTTTTGACAATGTTGGTAAAACACACAAAGTAACTATGTTACACCTTAAGTGTACTGCTTTGCATCTTTAAAAAGTTCATACTGAGGGCTTGAGGATTGGAACAAAAAATAAGCCTTGTCTTTCCCTTCTAATTTGGAAAGATGCCATATATTTTTAATTTAGGTTTTCTGTGTATAAATAAGATATATCCTTGTCCCCCCCCCCCACTTTTCTCATCCTTGTGTGAAAATTTAAGTGTGAAAAAAGGAGTATTCAGTCAGATATAGTTCAGGAAATGCATATGCAAGAACCACGTGGGTAAAATCAGGTAATTTCACCAGGACAGTTCCAATTCCTGCATGACTCAAATTTGTGGGACATGCTTATGCATCCTTCAGGTAAGAAAAAGTCAGCCACACTGTTGGTACAGCTTTCCAATCAGGCTTATATCCCTCTAACCTTTATTCGACAGGCAAATTTCACCTTTTGATTTGTGGGTGAGTGTGCTCCATGCTAAGAATTTAAAAGCACGGTCATCACTAATTTTACCCGATCCTTCACTTTGTCAGGGAAGATTAAACCAGGACTTTAGTCAACTGTACTGATTTCTTCTAAGAATCTTCTGAGAGGGATTTTTGTAATTATTTTTTCTCATTTAGCATATCAGTTATTTAATACCCACAGATACGTTGATTTTCCCTAAGATAGGGTAACATTGAATCAAACTCTCAGTTTTTTAGCCCTTCCTCTAAAAGTCATGTTCTTTCTAAAATTGTAGCTGATGGCTGGTCAGTCTGTGGGAGGCATTTAAAAGAATTACACTAGGAATCAAAACTCTCTGCTTGCATATTTTTGTGTACTGAATTTATGTGATAACCACAATTTATGGAGTATTAAGTATTAGTTACTGGGTTTTAATCCTCAAGTCTGAGTTAAGTGGCAATATCCCCATTTTATAGCTGAAAAGACCGAGGATTGGAGTGGTTAAGTAAGCTGTCTGGTGTTATGAGTGAGAAAGCTGTCCTCCAGTAGTGAAAGGACATATCAGAGGGAAGGGGAAGGCTGGTGGGTAGCAGTTAGTGTGAGGGGCAGTGAGAAAGAAGAACTGGCCATATTTAATCTGAACCAGATTGAGTTCAGGACATATTATTGACCTTCAATTCACTGAGTATTGAGGACAAGGCTCATAGTTATCCTTGTATAGTTCCAAGGAGAAGAAAAATGGTGAGGAATATTTTCGCTCAAATACAATGACATGGAGAAAATATGCTTCTAAGAAGCAGAATTCTACCTTCATCCCCACCCCATTCATAAAACATACATCTGAATTTCCTGAAGAGGGATCTAACAGTTAAAATTGTTATAAGATGGGCAAAATGGAGACATCTCAAGTATTTCCTCTTGAAAAGTATTCAAATAGACACAGAACCAATTGTCAATGATGCTACAGACTTTCTTCAGGACAAACACTGAGGACACCACAGAGAACAAGACAAGCACAGCCCTTCCCCTTTAAGAGCTTAGGCTGAGAGCAATGTTTGGAAAAGCTAGAGAGTAGAGGAGGTACGAAAGGAGAGAGTTATCAGGGAAGCTGCTCAGAAAAAGGACAGGGTCAGAGGACAAGAGATAGGATGCTTCAGAACTATGTCTGCCAAGTGACAGTTTTATCCAGGTTGTGCTGGGGCACAGTGGTGAGTGACACGCCATCCCCACCCACGAGGACCTTCCAGACAGAGGGTGGCCCACACTTTAGAGGAGAAGAAAGAGTGCAGAACTGTCCTAGCTGGGACTCATCCCTTAGGATCTCACTCTTGTTTCTCTGCAGTCCCCTCAGTGCTGAGTGCCGGTGCTTTTGGTCTGTCCTTGTGAAGACTGGGCGCTTGAGCTTGTGATGCGCACTCACTGCAGCACTTCTTAGGCAGGTCAGCCCTGCATTTTCTGTGAAAATAATAACCCCAGTCTTTGAGTAACTACTTCCCGTAGTGAAACAGCTGTGTCAGAGACTCAGTAGTCACATCACTGTTCAGGAGAGACAACAAATGCAGGTATGATAAATGTGACACTTATTCAGGTTGTATGTTTGCATTAGGAATGAAGCTATTTTAAAAAAAATAATAATGCCCAAAATGTAATTTGACCTCATTTAAATATTTTCTACCTTTTTACTTCTACACTAACTGAAATATTTTCAATGTTCTAAGATATGTGACAAATGTCCAGTGGAGCACAAAAGCAGTACGTTTCCCTCTATATTGTTGTTATTTATTGTTGAGATATGGTTTATTAATCAATCCCTGTCTCGTTACTGAAACAACTTAATAAGGTTTTGCACAACTAATGGTTTCCATCAGCATTCGTCACTGAGTGGTCTTCCACCTAAGGAACAGGCCTGGTGTTCCGAAAATCGTCTGTGCTGGGGGGAGAGGTCTTATTACCACAAAGGTACTTATATTACCAGCAAGTTTTAGGGGGAAGCTAATTTAAATCAATCTATGAAATGATCTCTGTAGAGAACTATGTGACAATTCCAATAACATACTATCTATCATTTTATCTAGGAAGTTAAATATCTACTGTTTTCTCTGCTACCAGCCAAGCAGAAGGAAACAGCACTTACATGCAGCATGCCATGGTTAGAACAGGCGCCTCAGTGTAGGCCAGAAATCTGGGCAGACACCAGGAGCAGCACAGGCCAGCTGAGCTGGGCCACCTCTCTCCTGAGCTGCCTCATCGGTAAAATAAAAGGAAGGCTGGTATGTGTTTTCTCTAATTTTTCCTCAAAGTCTAATGTTTTATGGCTATTACATTAGCTACTTGCCATCATGAAATGTATGTTAAGGTAGAAATGAAGACACACTTTGAATCAGCTCAGCGAAAGCTCTGGAAGGGACTCTAGTGAAATGGAAAGGGAGCCCAACTAGGAGTGAGCAGGCTGCTCCAGTTTCAGCTCTGTCAACAACCAGCTGTGTGACCTTGGGCAAGATGCTGACTCAGTAGTTCCTGTAAGTGTTTTTGCTTCTGAGATTCTGTGAATTTGACAATGATGTAAAAGTCAGGATGAGGGCATACACTGTACCTGATATTACCAGGAAGTGGATTTGGGACTTTGGGGGATCTAGGGAAACTTGGATTTGCTACACTTTTCGCTTTATTTTTTCCTTTAGTAGTATTACAAGGTAGGTGTTAATGGAACAGTTTGTAGCTTTTTAGATTACCTTTGACAGGACTTTGTTGACATTTAAATAGGCGGAGAGTCATTACTTTTATTTCATAAATCTTCTGGATATGGAACCAATTGAGAAATGGGCAGAGCCAGAGAGATCAGGACCCAATGTTCAACTATTGACACTGGGTTTCTTAGATGTTTCCTTAGTAGCAGAAAATTTGGTTGTTTCTGACTGTTCTTCCCCTAAGCATACGCTTTGGGATGATCTACTAGAATTATGTAAAGAAAACATGCTCAGAGTTACTGCCTCCCCTCTGCTGAACCCCAGTCGCTGACACAGAGGGAGAAGGTGCAACAAGAAGAAATGCTGGGCCCTCCCCCGTGTGTACTCACCAAGGGAAGGTTAGGATCTGGAGGAGGCCGGTGGCAATGAGGGCAGTCAGGGGTTAGGGGAGGCCAGTACAAATAACTGGGGCTGGTACTGGAAGAGGAGTGGGGGTCTGAATACAACACCCCATAAAGATTTTTGTTAGTCTACCCTTTTGGGGGACCCTCAAAATATTTTTCACCTTGGCCTGAACTGTTCTCTGTTGCCCTCATGGAAGCCCTCTATCCTCTGTGGGTCTGAAGGAGCGTGTGCAAGGGCTGAGCCATGCATACTCAGTTCCTTGTTCCAATCTCCCCATCATGTGTGCCTTTCCTCCTTGTTTGGAAGACCCAGAACAGCATGTGGGGCAGCCAGAGGGCCTGTTCCTCTAGAGCTCTTTCTCGGAAACACGAGCCCAGGGCAATGACAGTTTCCCTCCCAGGCCTGTTACCATTCTACTCATGGTGGCAGGTATTTATCAGAAATATACCCCCCTTTTATATTTTAATTAACACTAAGGCTGAGTCTGCATAGGCAAAAATAATTATGTATTAATTAGCCTGAGACCCTGTTTCCCCCCACTCTTTGTCTTCATCTAGGGCAAACACGAATTCTTGTCCAGGAATTCCACATAAGTGTTTCAGGGTTTAATTAGAGGTCTGAGATCATGCTGAGATCTGTCCTCTGGGGGTAAACCCAATACACTGAGAATTGCTTTTGCCCAGTTTCCTCTATACCAAGGCTCAGGACTATAATATCTGGTTTTATATCAGATCACGCTACATTAGTTTATTTGGGTGTAGTGGACATCCTGGGAGCTTTCATGACGGTGGTGATAGAAATGGTAATTCCTTGATTTAAAGGTGACTTAAATACGGTAGAGCTAAGGAAAAAAAGCACCTCTCCTCCCCCCAAATGCCTGTCTTTGTGAATATACCTCACAGACAGTCCCCCATGACTGAGTCCTCCTTCCCCTATATATACCAGAAACAATGGGACTAGATTTGTGTCCAAGCTGGGCATCAATATGGATGCATGTTTGTGGCCAAAAGACAATGGAATAGAAGGATTTCTAGAAATCTACAGACTAAAAGTGAGAAAACTGAATGAGTTTTAAATAAAACTAGGACTTGTGACCACAAATTCAAGTACTAAATCTATGCCCACTGTATTTTGAGAACACTGTCAAACTACACCAGGGGCCTTGCATCACATCGAGTGAATGCAGAGAAAAGCCACGAAGGCAGTCACTGTTCCAGGAGCAGCGGGGGTGGGGGTGAGGGGGCACTGAGAAGAAGTCAGAGCCCTGACTTATTGCTCTCTAGAGCCTGCGTGCCCACTTGGAATCTGGGCTCATCACGGTATATTGAGCAAATTGTTTCAACACTGTGTGCCTAACTTTCATCATCTCTACAGTGACGTTTAAAATGGTCCTTCTGTTCCAAGAATGTACATGTTGGATCTGATCTGGTAAAGTGGGTACAACCAAAGGAGGGAGGCTTGGAAAACAATTTATTTGCCCACAGGTGGCAGGGAGGGGGCACAAATACCACACAGAGCCATCAAGGAAGTGCCAGGTCTTGGGCAGGTGTCAGAAGACAGGAAGGAGGGGCAAGTCTAAGCCAGAGCCTTAGTGGAGATTTTGAGGGAAATGTAGGGCAGGGCAGAGTAAACAGTTCAAGAATGGTCAGTTCGAGTAATACCCATGGTTTTGGGCTATGGAGGTGACTTCTTGTTGCCTGGTGTCTGGCCCTGGGGTGATTTAGGGCAGGGGAAATATTGGTGTGGTGTGTGAGCATTAGATAAGGAGGTGGTTGGGGCTGCAGGCTCGGGATTGGCTCGTCGGTGTAGTAGAGATGTGCTCCTGGCTAAGCCTTTGCTAGATCTGAGAATTGGCACCCCTGGGAGGGGCCCCTCTCTCCACGTATACGAGGCCCCCAAATGCCAAAGCATCAAACATACAAAAAAATAGTTAATGTAGTTGGTCCTATGATTACTGGATGATAAACAGACAGATGCAGAATCTGAGAAAACACACAACAGCAATTTACTGTAAGATTTAATGACTTCATATGCATGTAGTCTACCAGCCCAAACTGGTCTCAAGTACCTAGTCTTACTGCATGGAGACTGAAGCATGGAGGTGAGTTCAGCTGCCTCTGTCCTAACAGAATAGGGCCCAGGACAAGTAAGGCCTTGCAGAGTATGTAGGAGAGTTCAGCAAGAACTGGAGAGTTTTAAACAGGGCTCCATGGTGGGTGGCATGTTGGGATCATAAAAATATTTAAGCTCAAACAATTTACATATGTATGCATTTTTCAAGCAGCTAATTAAATGTATACAATGTAGGTCAAATTCTATAGAACATCAAATAGACTAAAAGTTATTTACAGAGATTTAAATGTTTTAATTGTTTGGTTGGCATTTTGTTGATATTCAAGAGGAAGAAAATCAGAATATAAAAGACATACATTAATAAGATAAATTTTTTAACATAAAGGTAGAGATGAGTAGTTTTTTTGGCCCGTGCATGTTTGAGACAGCCACAGTGTCTGCACTGGGGGTGATGTGAACCTTTAGGATGCCGTGGGTGTGTCACTGAGGGGGACAGGTTTTGCCATCTCTTCCCCTGTGTGTGAGACCCTGAGTTAAATAGTAGGGGGGGGGGTTGGACTTGGATTTATAAAACCTAGTTGTATCTCTTTGCCACTTCCTAGCCACATGACTTTGACTCATTCCCACATGCAAATGGGAACAATGGTGATTTAATAGGAAGGCCCTGGAGCTTCAGAGAGAGAGTGTTTTTGAAAGTATCTCAAGTAATTACTTACTCTTGTTGTCCTGGCTTCTGTAACCAGTCATAATTGCCGTCTTCGGGACGTCCCCTGCATTTTTGTAGAGTCCACTCAGAGGGCAGATCATTCATTCCTGACATTCATGGGAACTCCTCTCCATTGTGTATGTAAATGGATGAGAGTTCAGGCTTCGTTTTCTTTCTGACTTTATTCCTCTAAGCCAATGATTTTCAACCTTTTTCATCTCATGGTACATGTAAACTAATTACTAAGTTCTGTGGAACACCAAAAAATATACTATATCTTTTCTGATTTGACAAAAAACGATAGGTATAATTTTGATTCATTCACACCAGGTGGCTATTGTTGTGTTGGCTGTTATCATTTTTAATTTGATAATCTAAGGGAAAAGAGATTAGTGCCCCTGAATAAATAGTCAAGCATTTCATGTTTTCAAACTTCTTGTGGCTTACCAGTTGAAAAATCACTGATCTAAGCCTCAGGTTTCTCATCATTAAAATGAGAATAATACCATCAACCTCATGGGTTGTCATGATAATTAAATAAAATTATACCTGCAGAATACTTAGCTCAGTACCTGACACATAATAATCACTCAGTAAATGGTTGCTATTATTAGTCTCAATTCAAGTCCACACAAAGAAGCTTGATCTACACTTTTAGGATTCAGATACAAGCTAACCTATATCTCAGCCAGACACAGTGAAAAAAATCAGCGAGAAAGTAAAGGGAGCTCACAAATATTACTGAATGATCATTGGTCAAAAGAGCTGTAATGAAAAGACAAATGAATCTTCTTTAACTTACAACAAAGCTCTGCCATAGTTCACGGTGTTTCTTCAAGAACAGATAATACTCTAATAAAAACCTACTGGCTCTTTATAATTAACCCCCCCCCCCAATTTCTTACGTTTAATTAACAATGAACTTTTATTGTTAATACTGAAAACTTAAAGTAATGTTAATGACCATAAGAAAACTATCGTTTCACTTAAATGGAAATTATTTAAGGAAGAAACACACTCATGACTATTCCAGTCAGGTAAGTAACAAGCACCTATGTCTAGGCACTGCAGTAGGAGGTGGCTTAGGAGATATATGGGTCCATAAGCAATAAATCAACAAACAGCAAGTGCTAGCAAGTATGTGGAGAAGAGGGGATCCTCGTGCACTGTTGCTGGGAATGAAGACTAGTACAGCCACCGTGGAAAGTGGTTTGAATTTTCCTCAAAAAATTAAAAATGGAACTGCCTTATGACCCCATGATTCCAATTCTGGGAATATATCCAAAGAAACTTAAAACACTAATCTGAAAGAATACATGCAGTACTGTTTATTGCAGCACTGTTTACAATAGCCAAGATTTGGAAGCAGACTAAATGATGAATGGATAAAAGAAAACTGTGGTACATTTTCTAAATGGAATACTACTCAGCCACAAAAAAGACAGGAATCCTACCTTTTGAGACAGCATGGATGGACCTGGGGAGTATTATGCTAAGTGAAATAAGCCACTAAAGGAAAAACAAATAACATATGATTTCATTTATATATAAAATCTAATGAATAAAATTAACAAACAAAATAGGAACAGAGTCATAGATACAGATAACAGACTGACGACTATCGGAGGGGAAGGGGGCTGGGAGTCTGGGTGAAAATGGTAAAGGGATTAAGCAAAAGAAAAAACCCTCATAGACACAGACAACAGTATGGTGATCACCAGAAGGGCAGGAGGTTAGGGGAGGTAGAAGATGGTAAAGGGAGGACAAATGGTGATGGAAGGAGACTTGACTTGGGGTGGTGAATGCACACTACAAAATATAGATCATGTATTAGAGAATTGTATGCCTTTAACCTATATCATTTTATTAACCAATGTCACCTCAGTAAATTCAATTTTTTAAAAAAGAAACTACTGGATGTTCAGCTGACAGATCAGCAATAGTGAAAAGATAATGCAATGAATTTCAATGATTATCTAAACACAAAATCACAGAGCCACGTTTGTGAGCATTATTAATCATGTGCTGTGGACCTGGCAAAAGAAACTAACAGAAGCATCAGATGAGATGCTTTTCCTTCTCTGATTTTTACATTTCAATATTCGAATTTTGAGAATCAACCAAAAAGAGTGGTTTCTTGGAGCAATCCCTCTAAATAGCAGGAACATGCACGTTCTTACTGCAGAAACAAAATGGGGTGCGGAGGAAGCACCCTGAAAATGGCAAGTACTTCCCAAAGTGCCTGGACCTCCTGCTTTTGCTAATACTTACATTCCCAAAGAAAGCATGTCCCAGTCCAGAGAATTTATATGTGCGTGCGTGTGTGTGTGTGTATGTGTGTGTGTGTGTGTGTGTGGTGTGTATATATATATTTTAAACCTGCAGTCACTTTTTTATTTTAAATTACGCAAATCACCTACTTGTTTTCTGAAGTTCTTGAAATCAATAGGTCTTCTTGGAAAACATATTGAGAAAAGATATATCTTACAAACTTATGAAACTCTATTCTTATTTTTAAGAAAATCAGGATATTCATTATGGTGAATCGTTACAAAATAAAGAAATAAAATCAGCAGCTTTCTCATATACCACCTTGTTACAAAGAAAATATAAAGGGTAAATATTACACTTATCTTTATGACTAAAGCATTGACATCCAGAAGAGTTTTTAAAATTTGCAGGAATGGGATGAATAAAATTACATCTACCTGACAGTCTGACAAACAGGTTTGAGAACATGACAGCACATCAGGGTAAATGGACAGCTGTACCTTAGAAAAATCAGGCTTGCTTTTTTTTTTAGTCACTTTGGTATAAATTTACTCACTTAGTGTATTATAAATAAAATTCAGACTTGTTGTAGGGAAGGTGGTGAGGAACTTGACCAAATGATTCTAAATTTCACTTTGGAGAAAGAACGTGCAAGTACAGAGAGTGGAATTCTGAGAAACTAGAGCGCCAGGAAGAAACACTGCCTAAGCAGGTACTAAAATGTGTCATAAAATTGCCAAAACTAAAACAGTGTAGTACTGGCTGAGAAACCGATGGTTAAGAAACAAATTAAAATGTCCTTCCTTCTTTGACCCAAATATGTATAAAAACTTAGGATTTGAGAAAGTTAGAATATATAATATTGTTCACATTATTTATACTTGTTAAAAATAATGTATAAATGTAACAAGAAAATATGGGCAGATTTTAAGAATAATATTAGATTTGGGGAAAGTCTTTTTAAAGTATTAACACAAAAACTAGAAATAATTAAAAAATAAGATTGATGAGTTTAAGTATAAAAAAATTAAATGCTTCTGTATAATAATAAACATCTCAGGTGAAACTGAAAGCCCAATGGGCAGTAGGAAAAAAAATTTTTCTACATAGCAGAAGTCTACTATCTTTAATATAGAAAAATCTCTTACAAATTAATAAAAATGTACACTGCATTGGAAAATGGGCAAAATACATAAACAACAGCATACAGCAGAAACACTTTGGTTGTTTACAAAAATTAGTGGGACACCAAGACCTGAAGGGGAGAACTGACATTAAACTTATGAGAAAAAATGAAAAACAGAATTCTCACTAGTGAAATCATGTTTTTGTTACACTGCAAAGTATTTCAAACTTTGCTATACTGCTTACTGAAATATTACACTTGTATACTGGATGTGATTCTAATCTTCACTAAAGATCTTTTTAAATTAAACTCAAAAACCTTAAGCAAAAATGATATGTACTGGTTCACATAACTGGGAGGTCCAAGGTGTACTCTAGCTTCAGGCACAGCTGGAGTTCAGGGGCACAGACTTTGTTATCAGGACTCAAGTCTCCACTTTTCAGCTCTGCTTGCTCTGCACTGGCTTCACTCTCTGGTTGGCTCCATGTAATGCCCTGTTGGCTCAAACTTTTTATCCTATGAAGCTGAGCATTCTCAGTAAAGAGAGCTTCTTTTCCTTCACAATTCATTTGAGTATCACTGTACCAACATGAATAACAGGAGTACTCCTGAACTAGGGTTAAAGAGATTGGCTATGCTGACTGATCAGGTCTGAATTACCTATATACCCATGAAGCCTAAGGTTTGATTAGACCATCAGAACCACATGGACTGAAAATAGGGAGAGGTGGTTCCAAGAAATGTGGGAGTTTTTATAAGGAGATGAGAAGGATGCTGAGCAAAAATTAAACGTTTTATTTTGAGGTAACTGTGGATTCATATGCAGTTGTAAGACATAATATGTTAAGATTCCTTGTTCAATTACCTCCTGTTGGAAATCTTGCAAAAGTATAGTACTATACTTCATGAAGTTGTCATTTGGAATGGATAAAATGACTTGGATTAAATGAAAGCTCAAAATTTAAATTAACTATAGTACCATGCCTTAGACATCATAGTCAGTGTATAAATTTTGATTGGTTGATCTAGTCAAGGACCATTAATTTAAACTTAAAATTTCACCAAGTAGTTCACACCATTTATTTTATAATATTTATTAAGCACTTGCCACACGCAAAGCTACATGGAGTAAAGATATGAAGGTAGGAAATTGTGTGATATCCAGGGCAATGCTAATTGTCCAATGGAATTGCACTGCAGGTGTGAAGCAGATAGGCTGCTTTTGGCTGCAAGTAACAGAACATGTGACTAACAGTGTCTTAAATACATAGGGGTTTATTTTCTTCTCACATAGTAAGAAGAAAATAGATGATTGCTGGCATTGTTTACATTGCTCAGAATTCTGTGAAGGATGTTGGCTCTTTTCAGCTTTCCATTCTGTCTTCCTTCATTTGCTGCTGGCTTTTCCTCAGCTGCTTAAAATCCATTTTTTCCTTCACCTGAGTATATATTTTTATTGATTTTAGAGAGAGAAGAGTGGGGTGGTGGGTGGAGGGGGGGAGAGAGAGAGAGAGAGAGAGAGATACATGGATTGGTTGCCTCCAGTATGCACACTGATGGGGGCTGAAGCCCACAACTTAGGTAGATGCCCTGACAAGAAATTGAACCTGCAACCTGTTTAGTGTGGGGGCAGTACTCAAACCAATTGAGCCACCTGGCCAGGGCAAGGCCCATGGTTTTTAATATGGCTGTCAGAACACCAGGCATTACCTCCATATAAGAAAAAGAGGGAAGAGGAGGTTCCAGCCACATTTGTTTCTTCCATTAGGAAATGCAGCCATTTCCAGTTGCATAGGGGTGTGGAAAAAGGCTATCCAACAAAGGGTGACAACATTACAATTATTGTGTTAGAATGACCATAATTCACCCTCTGGGGATAAGCACATACGACTGGAGTTCTGGTAACAAAAATAGGGCAAATTGGCTGCTGGTGGGAAACTCCCATTATTCTACAGAGGAGGAGGAAAATCAGTGGTAAAACCTTGGAGGCCTTTTAGGAAGGTATAGGAATTTAGGTTTTATCAACAAAGACATAGTAGTTAGCATCTCTAACGAGTAGATTGGGTGCTTGATCGTTGTAAACCATGGCATACTTCTGGGGTTTTAGGTTGTATTGTGATTATGGAAATTGTCTTGGTATTTCACCTTTATGTCTTAGGAGAAAACACTGCCAAGTAGGCCTTATAGAGGAAAACTTTTGCAATCTATTTAGCAAAAATAGTTAGGAATGTATAAGAAAAGATGGACCTATTATTTATTCACCAGAAGTCTGATTTATATTGAAGCAGCCTGTCAGTCTTCAGAATTTCATGAACCTTTGAGGGCAAGAGATACAAGTGTCCCCTACAACCTGGTAGAGCCAAGTGACTGGCTGGCTGTTTGTCCTCCAACCTAGGACTAACCCCTCTTAAGAGGACTTGCAAATAGTCAGTATATACCAACTCAATGCCTCATGTCTAAATATGGCACAAATAACAATGTTTTTTTTTTTAGAATGCCAACTATATACCAGAATTTAGCTATGTGTCCCCATGTCATGCTTAAAGTGTTCATTGAAATAACTCTCCCAAAACGTGCCATTAAAATACTGGTCACTTTTGACCAAATATGGCAGATACTGGGAGATCTAAAATACTATGATTTATAGTTTTCTTGGTAAAAAATTCCTTTTAAGAAAAGTGCTATATAAAAAGATCTCTTTAAAAATTTAACCAGGTGTTTCCTTATTTAGTGAATATGCACATGCATGGTGTGCCTATGGTATTGGAATGACAGATTTGGTGGTGAGGCTGCATCCATCATTTTCAGTATCACTTGGTGTTAATTTTTAGTGATTATGTAAATTAGCTAAAGCTTCCACCTTTTGAAAGCTTGTTTCCTCTTTGTTGCTGTTGACTTTAATGAGTTTGCAGTAAGTTTTAGATCTTCATAAGAATTGTGACCAACACTGGCATCATTTAAAGAAATTAAAGTGAAGGTATATAAGGTTATACAAAGAAAATATTCAGAGATTTGTTCAGGATAGAGGTGGGAAGAGGTCATTCTGCCTTAACTTTTTCTAATGTATCGTGTTCCTTTCTTATGGGAAAATAAGAAAATGTGGTTATTCATTAAGACAGGTTAACCAGAAAGCAGAGTCTCTATGGCTATTTCACATCTAGAAATATTATTATAACACAGTTGCTAATACAGATTTAGTCAGCAGAAACCAAGACTTGAGGCAATGACAGATAAATAGATATAAGTATGAGTGACGTTGTAATTAAAAACACATGGTGATTTTTAACTGACTTTAGAGACCATCTAAAAGCAGTGTATTTGGATTCCTGTACAGGCATTCCCACACAGGCTATGCTACCATTTCATAAAGTGTTGTTCTGTTATATCCATTGGAATTTAGAAACTGCGATAGTTGGGGGCTAGCTAATGCGGCATAGGTCCAGAATGTATGTTTCAGAGCAATCATAATAGTAGTATCTGCCTATAAGGATTGTAGATCTAGATGAATTCTGTAAATCACCTGAAAACCTTAGCATATTTAAGTTGCCTGTATTATAACTTATGTCTTACTTTGAGATCCTTCCTTACTATTATACTTATGTATTTTTTAACCTATTGCTTCTGTGGCAAAGCATACTCCAGGTTGCCTACTTCAGTGTTCAGTGGATTGTTTAAAAGTTTAAACACAAATGTGTTTCAGCAAATAATGTAGTTGGGTTATGTTATTTGGGTTACGTAGTTTGGCAAATGGCTGTAGTTGGGTTTTCAGAGATCCACATGAGGATGAAATTGCATGGTCTTTCTTTGGTCTTGCAGAACAGGACCCAAGTCAATTGTTCCTTCCTTCCCCTGCCCTTCCTTCCTTCCTCTCCCTTCCTCCCTCCCTCCCTCCCTCCCTTCCTCCCTCCTTCCCTCCCTCCCTTCCTCCCTCCCTTCCTCCCTTCCTCCCTTCCTCCCCTTTTTCCTAGATAGCTCACATTCAATCCCCCTTGGGTGGGCATTTTTTAAGCAACTGCTTAAGTCCCTAAAATTATACAACATTTGGCAAAAGAGAAAACCAAACACTGAGAAACTCATACCTGTATGGTTAGAAATAGCCATCAGGTCTGCCCACTTCCGACTCAGTAAACTTTCCAATACTACATTCTTCTACGTACCAGGTGACAAAGTAAAACAATACAGCATTCTTTTACTGGCATATATAGTTTCATAAAGCATTCAACTGAATTACAGAATATAATCTAGGAAATTAAGAATATTTTCTTCACAAAAGAACATTTACATGTGTTCTTTGTCTTGTGACTGGTTTTAATGGGTCTACACAGAGAATAGTTCCATTCAATGGTAATTCCTATTAAAAATATGACTGTATTTTTGGCTAGGCTAAATGAGCTGCTTGTGTTTTGAAGAGCACTGGATTGCTTATGAAGGATGTTGGCCCATTAGAAGTAAATAGCAAACATAAGAATTTTCAAATCACCTTTGTATTCAAATAGGAAAATGTATTAGAGAGAAACTTTGCTTTCTGGAATCCATGTATTGTGTAAAGCAAAGAAAAGAAATGCCGTCTTATTGATGGAAGAGTCTCATATTAGGATTTCACAATTTGAGAGAGGGACACTAATGAACCTTCTACCTAGAAAAATGAATAGAAAGTGTACATTCATGGAAAATAAATCACACCAGTTAAGATTTTCTAAGTTGCTTGACATGATGTGTTCTAACTTATACTTTAAACTTGTCTGCTTTCATATATCTCTTAAATAGCAAAGTTAAATATATATACACACATATACAAACACACATGCCAGTTTATTTCAGAGGTTACAGGAATAATGCATGCCATTTCCATTATTTTATAAGGCTAATTTAGCAGAGCTGAAACAATGTTTTTATGTGACAGGATTAATACTTGGGGCTTTGTGAGTTTTCTGAGAGCAGACATTCTGCAGCTTATAGAACCTGTAAACCTCTCCCATCTGAGGGAATCAGATTCGACTTACAGTGGTAGGCAGATCCAAAAAGGAAAATGAACATCTGATCTAGTTCACGCTAGAGCGCAGCCTGCCAGCTAATATTGTGTTGGAAGGTCCAGCTGTGAGGGATGCTGTGTGTGTATGTAGGGGTAGTTCTGGCTGTCACAAGGGTTGTTTTGTTGAGCTTGTTGGATCTCCTTATAGAAAACAGCCCTGTCCTGTTTATCAGGTTTCTTTAAAATCCTTCTCAGTGCTATCCAAAATGCATTAGCTATTCTGTGTGTCAGCATGCCTTCTTTCTTGAGTAGAGCAAACAGGGCAGCCTCCCTTCAAATGTAATCCAACACCTTAAAGGCAAATTTTTGTTATCATTTACGTGGGTAATTACAGGTATTCCTGCTATAATTTATAAAAGTATAGGAAGTTTAGTTTTTTTTTAGTCATGGGTTTCCATCACATAAAGTTGTCTGACTGGTTCCCATGTGTCACCCTCAAATCTGTTGTAAAGCATTCATTTTTTACTTTCAATTGCAGTTCTATTGTTTTTAGCCACCACAATAGGGGTAGATGGTTACATGAGGTAGGAAAGTTTAAACTTAAAAAAAGGAACAAGGGTCCTTCAGGTAACTCTGATTTTAATCTAGCTGAAATGTTTTAGTTTTGATTGATTGATTTTGCTACCTGACTATCAATCCACCAAAGACCTTAAAAACATGCATTGTGAGAAATAAAGGTTAGGCTATTTATCTCTATTTCTTCCCAGTGTGTTAGTTTATAAACAGAAGGTTTTAGCCAAACACAATTAAAATGTAAGTAAAGAAATGAGTGGTACATTTTAATGATATGTTTTATTCCAGAAATAAGACTTTCTGTAATCATAATCACATTATGTTTTTTTTTTCCTCTGGAGTAGTTAATATATTTTGTTACCAGAATGCCTTTTGCATAAAAGAAGTTAACATAAATTATTGGATGGCTTTAAGGAAATCCAACTGGGTGTACCAGTTGAAACATAGTCTAAGTGCAAATTCTGTGTGCATGCGTGTGTTTAAATTTCCCATTGATTGTTTCACATAAGAGTAATAAGAGTCTTTGGCAGTAAATATTTTTAGTGAAATAAAATATAGCTTCCCTGCAGGGAGAAAAAAGTCAAGAGGAACTTATCCAGATTTCACCTGGATTCTGGCAGGAACAACTAGTTAAGACGAGACAGAATAAAGTTGGCAAGAATATTATTTTCTTAATTAAATAAAAAAGAATGTCTCTTTGGCACAAATATAAATGAGAAGTATTTCCCAAATGACCCAAGGAAAGAGGAGGGAGGTTTTTGTTGTTATTATTTTTAATCTTTTCAGGAAGAAATCCTTTAAACAGGATCAGTGACTTAATAAACAGAAAATATTTACATTGTCCCTGCCAAAGTCTTTCCTGCAGGAGACCAGGAAATGTGCGACATCATCAGGGCTGTCTTTCCCCGGTACGTTCTAGTAGTATCTCGTCTCTTCCAGCACACTGAAGTCATACTTCCAGTAGGATGTCTTTGTGGCCTGAAGGTATCAATGTGTTTCTGTTCTTCAAACCAATACTATATTCTTTCATTATGAATGCCTATTGTTTGTCATATGAATAATTTTAAGCTAGTAAATCTGATGGTCTCTGTATGGGTGACCTCCACTCTGGCACCGCAGGAGGGTCTTGCTGTTGCTGCTCTTGCTCCTGGCATGGGCCCATGGCACATCTGAATGTTAATTTTAGTGTTAATTTCAATCCAGGTTACCTCTCCTTGGAGTCCACATTGTACAGTTCTTTGTGCCTGGTGACTTGACTCTGCCTGTATCAATTTTGTTTTGGAAGGTCTCTAGCCGCCAAAAACCCTGGGATAAGGTTGGTTTGCTGCCTATGACCCATGACTCCATCTGTCTTTTCAGCCCTGTGAGGTCCACTTAGCCATCAGAGATGCACCTAAGTCTGAGAGACCTATGTTCAAATCCTGGTTCTCCTCTTTTTCACTGTGTGCTTTTGCTCAAATTAGTTAAGCTTTCAAAATTTTCAAACTATTTAAACTGAGTCTCAATTTCTTCATCTGTACAATGGGGGTAATCATACATGGTTTGCAAGGTGGCTGTAAGGAATAAGATAAGATAGTATTTATTAACCTAAATAGAAATAGGTAACCAATACAAGGTAGTTATTGTAATGTTTTCCATGTGGACAAATTAATTTTTCAACTCATCATTTCAGTAGGGTTTAAATTTATACCATTAATGTAGCAGTTAAATAAGGCACATATTCCTTGGTGATATTTAAAATCCTATCCTGTTTCTTAAAAAAAAAACAGTGCCCAAAGGAGAAAGAAAAACTGAACATAAGCTGCTAGTATGATACCATTTCTCTCCAAATATCGTGGCACAATTGTTGGTTTGCAGCATTGTGTTGGCTTCAAAATTAAATAGGGACACAACATGTTAAAGCACATTTGCTAAGTAAACAAATTGCTCTCATGGACTCTCAGAAGTCCACGTGGGTAATGGTCCAGTGGAAAAATTTACAAGATAAAGAACACTTATTTTAATAATTTTCTTTTTAAAATTTAAGATTAAGTTTACACATAAAGTATCCTTTAAGCTTCATTTCCACATTTGAAAGCAGAGAAGAAAATTAAAACAATTATTTGAAAAACACACCTCTGAGGATAAGGGTATTCACGGTTCTCAGAACTGAGACAGCCTCAGATTGGCATCTGTGAGCGCTCACGGCAGGAAGAGGGCTTATCTTCTGTCTACATTTTTTTGGCAACTGAATTAAGCATTTGACATATAGAGCAGTGCATTTTCATTAATTGAGACATATTTGTATTTTTTCAAAAATTTACTTAATGCATTTTAAAAATTATTATAAATTATACTTCTGATGAAAATCTAAAACTTGTAGATAAATAAAAAGAAGGAAATAAAACCACCCATAATCCCATCAGTCAGAGATAATTACTAGAAATCTTTGAGTCTTAAAATATGTGTTTATACCTATCCTAGCCAGTTTGAGCTGCTATGACAAACTACCATTTCTTAAGTGAAGTAGTCATATTTTAAATTACACAAGAAACTGAAAATTTATTCGATGTGGAGATTCAAATGGTAGATCAAATTTATAATTTATGTTATTTAGAAAAGGGCTTGCTTAAATTCAAAACTCCATAAACTTATACTATCTCACATTATTC
This sequence comes from Tonatia bakeri, assembly GCA_004024845.1. Taxonomy (NCBI): domain Eukaryota; kingdom Metazoa; phylum Chordata; class Mammalia; order Chiroptera; family Phyllostomidae; genus Tonatia; species Tonatia bakeri. Next base: position 238,020 of record PVIA01000841.1, read on the forward strand.
CTGTACTTTTCAACTAGAGATTAGGTAGGATTAAAAAGAATAACCATAAATATCAGAGTCCTCGAATGGTGAATAGAAAGGGCCTTCAAAATTCTGGTCCAACAGCTAGTCAGTTCACAGAGAAGAAGCTGTTAAAACTTGGTGAGACAGCTTGGGGCAATAGAAAATTTTTAGACTTTACAGTTAGAACCTGGGCTCAAATTCTGGTTCTGTCACTTATCAAATGTCAATAAGATAATGTGCTCCATCTCTTAGAGCTTTAGTTTTGCCATCTCTATACATAGTTAATATTAACTGGTTTGCTAGCCTATTGTGAAGTCAGTTCCTTTCCTGCCCTTTAATGACTTACCCGAGGTTACTTAACTAGTTAATTAGAGCATACTACAGCCCTCCCCCGATTACTCATTGTATGTTCTGTTCACTATAGCCTGTTTCCTTTTCTAGGTAAGTACTTTGAATCATGGCATATTAAGGTACACCGTTTTAATTAAAAATTGAATTGAATGAAGAAAGGTGTGGCAAATACTCCAATTGACCCCATCTTCTCTGTCAATGTTTTCAGCTGGAAACTACCAGGAACACACCTGTGACTGAACAAGTTGGATTTGTCACTGGTCTCAAAGAAGGAGACCACACACCGTGGGAAATGTGGGACATTTCAGTAGAAGGTGTCTGAGTAGATTATTATGAGATCAAGACTCAGGCGATTTGGGGAGAAGGTTTAAGGAAGTGACTTTGCTCTAGATTGGCTGCTACTGTGTATAAGGCAGACAGACTAAAGCAAGACTAAAGCTGTAATTGGGAAGGAGTGGCAGGTCTCCATATTATCTAGGATGGGGAGATGTTTGAAATTTTTGTGGTTTGCACAGTGACTTTATTTCTGTCCTTAGAGAAGATTGTAGAGTTGCCTTGTTTTTCTCACTTCGTCATGGTAACTAATGGGGATTTGGAAGCTTGTTTATGGTCAACAGGAGCCTCTTGTAGGGCTGCACTATCCCCTAACAACATTAAAGCCTAGCTGTGTTAGGGCAGTTTCGAGATGTCAAAAGGTATTTTTTGTTTTCTTTCCCGTCTCCCTTCTATCTTGCCACCTTTAGGCCAACGGGGAGTTTGGGACAATATTCTGGCCGAAGAGACACAACAAGCATTTTCTGGGAACTTCCTGATTAAGTCATATACTTTCAGCTGTTGGTACCACCCCTTCTCACTGTCTCACCCTTCTTCTTCCCATTGTGAAAGGAGATACAGTGGTAGGAGCTTCAGGGGCCTTTGTGTTCATTGTTAGGGAAAATTTAAGGAAATCTCAGTCTTTGGCATGATTAATCTGCTGAACCAGTCCAACACCTTTAACTCTGGGTTTCTTACTATGGAAAAAGAAGTAAGAAAGTAATGGGGGTAAAGGTAAGAAAGTAATGGGGGAAGCCCCCCATTAAAAAATAAACTAACAAAATTCCCCCAAAACCTCTGGTTACGCTATTTGTCACCCATAACTGAAAGCATTTCTAAAATATTAATTATTCATATTTATTATTTACTAAACTAGACACTCTTCTGGCAGCCAAATATTTTTGTGATGGCTCAGAACATAGTCCATTTGGAAATAGCACTTGGCATTACCCTATTTTTTAAAGAAAATTCAGTTTACGTTAGATGGATAAGTTATTGCTCTTTCTGCTTCATAAGGTTTGTCATTAGTCCTTCATTCAGTTGAAATTGCTTCTTTGGTTTCTGAAACCTGCATAAAAATGAAAGCTTTAGGAACCTCCCAGATTAAGTTTGGCAGGAGGAAGTGTGGGTGCATTCTGGTAGACTTGATTATTGAAAGGGTGAATACAGCTATAAACTTAATTGCTGGATAATTGTGACTTCACCACTGTAATTTCTGTGCTCAGAGAAATGGGTCCCTTTAGCCATTGTGATTTGTTAAACTTAACAATGCATTTGTTGGTTTAATGCTTATTGACTCAAACAGAAAGAACTCCACTCCTGGGGGATAATTCCCTGATTACCATGTACCACTGAGGTTAGCAGGTTAGACTCCATGGCACAGAATCAATGCCTGCCGGAAAACTGATAATGTATTGGGAGGTGAGGATGAGAACTATCGTTAATTACTATTAATATTTAGTGGGCAGAAAAACTAAACCACAGGACCAGTAGGAATCCAATGTCTGCAAGATGAGGGGTGAAAGTTCTTGATAAATGATAACTAAAAATGTTCAGAGAAACTTCATGTATTGAGAATTAGTATTTGCATATTGAAAATTATGTGCTTATAATCAGAATAAATTTTATTCTACCTATCAACTGGTAATTATTCTACAGGTTTTTCTTTTCTTCTTTCTCCCTTCACCCTATACATAGTAGGTAAAAAATAGTTGTTGTTCAAGAAATGGTTGAAAATGCATTAAAATTTAGCTCTGCAGGATGGATTTGCAATAGTGACAGTAAGAATTTATCAAAATCTTTTCTTTAAACAATAAATTATTTAGAAGATCACGATTCATATATTATAGATATATTACTTGGTAAAATATATTAATCTTCACTGTGGTGAACACAAAATATCCAGATGCAGGGAAATTTCATAGTTGATGAGGGAGATTCTTGGCCACCCTCTTAAACAGAATGCGAATCTTGCATGGAGTCTTGACCATACTGGGAAAACATGTCAGAGCACAAAACAGCTCAGTGTATCTAATTTTCTAGGAAAAACATAATAGGAAATTATAACAAAATAGTTTCAGAAAAAAGTTTAATGTCCTACGCTCAAAATGTTTATAAAAAGACTTTTTTTCCTCCCCAGGTCTCATGGGTAAATGGAATAAATCCATCCAAATGAAATGGTTCCTATAAACTTTATCCTCTAGGGGAATTATTTATTGCAATTATGTGTCAAATTTCTAGGAGCTACACACCTTCATAACTTTTTAGTAAATTGCAGAAATATACTAATCTTTTAGCACATAAGAGAAACATGCAGAATCCTAGTTTTGTGGCAGCCATATTCAGGCTGATTTTCATCATGTAGGGTTCTCAGTTTCTCTCCATCTCCTGTTTCTTCAAGGAAAGATGCTTTTTGAAATGAATAGGAAATCCATACAAGGAAAGGTTTTGCAAAAGATATTCAGAAGCTCATCTGTTTTTTCTGATTTGAGGGTTTTTCTGGTTGTGTAGATATTCTCACAGAATTAAGTTCTGATGAAGTATGCATTTTGATGGACTTATTTTAAGAGAATGAATGAACCCTCCACCTTCATTTAAAAGTAAATTCACTGGGAACTTCTCTCTGAATCTATTAAAGCCATAACGAGGGCAGAGAAAGGGGCAGTTGCCATTCAATGGCATGAGTACCGGATTGGATGTATAAACATTCCAATAAGAAATGGAGGGTGGAGTCTAGGAGTGACCTCATTTTCTGGAGTGCTATGGTGTTCCTGTTAAAGAAGAAGTAGGAGTTTTCCAGGTGCCTGAGGAATAGAGAGAGCTGAACAGTTAGTTTCACAGTGAATCCAGAGATGTTCCTCAGATGGGCACTGGAATATTGTTAAATCTCAGAAGTTCAATGAGTACATTATATTAAGCCTTTTTTTCCCTTTCTTCACAGACAGAAATGCTGAGAAATGAGATTATGCAGGTTGTTCAGAGTTAGCTCATGCAGGCACTGAATGGTGTGCTGAAGAGCTCAGATGGTGCCCCGCAGTCTCCATACCCTAAGCTTCACTAAAGTAGCAGCCACATCTGCCTCATGCAGCACAGCGATCCTGGTGAGTGGGAGTGTGTCTGGCATATAGGTGCTTCATGTGCATTAATTAAGTGGATGAATGAGGAGCTGTTAAAGTATTTTGAGAAAAGGAGCAACCAATTAAAATTTGAAATTTGGGAACGTCACTAACAATTGTGAGAACGCAGAAGAGAAGGGTGTGTTTATTAGATGCTGAAACAAATTACCAAAGATTTGGTGGCTGAACACTGCACAGATTCATTGTTTTACAGTTCTTTGGATCAGAAGTTCAACGTGGGTCTCACCAGATTAAAATCAAGGTATTGGAAATCTCCTTTGCAGAGGCTCTGGAGTAATCCACTTCTTTGCCTTCCCCCAGCTCAGAGGCTGCCTGCGTTCTTGGCTCATGGTCCCTTCCTCCACCTTCCTTCAGCCACACTGTGTCTTGGGCCCTTCTTCCCTCTTCACATCTCTCTTCCACTACAGTCCAGAAAGGTTGCCCTTTTTTAGGGGTTCATGTGATTCAGTTGAGCCCCCTTGATAATTTAAAATAATCTCCCCCAATCAGGGTCCTTAACCTTAACCACACTTGCAAAAGTCTCTTTAGCCATGTAAAATAAAATAATCCTAAATTCTGGAGAATAGGAGTCCCTTACCTGGTCTACCACAAAGGGCCTGAAGGGACTTCACAGTACTCAACCTAGGAGTCTGGTAAGAAAGGCAATTGTGGCAGGGATAAAGCTAGTTTATTAAACCGATTTTGTTCTTCCTCTTTGGCAGAGCAAAAAGACAGGCTATGCCCTGACTAGTGTAGCTCAGTGGATTGAGCACAGGCCTGTGAACCAAAGCATCACTGGTTTGATTCCCAGTTAGGGCACATGCCTGGCTTGCAGGCTATATCCCCAGTATGGGGTGTGCTAGAGGCAACCACACATTGATGTTTCACTCCCTCTCTTTCTCCCTTCCTTATCCATCTCTCTAAAATAAATAAATAAAATCTTTAAAAAAAAAGACAGGCTACATTTTGCACCTTCTTTACACTTAGTTGCAGTCACCGTGACTAAGTGCTGGCTGATAGGAGCGCTGTATGTCCTCCTAGGCCTGGCCCTAAACCACCTCCCACCTCATCCTCCCTCCAAGCTCTCTTTTCTCCCTGCTGGCTGGCTGGCGGTGGGGGGATCCAGCAGTGTACTCTGAGGCCCTGAGGGAGGGCAGCATCTCTAGCTAGAAGCAGCTGGGTTCCTTTGTAGAGCAAACATCCCTACCAAAGCACATTACAGCATGATTTGCATAAGAAATAAAACTTTATTGTATTAGCCTCTGAAATTTGAGATGTGTTTGCCACAGGAGATAGCCTATTCTGACTAATATTGAAATTTGTACCTAGCAGCGGGGTGCTGCTGTAGCAACAACAACAAACGGGGCACTGGCAGTGTTCAGCCAGAAGGCAGTGAGGCGCTTAACACGGGGAGGGGGGTGGGTCAAATAGAGGAACCCATGTTGTGAAAGGGAAGAGCCATGGGTAAGCTGTTGTCTGGGATAACTTGGAAGGCAGGATTCATGCCTAAGATTCTTATAGCTACAGGACAGTGATTCTTCACCCTGGTTACGTATTAGACTCACTTGGAGAATTTTAAAAATTGTCTGTTTTTTTTTTTAACATATACAGTTTTAAAAACTATCTAGAATATTAAAAACTCAGATGCTACTCCCAGAGATTCTGGCTTCATTGCTCTGACAGTTTATGTTGGAGTGGTGGTGGTGATGGCATCAATATTGTTTTAACAGTTTCCCAGATGATGCTAATGTGCATCCAGGGTTGAGAACCAAAGCTCTAGGTTAGAGGCAGGATAACGTTTTCTGTAAAGTTACAAATAGTAAATATTAGGGGCTTTGGGAGCAATACCATCTCTGCTACAAGTATTCAATTCTGCTGTTTTGGCATAAAAGCAGCTATGCTAATATGTAAGCAAATGGATGTGTCTGTGTTCCAATAAAACTTTATTCACAAACAGGTAAGGAGCTGGATATTACCTGTGGGCCATAACCAGCTGATCCCTTCACTAGGACAGAGATTCTCAAAATGTTTTCTTCTCAGTGCTCCTTTACCCTTTTAAAAACTTTTAAAGATCACAAAAAATGTTTGCTTATGTGTTATGTCTAGCAAGAGTGACCATATTAAAATTAAAACTGAGAAGTTAAAATATTAATGTATTAAAATAATTATAAATCCATTAGGCTAACATAAGTAATATATTCTATAATTGTATTTTCAAAAAATAGTAAAAAAGAATAGCATTGCTTTACTTTTTTTTTTTTTTTTGCAAAACTCTATAGTTTCCAGCTTAATAGAGGACGACTAGGTTCTCATTTGCTCATGGCTCACAACTCTGTTGTGAGCCAGCATCTTAGTGAATGTGCATGAAGAAATCTGGCCGCGCACAGACGCATGGGTATTTCACGTTGGAAAACCAATTTTCTTCTTTTGGAGGAGTATTTTAATAACCTTTTCAGATAGTTGTGGATATTTTTGATATTTCATAATTTTTTAAAAGTTGATTGCAGTGTGGAGTCTGAGACCATGTCAATGAACGTCTCACATGCTATCGCATAAAAATCCATTGGTTTACCTGCACTATAAAGGGATCTTTAATCTATGCATGATTTTGTAATATCTTATATTGGCTATTTTGCAAATATTGTTTTATTGAGTTATTGCACTGGCACTCTTCATTATATAATACATATTTTTTGAAATTACATTTGTTAATATAACCACTGAGCTCTTCAGAGAAGTCATTGAGAATTCAGAAGTTGTCAAGCTCATGGTCATGGATGCAAATTTTCCTAAGTTTTAATTTTCATTTGAAAACTAACATTACATCATTGGCAAAAAATGCTGTCTATGGTTTGTCTTCAGGTGACAGGCTCATATTAAAAAAAAAAAAAAAAAAGGACTGCCAAATACCCAGGTCTGAAATCCATATTTTGCTTTTTTTTGTTTTTTGGTTTTTTAGTTGAATGTATTGGGGTGACATTAGTCAATAAAACCATACAGGTATCAAGTGTACAACTTAATGAAACATTATCTGCACACTGCATCGTGCACTCATGACCCAAAGTCAAATCTCTGTCCCCATTTATTTCCCCCTTTTCCCGCCCTCCCCTTCCCCTACCCCCTTCCATCTGTGGCTATCTCCACACTGTTGACATGGATGACAGAAAACCATATTTTGTTTATCACTTGTCCTCTCAAGTAAAGATGGCATTCCACAAAAGAGAGGTGAGTTCAGTTTCCAACTCAAACAGTCGATATAACTTTTTCCTAGACAGCCATTGTATTTTGGTACGCAGCCGAAATGTTTTGTATTCTTTCCTTTAGGTCACACAGAATATTTAAAGGACATGTACTCAAAAGGTAAAAGGACTTATGGACCTGGACAACAGTGTGGTGATTGCTGGGGGGAGAGAGTATAAGAGGATTAAATGGTAACCGACAAAATAATAAAGATAAAAAATAAAAGACATGTACTCAAGGGTTGAAATTTATAAATAATTTTTACTGTTTCATCAAGGGTGTTCTTAAGTCAAACTGACTTTTAAAAAATGTAAGCCCATGGCAGGAAATATGACACAATATCCAAATGATACAATGATGTGGTTTAGTAATACTGCCTTGGTTTGTCTACAGCACCAATAGGTTTACCCACCATTGTTTACCCGCCACTGTAGCATCAGTGCAAATGTTAACACAGGGATAAAAGCAAATAACCTCCTTATTATTATGAACGTATTTTTGATCTTGTGGATCCACAAAGCAGGTCTTTGAGATTCACAGGGTTGCACCAACCACACGCTGAAAACTGCAGCTTTTGGGGAAGCATTTTAGAAGAATTAGAGTGATAGCCTGTAATAGGCATTATTGGCTTCCTTTAGTCAGGTGTCTCCAAAAAGAAACACACTTAGAAATACCTGGACCGTTTTCAAGCTGAATAGAAAACAATAAGGAAAATCCAAAGACTTGGGGAGAAAAATAGTTGGAAAGGCTTCTGTTTCTAATAGAACCACAAAAGGCCAGTAAAACTTCTTAGTTGGACAACATGATTTTGTTCTATGGCAAAGATCAGGTTATAAAGGTGTGGCCTTCCAATAAGAAACAATGATTAACTAGCCACAGCAACTTAGCTGTAATTAAGGAGAGAGACGGGGAGGATGGAGGGAGAGAAAAGATCTAAGAATTATAATAGATGGAAGCAAAGACAACAGAAGTCTTCCAAGCTTTTGAAGAACTTGTATTGTCAAGAATGCCAAAATAGACTAAAAAATGCTTTTGACTGAGCTGTAACATCACCTTTCAGCTTGCAAACTTTTGGTAACACTCATTTCAGCTGTTCCCAAAAGGAATAAATAGTAAGAACCTCTAAGAGCTGAAGGCCAAGGAAGAAAGGGACAACAGAATTACTCCCAGAGAGCAGAATTAAAGTTTAATCAAATGATTCACTCTCTCCCAGGGTAGGGTACTTCATGAGGCCTGTCAACCAGGATTTCAGAATTGCAATGGAATAGTGCACACTATTTGTCTGCCATTATTAGCTTTTTTGAATGGAGGTTTTAATTGTATTTATTCTCCTCCTGCTTCCACTGTATACTGTGGTCTGTATGGAAGAAGTCCAGCTATTGGTATTATAACAAGTTTGTGACACTGATGTAACCTGGTAGTCAAGGAGAGGAGACTAGAATGCACAAGTGTGAATAATGATGACTTCACTGTACTAGTGAGTGGAGGTGGTAGACACTGTTGAGTGAGCATGTGTGCAGTATGGCTATTGCATTCAAAATGACTGACTGAGTAGAGCAACGAATCTGCATCAAATTTTGCATTAAGCTTGAACATTCCTCTGCAGAAACTATTTGGGTGATTTAGAAGGCCACAGCTATGAGCATCTGGCGATTGGGAGAACTGTGTGAGGTCTCAAGGTGCTTACTTTGAAGGGGACCGAGGGCACATTGTCCTATATACAATGTTTCTTGTATCTCGTATCTTCTTCAATAAATGTCTCGTATAGACTAAGCCCATAACAAGACTCTACCTTCTCTCTGCTTTTACCCACCTGCCAGTTACAAGGGTCTGGTGGAGGAGGTGGTATGGCCAATAGATGGAAGGAGCCAGGTTACCTGGATGGGGCAGATCCTGCCCAACAACTTGCACATGAGCAAGGAAAAAATACTTACTGTGCTAAACCATTGAGATTTTTGTTACCACATTTGTGAAAAATGTTTTTGTTATGACATTGCAACTACTCTGAATAATATAGAGACTATTGCATTGATCTAAAGATCAGGATTTAAACCAAGGCACTATTTAAGAAGAAATAAATAGTTCAGGAGAAGGACCAATAAGCTTTTATAGACTGGGGGGATGTGAGAGCAAAACAAGGGAGATTGAAGAGTCTGGGATGAGCTCTAGATTTCTGTTCTGGTTGAAGTGGGTAAAAGTTTTTGAGTGGTACTAATAGAACAATTCAGTGAAGTCCAAAATGCCGTAGCAGTGTGGGGGCTAAGAGCTTGAGACAGAGGTCTGAAAGCTATATGTCTGCTAATGATTGCCCTATATGTGCTTACTATATATATGTGGCGGCTGAAGCTATGGGGAGGAGCAGTGGTGGATGGAATTTGTTGGGAACACAATTCAGAGGAAAAAAACAAAGAGGCTATGTAATCAACAGCAGAGAGACTAGAGTCTGCAAAAGAGAATGATAGCAAACTCAAGAAAGTGAGAAAAATGACAGAAAAGAGTAGATCACAGAAACTAAGTAAGAAAACAGTTTGAAGAATTATGAAGTGGTAAAAAGTCAAATATTGCAAAGAGGTCAAATATAGAAAGAGCTAACTATTTATTAGGTTTTAAAATTAAGAAGGTATTGGTGACCTTCATGAAGATAATTTAATGGGTCATTGATGTAAAATTCCTATCGCTGTAGGGTACATGCCTTAAGATTTTATGGATGAGGAAAGAACAGACAGGGTGTTAAGCCTTGACCAAGGCCCATGTTGGAGCTTGGCTTTGGAACCTTGCCTGTTCAATACACAACCCAGACTCCTCCACAGTCTTAGACTGAAGCTGGAAAGTGCACTTAACTAAGATGCTGCTTGGTGACAGAGCTGCTAAAGCAGGAGAAAAGAGAAGGCTTATATACATCATAAAGATCAGTATTCATTTTCAGACAGAAAGGTATAGAGAGGTTATTGATGTTCTAAAATATTGTCTGAGAGAGGATTCTTGCTTCCTCATTTCTTCACGCCCCACTTTCTGTTTCTTAAAGTGATTCCACTCATTTTATTGACAACTCGGAGTTAAATGTTATAATATGAATGGTTGTATCAGTGTTACATTTTTTCAAATAGGGTATTTTTGGTTTTAGAACATAGGGTGTGTCAATCTGCTAAAATAATGTTTAAATAAGATGACTAATATAACTTTTTTCCTCTAATGTCTTATAAAACTTAATTAGTAAGATCAAAGGCTACTAGAGTTTAAAAGCCACTTTCACATTTACCAGATGCCTTGGCCATAATTCAGTTTTAAAGTATAAACCCTAAACCAGCCCAAAATAGAACAAAATGTTTTTAGAAGATTTAACATGATTTTTCCTTTAATAAATATAAGAAAAACACTAAATGTTGTCCTAGAGCACTATTTCAAAATAAGCTTTTTAGCAAAATAAACAAGACATGAATCACATGAATCAACTTGAAGACACACTTATTCTTGAGAGCTAAGGTGACATTAAATCTTGTGTAGGAAATCTCACTTTTTTATTTTATAAAAAGAAATTTTGTATGAAATAAAGGAAAGTAATTGGCATCATTTGAATCTATCATTCATTAAATTTTACTATTTTTCTACAAAGAGAACTTTCTTGGCATGTACTGATTTCCTAATCTAAAATGCCTGCTAAAATATTTTCATTAAGATGAAAATATTTTTAGTAGTTTAGGACCTTCCAACTTGGGACTCAGAACATTCAACTTGGAGTATACATAAGGTTAAGAATAAATACAACCAGCATGTCAGTATTATTAAACATAAACCTTGATGCTGCCCCACTTCAGCTGCAGTTTTTGGTAGTATGATTTGTTATTGTTTATCCCCTTTCCATTTCTATGGCAACTATGTCTATGGAATTTATGCATTTGAATGAAGTACCCCAGTAGAAAAGAAGCATTTGTGATTTTTTGAAGGTTATGTTGTAACAATGAAAAGTTATGAAATAATCTGCCTTATGCAAAATAATTTTAAAATGTTTGCACACACACATTTGATGCATGTCCCATTTTAAAGACATTAAGCCCCAACTGATTACCTGTAGTCTCTTAAATCAGAGTGGCAGATGATAATCTTCTCTTAAAAATTATTTAATTGGGAGGAAACAATCAAAAAAGAAAGAGTAAGCACCCTACTCCAACCTGAAAATTCTATGTTATGTTTAAATTGCTTACATGAATTTTTTTAAAAAGTCCTTTTTTTCTTTAAAGATTTTCATTTATCTATTCTTAGAGGAAAAGGGAGGGGGAAAGAGAGGGAGAGAAACATCAATGTGTAGTTGCCTCTCCTGCTCCCCCTCCCCAGGGGCTTGGCCCTCAACCCAGGCATGTGCCCTGACTGGGAATTGAACTGGTGACCCTTTGGTTCACAGGCCATCACTCAATCCACTAAGCACACCAGTCAGGGAACATGTGGATTTTTATAAGTATAAATAGACATAGGAAAATGTAGCTATCACATACCAATTGTACATGTCAAATTTGAGATAAGGAAGTGGGTATGCTCCACATTTTACAGGGTGCCATGTTACAGTGCACACTGCCACATAAGAAACCCAAAAGAAACAGAATTTATGAAAAATCAAAACTACATGAAGCTTATTTTTTGTTACCAAACTAAGCTTCTTAGCAACTTTCAAACATTTTATTTGGTTGTTCTCACCAAGACTTACATTTATCTTATTCTAACAATTAGTTCAGGAGATTCCCAAACTTTCTGCTTATGAAATTGAATATCTGACTTTAAGAGGTGTAGATTTCTGGTGAATATTTTTCAGGATCAATTATATATTAGAAGGATAGGATTGCAACTTATGGACCTTCTTATCAGATATCAAGACTGTTTACCTCACTTTTTAAATACAATGAAAATAGAAAATTTTTATATTGATTTTAAGTTATGCATTTCTGACATTTTAAAACAATAAACATGTTAATTTTGCATACAGGTAAAACTGTAAGGCTAAAACTTTGGTTTTTAAATTTAGAATAGTTTTCTTTTATGGTATTATATATAATAAAGGCAAATAAAAAATATGTGGTAATTTTATAATACAAATTTTTCATTCCTTCATTGAACAGGCATTAATTACCTTACTCTGTGACAAAGTATTATACCTATATTCCTGGATGCATAATAAAATTTAGCCACCCAGTTCTTTCTAGAACTTAAGGACTAATTCTTACTGTCACTCTGAAGTAAGGGTGCCTGGTGTACATACTGAGTAAAAGAAAAAAAGCAAACAAAACAAAACAAAAAAACAAGAAATGTATGCCAGTGAATTACAAAAACTACTATTTAACTGGTTTTGGACCAAAGGTTGTTAGTGCTGTTGGCCACAGCTATCTGAAAAAAAGCCCAAAATGTCAAGCTGACCTCTCAATGGTTACTGGTGAATACCAAAGTTCAATGGCTCGTTCTGGATGCAAAACACCAAAACATGGGCATGTTTGCCCCACACTCTTAGTTAGGGCTTTTTCTTCCATTAACATAGTGTAGAAAAGCGATTAGAGTGGGACTTGCTCCGAACATTCATGGTTCCGTTTTTATCATTATATTAAAGAAATGAAAACACTCCATATTTTGAACGTATTACTTTTTCTGAAGTTCGTATGGGGCTAAAGCCACATGACCTTGGTTACTTATGAATCATTGTTGATAGCAGGAATACGGATATTGTACGTTCCTAACTTGAGAGACAGAAAATAAATACCATCATTATGGGCTGTGATGCGCTTGCTCTGTGAGAGAGAAATGCGTGGTGTGAATGACAGCGAATGGGTTGGCAAGGCATAGCAACAAGGCCCAGGTGACCTCTCTGAGGAAGTAACACATAAACTGTGTTATGAAGGGTGAGGATTCGTGTGAAGAAGCAGGGAAAGAGTCTTGTAGGTAGAGAGAGCTGAAAGCGTAGTAACTGAAAGTATAGTAGCCGGAGCAGAAAGGTGCGTTTTGGTTAAGAACAGAGGGGAAGGTAGCTTAACTTTCTCTAGAAAGAACTTTTCTGATTTAGATTATTTCACATCCAAAGTACCCTACGATCAAACAGGGTGGCCTCAGTTATGCAACACTAACAAACAGTGCCCACTCTCAGCCCCCTTAAACAACCAGATTCATTTCTCACTCACTCCATGTGTCCATTGCAGGCCGGCCGGATGCTCTGCTCTGCGTCCTCTTCGTGCCTCGACCCACACTGACAGAGCAGTCTCTAACTGGAGCCCAGAGGTCACGGTGGCAGAGTAAAAAGAGAAAGCATAGCACGTCGAGTTCAGGCTCTTAAACCTTCCACACACATCACTTCCACTCTCATTTCATTGGCCAATGCAGTGACTAATCTCAAGTAAGCAAGGAAGTGTGATTCTTGCGTGCCTGGAAGAGGAGAAGAACTGTAAGCATTGATGAGCAGCAGTCCTACTCTCATGGGGGTCAGTGACCAAGAACAACTTGGAATTGCAGGTACAATGTGTGTGTGTATGTGTACAGCTTTTCCATGACTCCAGGGAAAAGGTCCGTTGCTTTAATCAGATTCTCAAAGGGATCTGTGACACAACAGTGATTAAAAACCACTGGACCAGTTGAAAACTGTCATGTAAACAGATAATTGCTCTACAAGGCAATTTGCAGCATGAGTGAGAGGCTGAAATGATTAAGGAATTATTTGTGCGTGCATATGTGTGCGCAGGTGCGTGTTTGGTGATAAGGAAAAGTTGAGCAAATCTGTAGACCAAAGGACAGAAGCCAGAGGACAGAACGCAGTGAATTAAAGACACTGAGGTGAAAAAATGACACATGTAATGAGGTCCCAGAAGATGCCTGAGGAGATGGTGTTCAATATTCTTTAGACATGGTAAATTTGGGGGCTAAAAGAGCTACCTCTTCTCTGGCAGGAGGGAGGAAAGGAAAAGGTAGGTGTCCCCCCGCCCTGGGTCAGGCTGCAGGTGGAGGGGAAGGAGAGGATCTCTGTGTTTTCTGGGATATATGGACAAGGACACCTACTTAGGATGAGAGGATCTTCGAACATGTTGACAGTCTGGAACAGCTGTGAGGGAAATCTGAAACAGAGCTGACTGGGGACAAACAGAAAGACTGCCAGGAGCACCGAGGGTCCAGCTGATGTTGGGAACATAGATTTGTCCCAGTGCCAGTAACCAGAGTCAGAGGATTTTTCCTTCTCCACGCTCAGCTGCCTGGAAGCTGGAGCCAAGAAAGTTGCTGTTGGGTTGGTCTAGGGCTGGGGATTGGCAGGGCAGGTGCGGCAAAGTGTTTTGCTGATCATATAAAATTCAAGAATCTCTGAACAGGGAAAAAGACCTAATTTTCCTTCAGTTTAAAACAAAAATTAGTCATCAGTGATGATGCAGCCTTATACCTATAGTTCTCCTTTTTGAGTTGCAGTTCTTGCTCCCTGTACAATTTGGCTTTGTTTTGAGCTCATAACTGGTAAAAACCAATACTATAGCCAGTATGGTAAGGGATAAGTAGCATAGTTTATTTCTTATTATTAAGTAAAATTAATCATGCCAAGTCTCATAAAATTTTATGTGTTCTCAATACCCTCTTACTCTGCTAGTGAAATCTGACAGAACAAAGGTAAAAGAAAAAAAAACATTAAAGCTCGAAAATATAATTACAATCTCAGAGACAGAATTGCTTAGCTAAGCATCTTGCTATTAATTAGTATGTCATAAATTTTACTGCCGTGAGTGATGCTAAGACATTGTGCTTAGAGAAACCATTAAATGAAGACAAAAGGAAAACATCTGTAGTGGTTTAGCGCAGTGCAGACTGCAGTCTGAAATAGCATTACATTACATTTCTCTTTTCCCAGTAGCCTGTCAAATCCCCGTTTCCCTGATTTCAATGAGGTTTCATCATAAGCATTTGGTGAAAATGGCGCTGCTGTTCAAGGCTGCATATGCGTACTGAAGGCAAACACAGCCATAATAATAATAATTCTGGTTTCCTGAGCGACTTTTCTTGAAGCCTGTCATTTCTTTTTCCATTTCCTTAGAATGGAGGTTTTATCTCTTAAGTATCTATTGAGGACTGACAGGTGAGGTGAGTAGGCCAAGTCTATTATTTAGAATTATGTTTGAGGCCAAAATTAAATGTGACTTTCCACATCTTTTCCTCAACAGAAAGAAGTTAGCAGGAGGCATGCAAGTTAAACAGAGATCGTTGCTGCAAATGGCTCATTCCCAGAAGTCCCTCTCTCGGAATTTCAGTTGTTGATAACTAGCAGGTTTTATCTCCAGGAACTAAGATAAGTTTTTCTTCACTTCTGGCCTGCCAACTTGTAGGCTGTCTCCAGCTGAGGCAATGCTGCCAGAATGAATAACTGGAGAATACACTCAACTCTCTATTTATTTGGAAGTATGATAATTTGAGGGAAAATTAAAGTTGTCAGTTTTTCATTGCACCCTACAGCTCTCAGTGCTGGTTATCTCATCAGACCGCATGCTATACTTCTGCATAAAGTTGTGTAAATGAATGGAAAAGACCAGAAAGAAAAGGCAGAATTAATATCTTGCTAAAGGCCAAACAGTATGTTTCAGGCAGGACCGGGTACCTGAACGCCCTGGCTGATTGTGCAGAGGTCTGCAAGCTCTAGCCCGGGACAGGGAGCATGTGGATGCTGAGATCACAAAGTCATGCAAGGGGCAAGGACAATGAATTTTAAATGTACAAGCACTGACCTGTGACAAGCTGTTGCAGAGGCCCAGGGACTGCGAGCACTTTGAGGGCCAAGGGTGTCAGTTCACCTTTGTATCCCAGGCTCCCAGCTCAGTGCTTGGCATGTCAGCAGACACTCAGTCAATGGCAAATACATTCTGTTGAATACATTCAGAGCCTTTAAAAATGTAAACCAGATAATCCCATTTCTCTGCTTAAAATGCTGCAATGGCATCTTATTTCCCTCAAAGTAAGAGTCCATGCAATCTGGTCGTTGCTAACGACTGCATTTTCTAGTCTCCCTGCCCCATCCATTTCTTCACACGCCTGCCTTTGGCTCCTCCACAAGAGGCGGCTCCCTTTGCACTGGCTGTTCTTTATGCCTGGACTCTGGCTCTACGTATATAAAAGGCCACCTCCCTTACTACTTCCAATACTTTGGCCAAATGTCACTTTTTATGAAGGCATAGTCCCACTGCCCTTTAAGAAATTGCAGCCACCCACCCAGCCCCTGCCCACCTATACCCCTGCCCTCCCTTAGCCTGCTCTGTTTCTTTCCTGAACCTTTATCGTCTTCTAACTTTGATTTATTATTTTGTTTACTCAATTTTTATGTGGATGTTTTGTTGACCATCTTCCTTTTGCCAGGATGTTAGCCTACAAGTGCAAGGATCTTTGTCTTTTTTCTTCGCTGGCATCCCTAGTGTTTCAACATACTGAGGATGCTTTGTAAATAATTGTTGAATGAGAATTAATAAAACTGGATTAGGGAAGCAGGTGAATGCATGGGGCAGTAAGTGCAAAGGGTACACAGTTAAGGATAGGGGTAAAGGTGAATGGGCCACAAGTCCTGGTAGATTTATGGAGGCAGACATTTCTTCTCACATTCCAAAAAGCTCTTGTAATTCAAAGATAAACTTGGTCAACTATCAGAGTCAAAGCTACAGACATTCAACCTATTAACTGTCAAGATCTCTTGTTAACAATGTAGTTCAATCCTTGATGAATTCAGACAAACAGTGCTTGTGTGAATTGGTTTGAGGCCCTCTGCATCAGGATTTCTTGGTAAGTATTAAGGTTCCTGGGCTTTATCCATATTGCTGAATAATCTCTAAGGATAAGATTCCCACATGATTAGAATACATACTAAAATTTGAGAATTACTAGTGTATAGAAAATCTGTAGAAAACAATAAGATTATAGTAGAACAGAATCTCTGACTATAGTATAATTATTCCACAGGATGTTAATAAGATTGTAGTTTTTTTTTTTAAAGTGTTCCTTGACTTAATAGATTAGGATAACATTGAGTTAAATAAATTTTTAAAAATATATAATAGGAATTCTCAGAATCTTTGATCAGCTGACATGATTGTGAATTCTCCACAATAGGACATACCCATATTTTGCCATGCACAATGAGCACTTTTTGCCCAAATTTTTTGGGAAAAAATAAGGATGCACATTATACATGGGTAGTCCTAATTCTGTATCTACATAAATGTTTTTAATTCTTTTACTTATGCTTATGCTTTAGAAGTATAACTCTAGGAAACAATAATGATATCTATATGCAAAATAATACCCAATTGGTTCATTGGCTCATTTATCATATTCCTAATTGGAATATAATAATTGGTTTTGTTTCTAAGTATAAATAAATGAATAATTGAATTAAAAATTAAAACAAACGTTTTTTTTCTTGAAAGTTTGGGCCAAAAATGTGGGTATGCATTATACACGGGAGTACAACATACATGGCAAAATGCGGGAGTATGTAGCATCCCAGATTTACTTTATCATGGGTATCTCTTTTTTAGGCTCCTCTTATTAACCTCTAGGGGAGGGTTCATCTTTACAGAAAAAGTCTGGGCATTTCTGTTACAGATAATATCTAAGAATCATCCTTGATTCTAATAATATATTATTTTTTGTAATTCTGTTTTCTTTCATATTACCTCCCCTTAGTTTGTAATCTACCTGGGAAAAGGTATGAGAAGAGTCTATCTGTATTTCATGGTTCATAGGACTCACCCTGGCAAATGAAAAAGGACTTTTGAATTTGTGTGTATGTGAAAGAGAGAGGGAGAGGGAGAGAGAATGGACAGGAGGAATGCCAGTTCAGAGAGGATACACTGAATAGCCTGTTTACCTGAGTAGGTGGGTTTGCTTGTCAAAGTCAAATTTGGTAGATTAATAAGGGAGGGTTCTGTCCTTTGTGTGAGGCATCGTGTGTTGATGGGATGCACACGTGTAACTATCTCACTGGGTATAAGTACACATCGGGTAAGTTCTCTCATATTGATCATTGCTAATCTATTCCTTATGTCACTTTCCATTCCTTTCACATGGCCCCTGGAAACAAGATAGGTATGTGCCTGGAATAAATAGCCTTCTCCCTGTTTGAAAGGCATTCGAGGTCTACAGCACGTTACATCCTTCTGTGTAATGGAAGTATCCACACATGGGCAATCGCTGTCTACAGACGTAATGAACCAAGTGGGAGGTAATGAGAAGTGACTGTCACGCCATCTCTAGGGCCCTGTTCCTCCCGCCACACAATTACACTGTGACCCTAGAGAAACTGAGAAGACGGCAACATTCTCTCGCTTCCTAATGGTCTTAAAATCAGTCCTAGCTTACCAGGGGGAGCTGAAATGCAGCATGATTCATTTGACAGTCCAGAGGATGTCCCAGGAAATCTATGATAAGAATATCGGAGGCAGTTCTCTGCACAATCATACACTGTGTCCTCTGTGCTGATTTGGCCCCTTGCCTGAAAGATGCCATGGATTAAGACAGTCCTTTCCTGCTTTCCCATGGCATGTGTTTTGGGGTGAGAACTGTTGCTTCTTTCATAATGGGAGAGTCTAGGGAGAATGCTGGTGGGTAGAGCTGCATTTCTGTTAGAGGAATATATACTGAAGGTTTACCAAGAAAATGCTCTTTTAAATAATGATGATAAATGCAGTGATGACTTCTGGATGCTATGTCTCACCGACCACATTTCGGAGGTCCGTTTTTGCAGAGAGCATTCATTTTGGTGACCACGTCCACTGACTTATTCTTGTGTTGAAAAGGAGATGGTTGGGCTGCAGAAAAGGTAGTGGGCTGCCTGCTGAGTCAACTTTTAGAGAGAAAGCACACAGAAAGTGCAAAAAGGTGGAAGCCTTTTAAAATTCTTTTCATTGTCTTGATTTTGCTCTTAGAGCTGAGGCTTGCCCATTCTCAGAGGGAAGTCTGCCAACCGCCTGCTGAATAGTGAATGGGAACACGCTGGGCTACTGTGTTGCTTGGCAAAGAGAATCACAGTGCAGGCTGGCTGCTGGCTGCGCAGCACCATTTTCCACTCCTCTGCCCTTAGGCCTGCGGGAAGCCCCCAGGTGGCATTAGGGAGAATTAGCGTGTAAATCACAGGGCCTGCTAATTTCTCACCACTTCATTAGCTGACAGTTCAACGAAAGCCTTTCCTGCCAGTCGCTTCACCTCTTTGGCACTGGCACTTCTCATCAAGGGAAGCAGAGTTCGGTCGTGTTGTGTTGACACGCTTGTGACTTTTCGCTCCCCCCCCACCCCCGTCAGCGTGTGCTAGCTTATTCTCTGATGCTGCTCCTGGCAGTTACTTCCTCAGATGTCCCTGCTACATCCACCTGAAATCTCCTTTTGGTTCAACTTGGTTTACTGTCATCAAGAAAAGGTGGAAATTGTTCCTGCTCCTCCCCAGGTCTTTTACCATAATGGGTTCCAAGATATGCCACAAAGAAAAGAAAAATAAAACAGTAGCCTATATTTGAAAGGACTCTCCCTCACCACATTACTAATAGCTCCTAGTTTTTTGGTGCTTACTCTGTGCCAGGTATTGTTCTAAACATTTTACAAGTCACTATATACTCTTATTTCTATTTTATGCAGGAGGAAATTGAGACACAGAGAGGCCGAGTTTGTTGCCTAGGACACACAGCATTTGAATACAGGAAGTCTGGATCCAGAGCCCACGTTTTAAGTATGAGGATATTTTGCTTTAATTGGTCATTTACTTAGTTAATTTTGGACTAATTCAGTGAAAATTAGTGAAACACCCACTATATATTACTTAACATGCCAGAGTTTAGCATATTTGAATTTAGCTGTCAGTGCTTTGATCTTCATGGCCACCAGCCAGAAGGTAGTTGTGGAGCGCCCACTACGTCTCTAGGGTCGTGCTCACACAGATACAAGAGAAATACAGGGTGTGAACCTGCCGCTAAGAAATGTGCAGACATGTAGACTAGGTACTGACAAACTTTTCTCTGTGAAGGGCCAGATAGTAGATGTTATTGGCAATGAAGGTCACATGGTCTGTCCCAGTATGTGTGAAGCAGCTTTAGCCACTATGTCAGTGAATGAGCATGTCTGTATTCTAATAAAACTACAAAAATAAGCTGCAGGCCATATTTCGCTCATGGGCTTCCTGGTATTGAGGTTAAGTGAGCCCTAAGAGAACCACATAGAGCAGTAAGTAGTGATAGTGCAACCAAAGGCAGAGCTGTGTGGGACTGCCTGTTCCAGCATGTGAGGTACACAGACAAAATAGAGTGTCCAGGATCTAAGAGACCAGTGCGTATTTTAGTGGATATGCAGGTGGTTTCAGAGACGGAGTACAGCCCTCCCCTGGAGAATGGGAAGTAGGTGATGCAGAGCTGAGAAGTTGTAGGGTGGGCGTCACGAACCAGGCCATGGTTCTTATCGCTATGTGTAGCAGCAACCTGGTCACTGTCCTTTCTTTGTTCCTTCCTAACCTACTCAGAGAGCCCCAGATTTTTTTGGTATCTTTACACATTCGGCTTCAAGCAATGGCATGTAATTGATTAAAGTCCATTGTAATAATTGTAATCTCTAAGTTCCCAGTGGTATGACCCAATTTGGATCAATTAAATATAGAGATGCCCACTGGGTGAAGTGAGGTGGAACATTTGGGAAACCTTTTGTTTTTCTCATCAAAGGGACAGACAAAGCTAGTGCCACATACCCCTCCTGTTTTCCATTCACAACGTGAGCACGAGGACAAGCTGGGACGGCCATCTTGGGGTCGTGGTGCTGTGAATGGGGACGGGGCGAGAGAAGGAGCCACAGGGCTGCTGCCTACTTGCTGGGCTGCCTGCCTCTGGCCTCCTTGGTAAGCGTTGACTAAGTGTATATATTTTTATCAGCATTATGGATAACAACTAAGTGTATTTATTGCCTCAAGTCACTCTTAGTTGAATTAACATAAGCGTTTTTAAAAATATTCCAAGAGAAATAACTAGAATTCACTTACTTCTAGAGGTTTCCCATTTTCTTAGATATTTCATAAAATTGCACTAAATAAACCCTCGCTGGCATAGCTCAGTGGATTGAGCACGGGCTTCGAACCAAAGCATCGCAGGTTCGATTCCCAGTCAGGGCACATGCCTGGGTTGCAGGCCATGGCCCCCAGCAACCACATATTGATGTTTCTCTCCTTCTCTCTTTCTCCCTCCCTTCCCTCTCTAAAAATAAATAAATAAAATCTTTAAAAAATTGCACTAAATAAGATGAGAATTATTTCTAATAGTTTATGTTTTCTTGGTAAGCTCCTTCTCCACAATTGCTAGCTAGGGGGAAAAGAGCATATTGTGTAAGAGTATTAGCTATTTTAACTTATTATAAACTTAAGTATTAATGTATCTTAAAATATGTACAAGATGGGGTCAAAGTTGTTGTGCCTGGGTTATTGATTCTCTCTAGGTATTAGAATTAGGGTGTGCATTTTGTTTCGCTCTATTTTTCTGTTATACAGAAAATACATAAACAGGAAAAAGTTAAAGTGGCACTAACAAAAACCAAATTACGTAATTTTACATTAAGGCAAGTTTCTTTTCTGGCTGTCACTATTTTCTTCTCTTTGTTTTCCCTTTGGGTTTCTAACCTCCCCTCTTATCAATTTTCTTTCCTGTATTATTGTTTTTATTTGTTGTATAATCTTTCTGCACTTTTTTTGTGTTTTTATGTTGTCTGTAGTATGATGTTGTACATGTAAATTACGTCCTTGAAGTCTGAGTCATGTTACTAAGTTTCACTCACCTTCTTTAATGGTCTCTTATTCATTTAGTAAATGCTGTCAAGTGTTGTTATGTACTAGCCTCTGTTCTGTGTGTGACAGAATGAGGAGGAATGAGTGTTTGGAACTCTGTGCTCTTACTCCTCTTTTGCTTTGGGCTGTCACACATAACTCATTCCGTAAGACCAACATAAATGCTGTCTTCTCCATGAAACCTGAAGTGACCCACTCATGGAGCTATTAACTTACTCTTCTACATTTCCATCACTCTGTTGTTTCTAGCAGTCTTTGCTTACTTTGAAATTGATGGTATATTATGTTTATCAGTACACATCCTTGTCTGGGCCTTGAATTCCTTTAGGGGAGCCTGGTGTGTCATTTTAACCTTCCCTGGTATCCAGCCCTATGTTGCTTCTTTAAACAGTCTTACCTTTATCTACAGTAAGGGTGACAGGCCACATAAATTACATGCTCAGTCAGACACATGCTCTTTGCGCAGAACATCCTGAACTTGACCTACACCTTGTCACACCTTATCCTGTCAAATTTTCCAGATGCTAATAGACACCAATGCCACTTATTGTTACCTTTCTTATCTTTTCTCTGCTCTTCAGGTTTGCTTCATCTGTTGTCTTTTCTAGACCTCTGCCACATCCCCTCCCCAACTTCCTTACTGTGATAGGGAGGCTCGGATCCTGGACAGGGATCTACAGACAGGCTATAGTTTATACTCAGCAAGCCCTTAATTAATAATGTATTTGGTAAATAGGTGGATGAACAAGTGAATATTCAGAAAAAACACACATTTAAAACTTTGATGTTTTTAATAGCAAGTAAGGAGAGAAGGAAAGTCAGAATACCTTTGGCTGCTGGTGGTATTTATAGGACGGCGAGGCGGCACCTGAATGCAGTCCTGAGAACCCCACTGTGGCACACGGGCCCTGCGTACCACATTCCTATAGGTGCAGTGACCCTCTTTAAATAAGGGAGAAGATAAGGAAAATAAAAAAAAAAACTTTTTTTCCCAATTCAAGTTAGATAAGGAAATTGTGGCAATATTTGGAATGTCAAGAGTAAAAATAAGAAAGAAAGAATTAATCCTGTTAGGCCAAAATGGGAAGCTGTCACCACCAAAGCTGTAACTCTCTAAATGAATGTAACACCTCTGAAAACTCTCACAACCGTGCCAAGTATTTACATGTTCTCCATGAATGTGGCATGGAACAGCAAGCCGTTTTGGTCGAGAAGCGCTCCATCTGTGTGATCACCCATCCCTTGCTAGAGCACTCTGAACTCAGCAGTTGCACAACAGATGCATCTAAATATACAGTGTTCCTCCTCGCATGGTTCAGAACGGGTGTGAGGAGCCGAGGGAAAACAACCAGCTTACTTGAAGCTCAGGCTCCATCTGACGTCTTTCCAGACACCTTTCATAACTGCACTACATGCAGTCCTGGAAGATAACCTATCACCATGGATTTACAGAGTTAAACGGGTCATCTTGACCCAGAACATCAGCAGCTGCCTTCACAATTGTTAATGAGTCACTCAATCTGGAAGGATAAACCAGATCATGGTTTGGTTTTCATTTAAGTGAAAGTCTGTGTAGTTGTGGGAAAAACAAGTGTACAGAAGTCAGATTGTAGGTATCCCAGGTAGATGAATAAAAAGTGTTTCATTGTACTTCATCACTACCATATTAGATGTGTGTCTTCAGAAAAATAATTCTAAATGGTTTTGATGAAAATACAAAATCAAGAATGAAAGGCTGCATTCCATCCTATCCTTTATATTTTGTTTATTTTCATATTCCACAGGTATTCACCAAGGTATTTTATTTTGGGAGTAATTCATCCTAATTGCAGAAATGAGGTCTAAAGTTGCACCTCCCAGAAGGTACATATTAGTAAAGGCTCTTCACCCCTTCTGAATCATGTCCTCACTTGCCTCCACTTGAGGAGGTGCCATCATGTTCTTTCAGGCGGGTCATAAGCCATGCTGGGCCAGGGATGAACGTTCCTTACGTAAACGGGGCAGCTTCTTCGCTTTGCCCACAGACCCCGGTCCGGTGCTCCCCGGAGGAGTGGGTGTCTGGGAGGCAGGGGCGTGGTCAGCACTGGGACAGAGCACACCCTAGGAGGGAATTGATACCAGCTGAAGAATTAAGAGAAGAAATGGGTGAAGGATGTGTTATTCTACACTTACGTGGTTCAATTAAAAGCAGTAAACTTAACATGATCAGAAAATGAGTCATCATTAATAATGTCCTACAGACTCCGGGTAAGACTTTCATCGTGGCCATTGGCATGAAGCTCAGCTACAACCTTTGAGATAGTCTTTGGAAACTAGTGTCCGTGGGTGGCCTGAGGGCTGCAGAAGCCTTGTTTGTGATATAAGTAGCAAAATGTGAGTAATATTGGGAAACTACAGAGGCAAGAAGATCCATATTGTATCAATACGGATATACTCCAAAGAGTTTTAGTATTATGAACCGTGACAGCATTACTAATTTTTTCTCTCATGGGGATAATAAGAATTTTTGCACTCAAATGAAGTCAGGAAATGGCAACAATTTTTGAAATATCAGAGGTAAAAATAAGAAGTGGAGAATTAGTCCCATTAGTGCAAAATAAAGCACCCTGGCTGTCAAAAGCCAGTGACAACGGTGTTACCAGACCTGAGCGGGGAGTGGTGGAGCCTGGACCCTGAGACTCTCTCCCTGCCTCAAGTGTAACAAATAAGTTTATCTTCTCTGTTTGTGATTTTGAGTCTTCATCAATAAATCACTGTCCGTCACATGGGCCCTTGTATTCTTAACGCATTTTAAATCAAACCGTTTATATAGACAGAGGCTCTGCAAGGAAACGTTTGCTCAGGACCCCATGCACTCAGAGGCTGCTCTGACCTGAGAGCCGGACTGACCTTGGAGTGTGTGTGGTGGTCCATCGGTAAATGCTGAAAGGGTGTCTAGCGATGTGTCAGCCGGCTTTTATTTCAGAATTGTGATGTGCAAAGAGACCATGTCGGATGATTTAGTGTGTGGGAAAGGAGAGCTCATAGGTCTGGGAAGGCTGGGAGACCAATGCCTTGTCCACCCGGGGGCTGACTCACAGAGTGAGTGGAGGGGCTGAGGTTTCAAACAGAGCAAATGAGCAGGCTTATGTCATTAACAGAATTATGGCATTGGAAGCAGAAACATTTTTTTTAAGGAAAAGAAAATGCATTTAGAATGTTATGCTTTGGGACTTCAGTAATTTAATTTGAATTTTAAGAATGATGACACTAATAGAAAATCTAAATGATGCTTGCACTGAAATGCAAAGGTCTTTAGGCTGCAATTTCTCAGAAATGTTCCTTCAACCTCTGGTTAATCAGAAAGCTTGCTTAGACATTCAGCAGAGTTCTGTCAACCTGCCTTTATCTAGGCACTTCCAAATCAGTTAAATCAGTTTTCCAAAACAAGTAGGAGAGGAAAGGTCTGACTTTTCTGTGTTTAGAGCTACTTCCGTCCTCCTCTGGCTACAGCACAACTCTGACATCCACCAGGAGACTCTTGGAGAAAGAAATCCAGGCAGTTTGGATGTTTTTGGCTTGTTTCTGCTGAGGGATATAAAATTCAGACCACGTCACCACATGATTATTCAGATAACACCCCTTTCCTATTGTGCTCCCTGCAATGGGAACCAGGCCCAATCAGCATTCACGTGTGGATAAAGGAGCATTGATAAGAGTGAAAGAAAGGTGTCCTGGGCTCTGTGTGCGTGAGAGAGTGCGTGCACGCGTGATGCCCCAGACTCACCGAATGGAAGGTGCTGACACTGGCACACGATTCAATAAAGACCAAGGACGTGGGGGAAACGAATGAATGTCTGTGGTTAGCAGAATTTGACTAATACTTATGCTGTTGTGATAAAGGTCTCAGACAGTCTTGGTGGCTATAATTCTCATATACTGCTTGTTTTCTTAACCACCCTGGAGTTTTACATCCGTGATGACTAATTCAGCAGTCTGTGAAGTACTAACAAGCTGATTAATGTGACTTAGAAAAATGGAAGTAAAAGCCTTTTACTCAAAAAGAGTCATAATCTATTGGATTATTTTGGATTTAAAAAATTTAGTAACACACCGATGTGTTAAAATTTTAATGTTGGGAAAAATTCATAATGATAATAAACTATATAACTTTTTTTGGAAGTGTACAAAACCTTTTCCTCAATACTTTCCTCATTACACATCCATTATATATGGTGATTTAATGATAAGGAAACTGAGGCATATAAGAATTTGTATACAGTTATATAATATCAAAGGCAGAAATAATAAGTAAAGCCTCCAGAGCCTTTCTACTAGATCACACGTTTCCTGTATCCACTTTGATTCTCAATTCAACTTAAAATATTTTATACATAATAGATCATATTTAACAGACAAAAATCAAAATTAATTCTACGTAAATATAGAGATGCTCAAAAGGATTTAGTTAGCCCCCTGTTTAAACTCTGTGATTTCTAAGGACAAAATTCTGTGTATGTTCATTTTCACTGTTTCTCTTTTACCCAAAAGAAACTGTTCTTTGAATAGGTTTAAAAATGAAAATTAATAAATAATTTAAAACTTGTTATACTGTTGAGTAACAGTTTATTATGTAATGGGGAGAGGTATTGCCTAGATATCGGAACTAATGGTAGACCTGTTCTCCCTTCATCTAGTTTACTGTTTTAGGAAAGTTGCTCTACCTTTATTTCCCTTCCTTCCTTCCTTGCTTTCTTTTCCTCCTCCCCCCTCCTTCCTTTTTTCTTTATGAATCCCATTGTTCTTATCTGACAAAAGACTGGAGATAATAAGGCCTTCCACAGAACTGCCTTCAAGAGCTATTGGAACAATTATAGAAGACACAGAAATTGTTTTACCCCTTTCTTTCTATCTTGTAAACAATAGCATCCTCAAGCCAGTTCCTCAGTAAAATCTTCAGACACTTCCTGATTGTTCCTCTTCCTCCCCCAACCCCAGCCCTACCCAGCTGCAAGTCCTTCACGGCGTCCTGCACATTTACTCTCTCCTTTCTTTCTCCCCGCTACCGTTCATTATGGCCCATCCAGACAACTGTAATAGCTCTTAACTAGTCTCCCCACTTTCTTCCTCGTCCTCATTCAATGTCTTCTCTGTCTAGCAGCCAAAATGATCTTTAGAAAAACAAAAATCAAATCCTGTCATTTCCATATTTTAAAGCTTTCAGTGGCTTGCCATTATACTCAGAATAAAATGCAGAATTCTTACCATGGCCTCTGTGGCAGCTTCAAGATGACCACCAATTCTTTGTCACTTCCTTTAGAGAGGAGGTGTCTGATTTTCCTCCTTGTGAACCTGGGCTGACTTCAGTGCCTTGTGTGATTAACAAAGATTGCAGACATAATGTGCTGAGACTTGCCAGAGAGGCTGTCAGGAGGCTTAAAGCTTGGGTCAGGGATTGGTCTTGGTGAAGCTGGTCTTCACGTAGAAATCTAAGTACTATGAGACAACCATGAGGCCACCTTGTAAGAAGAGCAAACCCTGTGAAATGCCCTGAAGAGAAGAAGACAGGCCAGGAGAACTGAGGTACCAGCCTGGAGTGAAGAAATCCCCCGGGACGTGGGACCTCCTGCTTTCCCTGCCCCAGGTAATGCCATGGAAGTCAGAGAAAATTGCCTAGAAGTGTCCATATTCCTAATCTCCAAATTGTGTACAAAATATAATTGTTGTTTTAAGCTACTAAGTTTTGGGAGTCCTTTCACAGATATAGACAGCCCAGCAGCTTTTAATGACCTAAAAATATGGTTCCTACCTCCATCTCTGGGTTTATCCCCTCCCATCTTTCCTCCTATTTACTGTGCAACAGCCAGTAAGACTTCTCTGAATGTCAAGCTCCTTCCAGCCAGCACCTTGGCACCTGTTATTCCCTCTGCTTGAACTCTGACCCCAAATCTGGTCATTGTTTCCTTCTTGTCATGGAGTGTGTGCCTCAAAGTTTGAGGTAGGCCTTCCAGATCTCTCAGTTTAAATTAGCCTTACCTGCCCACATCCTTCTAGTTTATCACTGTTCTTTATTTTTTTATGGCACTTACAATATCTGAGAGGATTTTGTTCATTCGTTCATTTCCTACTTACTGATTTGTTTTGAATTGGAATGTTAACTTTTGAGACCTGGGCTTCTATCTATGTTTTTTTACAAAGGTGCCCTTAATGCCTTTTGTGTTCAATATATTTTTTTATTAATGCATGCAAATGTGCTTCAAACCCAAAGGGTTACATTATTATTGCACAAGTAACTATCATAAGAAACCACTGAGTGCTAGGCCAGGTGGCTTAAGACAAATACCATATGATCTCATCCATAACAGGAACCTATTGAACAAAACAAACAAATGAGCAAAATAGAACCAGAGGCATGGAAACAAGGAACAAACTGGCAGGGCCCACAGGGGAGCAGTGAAGGGGATAAGAGAGGGAAGAAGTAAAGGGCCTAGTTAAAGAACAAGTGTGAATGACCCATGAACATGGACAACAGGGTGGGGATGGACAGGGCAGGGCAGAGCACAACAATGGGAGAAAATTGGGACAACTGTAATTAAATAGCAATAATAAAAAAAGAAAGCACTAGAGCACTAGAAAAATGTAGGGCAGAATGTACTCAAACATAAACCAATAAGATACACCAATAAGATATGGAAAATTGTAATTCTCTAGAATTGCAGAGAATTAAAATATCCCACAATATCAGAACCTTTAAGTCCACTTGAGTCTGTCATAGAAGTACACTTCCATGTTAATATCTCATTTAGTAAGCTGACAGGTCCATTGTACTATTTTCCTATTCCCCCTTGGCACTTGGCTCAACCTTCAATTTTCCGGTATGTGTCCTTTAGAAATAAAATGAAAGGTATTTTTTTGTTTGTTTACCCATCTATAAAGTCATTGACCAAAGAGTCCACAAGAGTATCAAATGGGTTAATCATTTAATCAGGAGGCATTGCCCCTTTCAAAGATGTAGGAATGAGTTTACAATCCACTTCGTGTGAATTTCTGTTTTACTTTGCATTTCATACCCAGCTATCACTTAAGGAGAAGACTGTTGCTAATTAATAGTATTTAGGGTAACAAAGGAAAGAAAACAGAAAACTTAACAAATTTGTAAAATGAACATCTCCACCAGGGTTTAAGAGAATGGAAGTTTGATTTTATTTGATTTGATTAAACTTATTGACTTGATAAACTATGTAATTGTTGGCATGTATCAGGAAACAAGTTTAATATATATTACTATAGTAGACATTTTAATGTCGTGAGCTAGAGAAACTCACTGACTCACAAGGAATTGAAATGTCGAAATGGAAATCCAGGCTTTGAGATTCCTAGAGTCTCTGAAACCATCTTGCACCTTTCTCTCCATCTGCTTGTCAACATGACTTTCTGAAATAACTAATCTCAGAGGAGTATTTTAGAAAAAAAATCATGTGGATGTGTTTTTTCCCCACTGATAAATGCCAATCTTAGGCAGCGTTTTTGTCAGGAGTCTCTGTTCCAGCTTTAAAAGCCAAAAGAAAAAATGAAAATGAGTATACCAAAATGTAATTTAAAATGCAAATGCAGATTCTACGGAAAAGCAGCAAAAGCTAATTGTAGTTTTCCTTCATGCTTTGCTCCATAGACAAAGGGTGTCATCGCCTTCCCCCTGCTGGGGATGCCCAGACCGCAGCTGCACTGCAACATTTTGACCTCTTAGATAAAATACATTTGACTTAAAAAAAAAAAAAAACCGAGTGGCAGCAATCAATAGGCACTTAACCCCAGCCTGTCCTGGATGGAAAAGGCAGACATGGGCGTGGTGCGGCAGTGTGCCTCTGAACTCATGAGAAATCCAGAACAGAAACAGTGGTTGCATGTTATAAAGAAAGGGCAATACTCACTGAGTATAGATTTAAAAAAAAAAAATCCAACCCCTGAATTAAGGACATCATCTGTTTATAGCCTATCAAAATTGCACGTACATTTCCTGGGTAGAGTAACCTGGAGTTGAGTCTAAAATGGGCAGCTTTAGCTCCCTTTTGTTTTTCCTCCTGTTCTACCTGGATACTAGTGGGCTCCATAGTATGTGAGCTTGGATACACGTGTTGTTTATAGCAAAGCTTTGTTCGCTCTTTTAAGTCTTAGGACCTGTTTATGAAAAACTACAAAGTCATTTGTGATCCATTTTCTTTACACTGTCCCCTTTTCCCCTGAGTGAATGGTGTTCTAATAAATTTAATCAACATTTTGTCACAAAACACTAGTGATCTCGCACACGTCCTTGGGACAGCCTGATCAAAGGTATTATTTAGAGTCCACAAGAATAGATGATTTTACCAAATCAAATAACTATTAGAAAAAGGTTGAGTGAGTTGTACAATTAGAATTTTGAATTTTAAAAAATTACTCTGGGACTGGCGTGGAGTCCATTCTCTGTCACATATGTTAATTAGGAGGACAGACTCTGTGGACAAAACAAATGTTTTCTTAATCTTTATCCTTCCCCTGTCAAAACTTAATGGACTCAGTTAATGGGTTCTGTTGGTTCTTCAAGGCCTTTCCTGCCCTCTACTGAGGGAGCTACTGCATTAGAAAATGGTCAGACACAAGAAGGAAGCTGTGAGGTGGAGAGTTTGAGTAACTGCTTTAATTGAGCACACGAGGGCATAACAGGGTCCCAGGTGTCCACACATGTGCTGCAGTCCCGAGGCTGTCGGGCTGCACTTTGGGAGGGTGCCTTAGACAAACAAGGGTTTGGGACCTACAGTGACTGAATTAAGTGGCTTTGGACCTACCTCTAGTTTTCCTACCAAGCTGTATCCTCTGGTGTTAGTCTGCCTGAAAGCAAATGACTCCTTTTAAAAATCCTTTGTTCATTCACCTCTACCAGTTACCTTGTGCTGGGAATCACATCTACCTGCTTGCATGTCTGAGGTGCTGGGTTTGAGGAGGAAAACACGTAAAGAGGAGGAGGAGTCAAAGTTCCCTTCTGAACTTGATGCTAGTTTTCACGAAGAACAGGTTTTAAAGCAAGTTTTGCAGTGTAAGTCATATATGTACCAATCTTAAAGTCTTACCAAATGAGTCAAACTATGCTAGGATTATTCACGAATAACTGCTTTCATTTTCATTGTAACTTCTTGCTCTTATTTCCAAAGATTTTTTTTATTCCATTTTTTTCTCCTTTGGTGGACTTGGGTGGGGGAGAGAAGTGAACTCCTCAGAAGCTTTATGCCTGAGTTTATGTGTGTAAAAATAGAGGAAAGAAAACATTTTTATAAAACCACTCAGAATAGTCTTTTAATTATTTTTGTATGAACATTGTATTTTGTTTTACAAAGAGAACACTGTAGCTGTTCTTTATTGCCTGTCATGCTTAGAAGAGAGATACATTCTAAATGCATTAGTTTAACTTATTTTTGCTTTATGGAACATTATAAACATGATACATATGACATACAATTGAAAAAAGAAAATCTAAAATGAAATGAGAAGTAAGGCACATCCAAGTGCAGGAGAACAACAGGAGGTCAATCAGAAGTAGGAAAATGCTCAAGGAAATCCAGCCTCTGGTCAGGCCTCTGCCTCTGGCATGTAGCTCAGCTTCTCTCTTTCATCCTTCCTGTGGGCGTTGCTCTGCACCAGCAGTTCCTGCTTTTCCCAGACTTACGGGTGCGCCTCCCCTCCCACCCAGGCCCACAGGTTTTTCCCTCCTTCCCTCTTGCCTCCAGTTCTCATGTTTCTAATGTCAGTTTATAAGGTGAGCCTGGCAGTTTGAGTAAAAAGAAATGATCAATTATTTTGCTAAGCTTTATAATAATTGAATAAAAGAAAGACTAATTTTCTTTTATTTATTGCCAACTAAAGACAAATCTCTATACAAAATAAATGATAAAACTGAGATCTTATTTAATTTAGGGTCTGTATGATTCTCAAATGCATTTCCATTTTCTATGATTCTCTAAATTCCTTCTTCTTTAAGATTCTAACATATTCCCATTTGTAGAAAATTGCTCCCTTCTGCTGCCTTTACAGAATGACTATAGTAATTATACTAATACTAATAATACAACCACTAATAATAATGAAAGCAAAGACTATGAAGTTTTTCTGTGTTTGGCAATATTTTAAGTGCTACATTTTTACTGATTTATCCTCTAAAACCCCTGTAGTATAGGTACAGTTATTATCTACATTTTGTAGATGAGGAAACTGGGGCCCAGCTTGAATAACCTGGTGAAGGTGACATAGGCAAGGTTGGTATTGTGCTTCAAAATCAAGCGATGTGAATCCAGAAATAAGTTTGTAACCACAATGATAGGCCATCTTCCCTATTATAATTGCTAAAACTTGCATATTGATCATCAACAATGTAAAACAACACACCTCCACCCCTGTATCTGGTGGAATAATACTCACTCTACCCGGTACCCATGTAGCATGCTTTGAAATCAAGGTGCCAAGAAAAACATTTATTCTTTTAAATCACTAGGATATCTATAGGATTTCATGGCTGTGCAGGGTGTTAAACAGACCTCTAGGTTTGAAGAAGTGACTATGTGCCAAAGGAGCTTTGTACAGCCACCTGGGTCATTGTGAGGAGACCTGAAGGGGCACCTGTGCTGGTGTCCCACCCTGGATTCAACCTGACTTAGGGCAGGTTGTCTAATCTCTTCATGCATCAGATTCTTCCTCTAGAAAAAAGAGATAATTCTGATCCAGATGCTGTATTAGAAACTGAAAACTGTCATTGGATGCTATATGAACAAAGGTTTTGCTAGAGTTTTAGAAGAGAAATAGTGGTAGAACCTAATCATCCCTTTGAGTATAAGAGTTTAAACAAGTAGAACTCAAAATGGCCTGCACTGTGGAGGAATTACATTGTAATTCACATTGTAAGTAGACATCCTACGTATAGGAAAAATACTCCTATATGTCTCCTTTACTCACGTGAGCGATACTTTGACACCAAATGTGTTTTTCCCCCTACCCAAGCAATTCTGCATTTCCAGCTGGGTGTCCTACAGTTTAATCCAGTTTTGACGCTCTCTACCTAGAGTAAGCATCACACCCTACAAATTATGACTCAGTCCCACAACTCTGTCCCCAGTTCAGACACCAATTGCAGGTCCCATGTCCCTAGTACTTCTGATTAAATGGCTGTAAACCAGAGTTTCCATGACTCTTTTCTTGGGTTTGGTAATTTGCTAGAATGGTTCACAGAACCCAGGGAAACACTCACTTGTGTTTACCAGCTTATTTATAGAGGACACAGATGAACATCCAGATGAAGAGATTCATAGGGTGAGATCCAGAGGTGTCCCAAGCTCAGGAGTTCTTGTCTCCAAGGAGTTGCAGCATGCTATTCTTGGACACACAGATATTCTTACCAACTGGAAATTCTCCAAATCCCACACTTTGGGGATTTTTAAAATAATTATTTTTTAAAACTTGCAGTTGACATTCAATATTATGTTAGTTTCAGGTGTACAGCATGGTGGTTAGACATTTATGTACCTTATGAAATGGTTCTTGTGCTCCCCCAGTTCCACAGTTATCATAAATCATTGCCGATGATCCCTGTGCTGTTCTTTACCTCGGACATCTTAACCCCTTCGTGAAGATTAAGAACTGTCCTTCAAACCCAGGTCCCACACCTCTTCCCATCAGGCAACCATCTGCTTGCTCTATCTGAGTCTGTTTCTGTTTTGTTTGTCCACTTATTTTGGTTTTAGATTCCACAAATAAATAAAATTGTATGGTATTTGTCTTTCTCATCTGACTTATTTCACCCTCTTGTGTAACACCCTCTAGGTCCATTCATGTTGTCATAAATGGCAAGCTTTTATTCTTTTTATGGCTGAGTAATATTCCATTATGTATAGGGTATGGCAAAAGTAGATTTACAGTTGTTGGTATGGAAAACAATATAATAATTAATAAATAATAATAAAAAATAAAGTCTGTAAACCTACTTTTTCCCCACTCTGTATATATACCACTTCTTTATCCAGTCGTTTACTGATGGGCACTTAAGTTGCTTTCATATCTCAGCTATTGCAAGTAACATTGCAATGAACATAGGGGGTGCATAAATATCATATAAGTATAATTGTTGGATTGTAAGATAGTTCTATTTTTAAATATTTGCAGAACCTCTGAAAGAAATGATTCAGGGGGAATAATTTCATAAGTTTGTAAATGGCTAACCACTATGCTGTGCATCTGAAACTACTATAATATTGAATGTCAAGTGTAATTTTTAAAAATAATGAAAAAGTACTGTTTTCCATAGTGGTTACACCAATCTGCATTCCAACAACAATACATGAGGGTTCCCTTTTTTCCACATTCTCACTAACACTCAGTGTTTGTTGATGGACTGATGATAGCTATTCTGATAAGTATGAGGTGATATCTCACAGTGGTTTTAATTTGCATTTCCCTGATAATTAGTGATATTGAACATCTTTTCATATGTCTATTGGAGAAATGTCTATCTAGGTCTTTTTTAATTGGGTTGGTTTGCCCATTTTTTATTATATATATAAAAATTTTATATTTTATATATATACATTTTTACTTTATATATATATATACATATATATATATGTTGAATTATATAACTTCTTTTGGATATAAAGCCCTTGTTGGATGTATTATTGGCATATATCCTCTACCATTCAGTAGGTTGCATTTTAGTTTTATTCATGTTTCCTTTGCTGTGCAAAAACTTTTTAGTTTGATGTAGTTCAATTTCTTTTTTTCTTTTGTTTACCCTGCCTAAGGAGATATATCAGAAAGAAATATTGCTACAGGAAATGTCCAAGATTTTACAGCTTATGTTTTCTTCTAAGATTTTTATGGTTTCAAGTCTTACATTTGTCTTTAATCTATTTTCAGTTTATTCCTGTGTATGCTATAAGATGATGGTACAGTTTCATTGTTTTTCAGGAATCTGTCTTATTTTCTCAATACCATTTATTAAATAGACTGTCTTTACCCCATTTTATGTTATTGCCTCCATTGTCAAATATTAATGGACCATAAAGTTTTGGGTTTATTTCCAGACTCTATTCTGTTCCATTGATCTGTGAGTCTGTTTTTATGCCAGTACCAGTCTGTTTTGATTACTGTGGACCTGTAGTATAGTTTGATACCAGGTAGCACAATTCTTCCAGCTTCTTTACTCTTTCTTCAGATCACTGTTGCTATCTGGGTTGTTTGTGGTTCCATACACAATTTTATAATATTTATTGTAGTTATGTGACATATGCCATTAATATCTTGATAGGAATTACCTTGAATCTATAAATTGCTTTGGGTAGCACAGACATTTGAATGATGTTAGTTCTCCCTATCTGCCCATGAACAGGGTATGTGCTTCCACTTATTTGTATCTCCTTCCGTTTCTTTCTCCAGTGTCTTATAATTTTCTGAGTACAGGTTTTTAATCATCTTGGTTAAATTTACTCCTAGGTATCTTATTTTTGTTGTTGTTGTTACAATTGTAAATGTGACTTTATATTTTTTAGTTTCATTTATTGGTATATATAAATGTAACTAATTTCTGGATATTTATTTTATATCCTGCTACATTACTGAATTAATTTATCAGTTTTAGTAATGTTTCAGAGAAATCTTTAGGGTTCTGTACATAAAGTATCATGTCATCTGCAAATAATAGCAGTTTCATGTCTTTTTTTTTTCAATTTGAATTCCTTTTATCAATATTTCTCCTTCTTGTCTGATTGCTGTGGCTAGCACTTCCAATACTATATTGATTGAATAAGAGACGTGAAAGAAGGCACCCTTGTTTTGTTCCTGATCTTAAGGGAAATATTTTTAGTTTTTGCATATTGAATATGATGTTGACTTTGGGTTTCTAGTATGTAGTTTTTAGTATGTTGAGGAATGTTCCCTCTATTATTAGATTAGATTGTTTATTTGAGATTGTTTTTGTTTCCTGAGGTAGGATTGTATTGTTATGAATTTCTTTGTTAGGGCTGCTTTTGCTGTGTTTGATTTTTTTTTACCTTTTTAACAAACAAATTTTTATATTAAACACTAATAATTTAATCTTTAGTTTATTTTTTCTTGATTTAATCTTTATTGTATTTTCCCATTACTATTTAGTCCTCTTATATAACCCTCCTCCCAGCAATCACCAAACTGTTGTCCATGTCCATGAGTCCTTTTTATTTTTTGTTCAATCTTTCTACCTCCTAACATCCTCCCACCACTAGCTGTCATCTGCTCTCCATTTATGAGACAGAGTTTGTCTCTGTTTTCCTTGTTACATCAGTTTGTCCATTAGATTCCACATTGAGTGAAATCATATGGTATTTGTCTTTCTTTGACTGGCTTACTTCACTTAGCATAATGTTCTTCAGGTCTATCCATACTGTTTCAAAGGGCAAAATTTGCTTTTTAGTGGCTGAGTAGTATTCCATTGTGTAAATGTCCCATAGCTGATTTATCCACTCATCTATTGATGGACATGGGCTGCTTCCATATCTTGATGTTTGTAAACAACACTGCATGAACATAGGGGTGCTTATGTTCTTGAAATTAGTGTTTTGGGTTCCTTGGATGTATTCCCAGAAGTGGGATCACTGGATCAAAAGGCAGATCCATTTTTAATTTTTTTAAAATTATCTCCATATTGCTTTCCATAGTGGCTGCACTAGTTTGCATTCTTACCAACAGTACAAAAGGGTTCCCCTTTCTCCACATCCTTGCCAGCACTTGTTGTTTGTTGATTTATTGATGATAGCTGTTCTGACAGGTGTGAGATGGTATCTCATTGTGGTTTTAATTTTGTGTTGTTGTTTTCACTTTCATTTGTCTCAAGGTATCTTTTGATTACTTCCTTGGTCTCACTGTTAAACCATTCATTGTTTAGTAGCATGTTACTTAGCCTCCCTGTGTTTGTGTGTGTTTTAGTTTTTTTCTTATAATTGATTTCTAGTTTTGTACCATTGTGGTCAAAAAAGATACATGGTATGATTTAAATCTTCTTGCATTTATTGAGACTTGTTTCATGGTCTAATATGTTGTTATCCTGAAAAATGTTCCATGTACATTTGAAAAGAATAATGTTCTCTTGCTTTGGGATGAGATGATTTGAAAATATCAATTAAATCTATCTGGTTTAATGTATCATTTAAAGTCACTTTTTACATTTTGATTTTCTGTCTGGAAGGTCTACCCATTGATGTCAATGGGGTGTTGGTGTTAAAATCCCCTACACTGACTGTGTTACTGTCTCTCTCTCCCTTTATGTCTTTTAGTATTTGCTTTATATATTTAGGTGCTTATAAGCTGAGTACATAAATATTTATAAAGGTTATATCTTCTTGGATTAATCTCTTTGTCATTTTAAAATGTCCTTCTTTGTCTTTTATTTTAGCCTTGCTTTAAAGTCTATTTTATCTGATATAAGTACTGCTACCTCAGCTTTATTTTCCACTTCCATTCACACGAAGTATCTTTTTCCATCCCTTTACATTTAATGTGTGTGTGTCATTGTAGAGAAGTGAGTCTCTTATAAAGAGCATATGCGTGCATCTGGTCTTATCTATTCAGTCATCCTATATATTTTGTTTGAAGCATTTAATCCCTTTACATTTGAAGTGATTATTGATAGGTTTGTAGTTATTGCCATTTTATTATTCATATTCATGTTCTTTTTCCTTCTTCATTTTCTTTAAAAGTCCCTTTAACATTTCTTGTAGTACTGTTTTGGTGTTCATAAACCCTTTTGATTTTTCTTGTCTGGAAAGTCTTTCACTTTCCTTCAGTTTTAAAGGATAGTCTTGCTGGGTAGAGTAGTTTTGGTTGTAGGTCACTTTGGACATTTTATGGACACTTTGTCACGTAGGCGTGGCTGATCTCTCACTCTGTCTCCATTCCCTCTCCCCTTTTGGGGGGATGAGAAGGTGTGGCTGAGAGTTCAAAGCTTCTGATAATCTCTTGGTTCTTTTTGTGACCTGCCCCATCCCAAATCTATCGAGGAATACACCAAGAGTAGACTTTAAAGTTCTGTGTCAAGAACCATGGTCAAAAGCAAATATTAGAACCAAAGATTCTCTTAGTGCTCTTATCACTTAGAAATCACAAGGGCTCCAGGAGCTCTGTTATGGGAACAAGGATCAGAAAGCTATATTTTCTATTATTTCACACACACTCACTGGGTGTCATTTTCATGTGTACTGAATGGCAATAGTTTATTAGTAGTAAATGTAAGGATTTCTGATTATATTAAGAGCTGTATTTGATTTTTAAAAATTCAGCATTTAAAAACAATGTGTGACACAGATGGATAGTTACCTATCCCAACATCCATTTTCCTCTCTTACTTTAGAAACAAACCCACACATTGCTATCTGGAAACCAAATTTGCAACTAGGTGTGAAGTATGATTACAGGTTTAGGCAAATGAAATATAAATGGAAACATTGTGTTGAAATTATAGTAAGACTGTTTAAAGGGAACTAAGTTAATGACGGTAGGGAGGGTGGATTCTTTTGGATTTTACATTTGTTCTCCCTTTTTCCTTCAATGTGGAGATGACAATTTGAATTCCAGCCTGAGCTCCATGGGCTGTGGTGTCATCCTAAAAATGCAAGACGTGGTTTAAGGCAATAAGGCAGAAATACAGAAGCCTGGATTCTTGATGCCATCATAGCTTTCTGCTTCAGTCATGGGGGGCCTACTTCTAGGCATTTTTCATGATGAGAATATTAAAAGGAAAAAAAACTGAAGAAATGTAAACCACTTTTTTTTGTTTTATCTCTATTTTCACACTAATCTTATGTATCATAACACTAACCTTATCATAAATTAAACCTGCCACTTTTATAGAGTTATTTACATTGGTATATGAAAATAGATTGTTATAGCTTTGATTAAATGTTAAGTTCTGATTATCCTGAAGCAGCAAAAAAAATCTTTAAGTTATTAATTCCATTATGTGTTACATGATTAAGTTAAAGAGGAAATTTTTCTACATTTATATCATTGAATTTAACACATAGAGATGGTTAAAATCTAGAATCAGATAAGAGTACATCATCCACTATTTACAACACCAACACTTCAGTTTCAGTAAAAGAGCATTTATCACATTAGATTAACTTGGTAACTTAATTTGATTATATCCCTCATTTTAACTGTATCTAATGTAAAGATTTATCATAATATTTATTTTATTTTCTCAAGTATAAGAAGTTTATATTTAAGTAATATAAAATATTGAGGCTCTATAATTATTGTTTTTCTTTAACAGAGAAGAATAAATTACTCAAACTTGAAATAGAACACTTTTAAGTGCAGTCATACACTGCATAAGGACATTTCGATTCAGGATAGACTGCATACATGACAGTGTTCCCATAAAATCACAGCAGAGATGAAAAATTTCTAATGCTTGATGACATCGTAGGCATTGTGCGTTGTGGTTCATTGCATTACTCATGTGTTTGTGGTGATGCTGGTGTAAACAAGCATATGGTGCTGTCAGTCGTATAAAGTCTAGCGCATGCACTCATCTACACTACGTGATACTTGATAATGATGCCCTGCCAGTGTGACACAGTGGAGCCTCATCCCATAAACCAAAACGTCATGAGTTTGATTCCTGCTCAGGGCACATGCCTAGGTTGTGGGTTCAGTCCTAGTTGGGGTGCATATGACAGGCAACTGACTGATGTTTCTCACATTGATGTTTCCCTCCTCTCTCCCTCTCAATTTCTCTTCACCTCTCTCTAAAATCAGTAAGCATGTGTTTGGATGAGGATAAAAAATGATAATAACAATAAATGACTACATTATGGTTTATGTATCTACTATACTATACTATTTATTGTTACTCTTTCTACTTGTAAAAATGTTTGCCATAACAACGTTCTCTATTATGCTCTCAGCAGTCTTATATCATGTCTCTTGATTGGATTATTTTCTCCTGTGCTTGACTTAATCTCCTGTTGTTTCATATATTTAGTGTAGCATAAGCATCCAGTGTTTATAAAGTTACAGTAATGTGATGTCTGGGCCTTCACATTCACTCCCCACTCACTCACTGACTCACCCAGGGCAACTTCCAGTCCTGCAAGCTTTATCCATATAAGTGCCCTATGCTGGTGTACCAATTTTTTTTATCCTTTATACAATATTTTTACTGAACCTTTTCTATGTTTAGATATTTTTAGATACATAAATATTTATCTTTGTTTTGCAATTGTCTACAGTATTCAGTATAGGTTTCTAGCCTAGGAGAAACAGGCTATACTTAATCCTGTGTGTGAGTGCATTCTGCAATATTTGCACAATGATGGAATCCTCTAATGATGCATTTCTCAAGGTGTATCCTCATCGTTAAGAGATATATGACAGTATAAAAGTTTACATTAATATATTAACTATAAATTAGTCTGAAGATAATAGGTAGAAAGAGTAGAGGCAGGATCTAATTCTAAGAGTCTTTACTAATTTATGTAGGTATCTAAACCTCTGTGAATCTCTTCTTGCCCTAAATTCAGAGTTTCTTTTTCCTAATTTACTGAGAAATACATACTATCACTTTAGTTTAAGCAATGTCAACTCTTGGATTACCTGAGAAATGTTTCCTTCACAGTAGTAATAACTATTGGAATTATTCTTTTCATCTTCATCTGACTGTCCTTCCTCTCTAACGATGCCTGGGCCCTTCCAGCCTGTGTTGTTCTGAGTTCCAGAGCCTTTGGGTAAGAACAGAAAAACACATCTTGATTAGTCACTCATGGGCATTATTACTATTATTATTATTATTATTATTATTATTATTATTATCACATTAGCAGACATACCCATGTTAAAGTAAGGAGGATTCAGAGTCAATGGTGGGATAGAGTCTCTTGTTTCGTTAAAGCAAGAGGTGACAGGAATGAGGAAACATGCTGACTCGTGGGCACAGCTTGACAGCCATTATTTATTTTCTAAAAGGGACACTATAAACTATAGCACCATAAACACTGGCTTTGGAGTTAGTTCTGTTTCTGAAGCTGTGCTCTACTCCTAATACTGTATATCTGTCGGTACGTAGTTTTCCCTCTATGAAGCTTAGATTTCTTGCATGTAAAGTGGGAGTAATAACACTTAACTCAGAGGATTGTTGTGAGGATTATGTGTTGTATGGACTTATGTGAAAATGTTAATACAGTATTTGGCACAAATAGGCAGGTGTTCAATCATGTCTGGTATCACTACCAGCCTCAGTGTGACTTCTTATATTTTGATGAAGATATGTAGTGAAGGCCGATAGGTCTCATATGAAGACAAAAATGAAAAATTA
Organism: Tonatia bakeri; assembly: GCA_004024845.1. Taxonomy (NCBI): domain Eukaryota; kingdom Metazoa; phylum Chordata; class Mammalia; order Chiroptera; family Phyllostomidae; genus Tonatia; species Tonatia bakeri. The sequence goes on from PVIA01000841.1 coordinate 279,175, forward strand.
AGAAACAGGGAGCAGACTGTTACCACATGCTATAGTCTGAATGTTTGTGTTCTTCCAAATTTGTATAGTATTGTTTGATATGATATTGGGAGCTGAAGACTTTGGGGTGTGCTCAGGTCATGGGTGTGGAGCCCACATGAATGGGATCAGCGCTTTTACAAAAGAGGCCCCATAGAGCACCATAGCCCCTTCCGCCCTGTGAGCACACAGCAAAAAGATGGCCATCTATGAACCAGGAAGCTGGGCAGACACCTTGGCAGACACCAAATCAGCTGGCACCTTGATCTTAAACTTCTCAGCTTCCAGAACAGCAAAAATAAATACCTGTTGTTTACAAGCTTCCTAGTCTATGGTGTTTTGTTATAGCAGCCTGCATGGACTAAGACAACAGAGAATCAATTTATGTCCTCATCAAGTTCCTGTTCCCTGTTTTCAAGTGAGGATTCTGCCCTTTTCTCCCCTTCCTATATTCTAGCCCATGGTTATGTATTCACTAATGGGGCTGTTTATAACTGTAGGGGAGAAAGATATTGTACTACATTCTTCTAGGTTCTACCAGCTAATCTAATCATTAAATCAACATGAGACAGATTAACAAGAGAAAATAACCAGATTTAATTACATATGTATGTATGGGAATACCACATACATGCGAGACTCAGAAACTCCATGTACATGAGAGATTCAGAGAGAGAAAGTTAAAATGAGGTGTAGGTGGCATTCTGCACTAAGGAGGAGGTCATGCCTCTTGGAGCTTCAGAGGTGAGGAGGGTCTTTCACAGGCTGATGAGAAAAGCAGATGTTCACTAATTAGACATTTGCCCTGTCCTATAGGCAGGTCATAAAAATTATTTCTGGTGCAAGGTTCCTAATTTAAGTTCTTTAAGGAAGAGGTAAACGATTCTCATGAGTATGTGGGGTCTTGATTGCCTTCAGCTCAAAATAATTCATACATCAAAGTGTCACATTGTGGAGAGGCTTGTTTTGAACCCCTTTAAAACACAGCACTGTGGTAGGAAGAAAATGCTACTTACTCTGAATTGACACTTATATCCTGGAGTGATGTTAAAAATATTTAATAACTAAAGAGCAAAGGCACCTGTATCTAATATTCCAACTGATAGCCCATATCAGCTTCCCCTTCCTGCCGTGAACAGTCAGAATGGACTCCGTTGTGATGATGTATACTTTCCAACTAACTAAACAGGTGTTTTATGTACCAGGAGGTGCGTGAACAAGAAGGAGAGTGACTTTAATGGTGTGACTTCACTACTCAGTGTGAACTGTTGGGAGAAATATACTATGTGAAGGGCATACATTTTGACTTGCTTTCATTTTCTAATATTGTTTTTTCTTCCCCTGTCAACAAGGAAAAACTCTTAATTCCTTTACAAATGGAATATTAAGTGATGTTTTAATCCTGTACCTCACAGAATAATAGCACAGTAATTGGAGCTTTCTCAGTATGTACACCAAATATATTTTAAGATACTTGGCAACTATTACTTCAATAAATATTTACTTAAAAAATCACAGGAGACAAAGAGTATTCAAATATTTTAATTTAGTTTTAAGATCAGCAGTAATTTAAGTAAATGTGAATTAGATAGCTTTTTCAGATGTGAGCTTGTATCTAAAATTTAGGCTGGAGACGTTAAGTTGGTCTGGAGATTTTCTAAGAGTTCTTTCACCTTCCAGCTGAATGAAGACTTTTACCTAATTCACACTGTCAGCACAGGAAAGGAAAAAAGTATAGGAAGGAAAAGCCCATTTGTTAAGTAGCATTACACTCTTGGCATTTCTGAAGGTGAAATCATTTCTATCCAAATCCCTTGGCCAGTAGGAATGCTCATTGTTGACATTGTGTTCTTTGGAGTATGTTTCTACACTGAAAAAACCCAAAGGATGCTGGGAACCTGGGTTGGTTATATATTTTAAACCTTTCAAGGGCCTTCAGATCTCAAAAGAACAACCCAAAACTCCAGAGTGTGGCATTTTAGAAAGAGTCAGTGCTTGCATTGATGCTGTCTTGACATTTCATGTACATTGGCAAGAGTTTAAAGGTGTTCAAAATCTCTGGGCTCACTGTCCATCACCTGCATCATAGCTGTAAAGCTCTTGGTAAGCCAGCACTGTTTTGCCTATGGCAGTGCAGTGAATTAATTAGAGTGTTATTGACAGGATTCAGCTCTAGGTCACTGTCAGTACAGTCTTCTGTCATGTCCATCAAGGGTTGAATGAACTGCCTGCTTGCCTATGTGGTAAATACTCTACATGGACAGCACTAAGTGGTATAGATGGGACTGCACTGGTGCCAGGGAAATAGCTGTGCTCAGTGCAGACACCTTGGCTTTCTTCTGCTGCTTCTCAGGTGGTGTGAGTTCTTACAGGAACCAAATTCCAGGGTAGAGATTGGGTTCCTTGGCCCACCAGCTATGTTGGCCCACCAGCTATGTTGGCCCACCAGCTATGTTGGCCAGCTTCACAGGGCGTGCAAGGCAGTTCCAGTTGGCAAACAGCCCTTTCCTTTTAATAAAGCCATTGGCACCTTCCTTAGGGAAAAACAGAAGTGAGAAAAAGCTGGACCTCACTATGCACTGAAGATGTCAAGACTACTATCTATATCAAAATATCTTAAGCTGAACTTATTTGAGAATATCAACATATTGCAGGAAAAAGATCTAAAGTTTTATCATCATCATCATCATCATCATTAAAGTACAGGGCATAGTTAATTAGAACCCTGAGGACTCCCGGGCTCCCAGAGTGGAACCATTATGACTTGGCACCTGTATTGCTAGAACATCTTGTAAGCAGGTACAATGCCAAATGAGCACATGTGAACAAGAATAATCAGCAAGGAGGAAATGTTTATTTTATTAGTGGGTATCAAATTTAACTAGAAGCAGGGAAGAACTGCTCCATCTGTTCCGTAGATAGAGCCATCACGCTGCACGACAGCAGATCACCACTGGTGTAGATGTCACAGGGAAAAGGGAAGATGTGCATCTGGCCCTGTAGCGAAGCTTGGCAAATAAGTATTTCCAGTGCAGCACCACATTTTACCAGCCTACCTCAGCAGAGAAAACCTAAATCAAATCTCTATGATTTGCTACTCATTAAACATTGATTATTGTTCTTCTGGGTGAGCAGGAAGAATGGCTAATTGTCTGCCTTTTACATGTATAAACATATTATCCACGAAGACTACTTACTTTATTTGTTAGTTCATAAACTGACAGATAATATGAGGGGAAAATGAAGTGCAGTTTGAGCCAAGAGTGCACAATTTGATTTATTTCCACCTATATGGTAGCATAGCATTGCCTCTGGAGAATGTTTTTCTTTCTCTTTTATTTTGTTAAATATCTTCATTGAGATGTAAGTGACATTATTAAACTGCACATACATAAAATTTACAACTGATAAATGTGTGCATTCATATGTATCCCTGAAACTATGACTATACTTAAGATAATGAACATATCCAGCACCTGAAGGTTTCCTTGTATTCCCTTGTAGTTCTTTTCCACCTGGTCCTCTTGTTCCTCCCTACCCCAATCTCTCTTTCCCCCACTGCTTTTGGTAACTACAGATTACTGAGCATTTCCTAGAAATTTATATAAATATAGTCATACATTATATACTATCTTTTGTTTAATTTCTTTCACTCTTTTTGTTTGAGATTCATCTACATTGTCATGTATCAATAGCTCACATTTTGTATTGCAGAGTGGTATTCTATCATATGGATAAAAAGCCATTTGTTTACTCATTCATGTGTTGATATTTGGACTGTTTCCAATTTTTTAGCTATTACAAATAAAGCTAAATGAACATTTGTGAATGAGTCTTATGTATTCAGATATTACCCTTAATGTCTGTGGGCGGATACCTCATCATTAACGTACAGGGCAGAATCTCTCTTATGGAAATATTTAAGAGTGGATGGCTGGGTCACTTGTAGGTATAGGTTCATTTTAAGAAACTTCCACACTGTTCTCCAAAGTGGCTGTACTCCTTATATTTCCATGTGCAGTGCATCAAAGTTCAGGTTCTTTCATACTCTTGAAGACATCTGTTAAGTATTTAAATTCTATTCATTTCAATAAGTGTGCAGTGGTTTCTCATTGTGATTTTAACTCACATTTCCTTAATGACTAATGATTTTAAACATTTTTTTTTCTGTTTATTTGCAATTGGCCTAACTTTTCTGCGGCAGTGTATGCTCAGACTTTCGTACTATTAAAGTTTTTATTAGTGTTGTTATTGAGTTTTGAGAGTTCTTTATGTATTCTTCAAGCAACTCTTTCCTCAAATATGATTTAAAAACATTTTTCCAGGTGTGTGGCTTGCCTTTTCACTCTCTTAATATTGTTTTTATTTTTTAACCTTCACCTGAGGACATGCTTATTGATTTTAGAGAGAGGGGAAAGGAGGAAGAGAGAGAGGGAGAGAAACACTGATCAGTTGATTCTTGTATGTGCTCTGACAGGGGACAGAACCTGCAGCCTAGGCATGTGCCCCAGCAGGGCACCAAAACCGTGACCTTTCAGTTTATGGGATGACAATCCAACCAACCAAGCCACACCAGCCAAGGCTTAATGGAGTTTAAAAAGAGCAGGTTATTAATTTCAATAAACTCAAGTTTATCAATTTATTCTTTATGGATCTTGCTTTAGGTACAATATCTAAGTAGTCTTGCCTAACCCAACACCACAAAGATTTTCTCCTATGTTCTTCTCTTTCTCTTTCTTTTCATTCTTTGATGCCATGACCAGAGGGGGTGGAGCTGGTTTCTGGATGTCAGGAGACTCCTGTTTTCCGCACAGAACTGCTCCACGCCATCTGGCCACTTGCCGTTTGAGTTTGGAGCATTAGAAACAAGGTGGGAGCAAGAGCCTTGGAAACTTGCTGTGAAGCCTCAAATTCCAACTAAGAAAAAAGCCACTAATTGATTCTATAAGACTTGTCACAAAGGTTTCAGATATATGCAGTAGGTTTTTTTCCAAGAAAAAGCAAAAGCAATTTTATACAGTATTTTGAAATGTTAACCAGTGGCATTTATTATTTAGCAAAACTGGGAAATGGGAAGAACTTTCTTGGTATTTTAGTCTTAAAGTGTAAATAAAATATTCTTTCAATATGTGCTGTTCTCATTAATTTGGATCTTATATTTTTAGACAGTGAGCTTAGCTAATGGCTCAAAATAAATAATGTAGGTGCTAAATGAAGAGTTCTAAGGACTTGAAATTTAAGTGATAAGAATTCAGGCTTCAAGGTTCCATTTGGTCACAATTTTTGAAAATATTGCTATGAATTCTAATGTTTGGTCTGAGCTTTAATTGCTGAAATTGACTTTATTCAAGGCAAATTTTATGTAATATTTTTCTATCAAGTTTAGGGTTTTAAGTTACCAAATATAGAAATAAAGTCCCTTGTTGAAGTCACCCACTTTAAAATAAACCCATACCTGCAAGAACAATATAATTTGAAAAGTTTCCATTTCCTTTTAATTCCTATAGAGCAGATAATCTAAAAGTTGCTTAGTTATTATCATGTGATCCTTTTACTGAAAATCTATTCTAATATTGTTCATTACTTTTGGGACTTTTGAGATCACTTTGCAGAAAACGTGATTGTTTTGCATTCTGAAGTTTCGATATAAACCCTGACTGCACTGAGAAGGGTGTCTATCACTAAAGCTGGTTAAAATCATTTAAAATGCCATTAGAAATGTTGCTTTGCATTTGGCAGTATAAAAGCTAGCTGAAGGGTTTGAAAACTCTGGTATAGGAGGGAGGAAGAGGGCTTTGAATTTCTTGCCACGGGCCACCACTAGAGCAACTGTTAACAATTTAAACAAGGATTGTTTTCTGAAGCAAAATGTGCTAATATTGTTTCTTTCCTTGAGGCGGCAAAGGACATGGCTGGGCTCATACATTTTTAGCAGCTGACAAGTTAATGGGACCATTTCCATTGAAATGAACTAAACACTATCATAATTTGTGGACTTCCCACTGATTTCTAGAGCATTAATTGAACTTCAAAAAGTGCTTGTAGAATCAATTAAAATTAATTTTTAGATTGAACATATATGCATTCACAGTCAACATTTATATTTATTTAACTTGGCTCATGTCATATCCAATTTCTTTTAAAGAGCTGGTGTTTCTGTGGCAAAACAGTGATAGAAATGTGGTCTAGTAGAGGTTGTAATTCATATCAGTGAACTTTTCAAAATTTTAATTTTCCTATTTTAGGGGAAAACAACAACTAAAACATCCGCTGACCAAAAAGCCATTGTTAGTAATAGCTAACATTTTTTCTCATTTTCCAAATTACTTTGATAAATATCTTATTGACCTCTCACAACAAGTATTACTATGCACATGTGAGAAACTAGAACACAGAAACCTCAAGTATTTTGCTCGAGTAACAGTGCCAGTGAGAAACCAGGATGAGAACACTGGTTTTCTCTAATAGCTTTCCTCTAGAAATTGGTGCCACATTTTTTCAAGTACCTCTTTTACTCAACGGGATATCCAACTATATTCAATTCTGTTTGTTAATATCTGCAAATAAATGAGAGTAAAAAATGAATGTCAATGAACTTGACAACCGGAGAATGAAAATGCTGAGGGAGTCCTATGTGTTATTCAGACACTCGGTTCCTTATTTTCAGGAGACGAAGCTGTTCCACATCCCGAGGTTTAAGTTTAAGACTTGGACACTGCACTGAGGAGTGTGCCTCTCACTAACACTTCTTTCAAGTGCTCTTTTCAAGAGGTCCCCCTGAAAGGAGGCCAATCTGTGACCACTCTACTGTTTGATGGGCACACCTCATGGTTTCCACTTCTGGCCAACAGGTGCCTTTATCCTGTAAATGGGGAACTCAGTTCTGATTAAAATTAAAACTAGATGCCCATGACATGTGGGGAGTGGTCCCCACAGGAGCTGATGGGGAAATGGAGCTGCTGTCTGCTGAAAGGATTCTGTCTGTGCTACAGTGGGCTGTGCCATGCGACTTCTATTGGGCCTCTGGAACAGCAAGAGGTAACAGAAAGATGCTCATTACTCCTCGTGAAAAGGAGTGTAGCTCTTGTTCCCATGAGACCAGGCACACAAATAATGTATTAATTTGACCTAGAAATTTCCTCATTCATGATAAAACTCTTAAAAGGAATACCAGGTCTTTTAGCACAAAATGCCTTTTTGAGCTTTTGATTTGTTTTAGTTAAAAAAAGTGGCCCTGGTTTTAGCCAGCAACATATTTTAAGAAGGGGCTAACTTTTAATGGCATTGTTATAATAAATCCCAATTCTCCTCGAAGACATAATAGCTCAAAGGCTACCCTGAGTTTCTTCAATGTGTTACCACATTTATGTTGAAAAAGTTTATTTCTGACATCACAAATCCAGTGACTCTTACACTTGGTTCAAGGTTATTCTGGATATTTATTATTTGGAACTCTCCCCTTTTTTTGGCAGGGACATCTTTATTTCACTATGGTGCATTACCTTCTCCCCATGTGTATGATGGTGCTGTGAATATATATCAATATACCATTCTCTAGCTAAGTGATTATCATGTGACTGACATCAGGCCAATCAGATTCTCTCCTGGGGCTTTGAATCATGAGAGAAAGGCAAAGGGTGGAAAGTAAGCTCTGTGTAAATTTGTTCCAGTGGTGGTATCCTGATAATAGCATTAGGAAATTCTGCTATTAGACTCCCGAGTGCCTTTGTTTTCTTTTGACAAGCCTGGTTTCTCAGTCTTTTAATCAATTCTGTAACATATCCCACATGCTGTTAGTAAATCTCTTTTCTGTATCAGGGTTCATGTTTGAGGAACTCCTGAGTAAATTTTGGAGATATAAGGGAGAGCTCTGTGAAAGAGGTAATATATAAGCTGCGTCTTGAAGGGCTAGGATAACCTATCTGGGTGGAGAAGAGTGGCATTTTTTCCAAAGGTAGAGGGACCAGTATCTGCAAAGGACAGAATCCATGAGAGGACAGATTGTGTATTTAGGAAAAAAAATAAAGTTTTTATGTGAATTATGAGAGATATTGAGACTGAACACGTGGTCAAGAGTGAGATAATTCAGGAAATTCTTGCCATGCTAAGGGATTTATATTTTAACCTGAGAATGCAGAGGTGGGCAAAAGTAGGTTTACAGTTATGAGTATGCAAAACAGTTTATTCTTCTATTATTTATTTAATTATTGTATTATACTTCATATTTTTATTGTTATTGTTATTATTTCATATCCTTACTTATGATTTACCTTGTAGTAACTATGGCTGTCAATTTAACCCACTTCTGCTCTCCCCTGTCCCGAGCACCATTGGGGAGGGTTTCCACAGGGTGATGCCGTGAGCAGCACTGCATTTAAACAGCATGCTGCAGACCTGTGGGGGACAGAGTGGGGAGGCTTGGGAGTGCATGTGGGTGCTAACATTGCAGTCTTGCTGAGAGACGATGACAGAAACCTAGGGAGTGGCACTGAGGATGGGGAGAAGTGGAGGAATTTGAAAGGCATAAGGAGGTAAAATTTACAAAATTTCATAAAGGATTTTATTTACAAATAATGAGAGGGAGGAAGAATCATTGTTAATTCCTGGGTCTTCCTTGGGCAACTAAGTTCCTGGAGGTATCAATAGCTTAAACTCATGACACAGCAGAAAGGTCAGTTTTTTTCTTTTTTTGTGGGAGAAGATTCATTTCATTTGGGCATAACAAATTTGATAGGTTTATGTGATATTCAACTGGAGATATTCCATAAGTTGTTGTAAACGTGGCTCTGGACTCTGGACTGAGCTCAGAGTTGGGGTTACATATATCTAGGACCTACTAGATTCAAGGTAGAGATAGCATCTCCTTTGTACGTAGGTAACTGTTTGCCCGACTTCTCTCTGAGTGAGTGTCCTTGAAGTCTCAGCCCTAGGGATTCCTTCTCATGCTACTAGGAATACTCCCTAGACAATATTTTCCTTACTTATGGCTTCAGTTACTACATACAAATAGATTAAAAACAAGGCAAAACTCCCAAATCTACCCTCATATTTTTTACTGACATTTCTATCCAACTGAATTCTAAACATTTCCATCTGGTTGTCCTTAATGGCGCCTTCACTCTTAAATTCAAACTGGACTCATTCTATTTTTCTGAATACTTACCTTGAATATCAAATGACAAAACTCCCCTTCCTTTTATTTCCTCTACCTTAAGTAACATCACCACCATTGGTTGTTCAAATGATCATCCAGTGATGGAGCTCTCACTCCCAATATTAGTTCCTCATTGCTCCTTTAACAAACCACCACACACTTAGTGGTTTAAACCATGCAAACTTATTATCTTCCAGTTCTACTACAGGTCTTATATGACTAAAAGCAAGGGTGTGTGGGGCTGCATTCTTCCCTGGAGGCTCTGGGGGAGAATCCATTTCCTTGCCACTGATGGCTTCTAGAGGTTGCCCACATTCCTTCATGGCCTTTCCTCCACATTCAAGGTCAGTAGCATCAGGTCTGTCTCAGGCTGCTCTCTCTCACTCTCTTTCTTTTTTTTATTTCTGATTTTCTCTTTCAATTATAAGACCTTTGTGATTACTTTAGACTCATCCAAAGTAATCTCATTGTTTCGCAGTCAGTTATTAGCTTACTTAATTCCATGTATAAACTTAATTCCCCTTTGTCATATAAGGTGACATTTATTTACAGGTTTTCAGTTTAAAACCTGGACATCTATGGGAGACCATGTATTATGCTGCTCACCACCCTTCCTTCCCTTCCCACATTCCATGTATCCACGCCATCAGAGTACATCAGTGTGCTTTATTTTTCACCATTACATTTGTTATTACCTAATATGTTGTTATAGATTTACTTGTTTATTTTCTGCTTTCCCTACTGGAATGCATCCTAAAGCACCATAAGGCAAAGGCTTTGTGTTGTCTATTGCTGCATCTATGCAGCCTTGCCCAAAGCATAGTAGGTGCTCAATAAATATTCTTTGAATGAATACAACTTTAATTTGTCACTAAAGACTGTCAGTTTCATCTTGATAGCACGTTTCACATATCCACTCCTTTTTATTTACATGCATTGTCATTTGTGTTATTTCTGTTTATACTCACTTTTTTCCTTGAGAATTTTCACTATTCCAGTAAATTCCTAGCTCATATGTGCATCTTTAGTTTCTGTATTCTATTTCTAAATCACAAATTGCTCATATTAATCCTCAACTTAAAACATTCAATGGCTCTTTGGCAAAATTTATGAGATTTTGAATAACCAATTCCTGCTCATCCTTCAGCACATTTCTGTCTGCTCATCATAGTTTACGTTCTAGAGGTTCTGGAGTGCTGTCCTTGCTGTTTCCTCATCCTAGAACATCCTCCCTTTTTTCACTACCTAGAAAATCCTCCCTCTCCTCAAAGATCTACATAAAGTAAATCATTCTCCACCAAGTTTTTAATGGAAAACCTGAACAAAGTGAATTGTCCCCTCCTCTGAAGTCACTGTCGTCAGGAACGACACAGGGAGGCATGCTGCTAACAGGGACGAGTAGGACTCAGGCTGTGAACACATGCGAGAAATAGCTCGGGTGTCCTTGATCGTGAAAGAAGGATGTAGAGGCTAAGTTCCCATGGGTCTGCTGGCATAATTTAGTCAGATCATTACTATATTATTACTATTATTGCGATGTATTTTTAACCACTACCACCCTCTCCCAACCCCCACCTTCAAACACAGACACAGTCACTTGGATGTTTCGGGTTTGTGAGGCTTAGAGGATTTCAGATTATGCTATTAATATTTGATATTCATCACTTTATAGCACTAGGCATCCTTTTATGTGCATATATTTTGTAAATCACACATATCTTTATATGGTATTTTTCATACTTTCTGATGCTCTGGAGTAGATTTTTCTGAAATCCAGTTTTAGCTGTCACTTGCTAGCTGTGTAACTTTGGGCAAGTTTCTTAAGCTCTTTTAGTCTTAGTTTTATCATCTGAAAAACGGAAAAAGTGGTTCTATTTTATGGATTTATTGGAGGATTAAAATAATTAACAAACACTTAAGATGGTGCTAAGCATGTTTCTGATAAATTTTAGCTGTTATTATTATTCTTTTTACTATTATTATTCTAGATGCTGATTTTTTCTGAGGGAAAGTACTATTTGCCATTCATCTCTGTACCTCCAGAACAGGAAACAAATTTTTTGTACATAGTAAGAAATAATAAGTATTTTTGAGGAAAGAATACATATTAGCTATTCTCAGAATGTCAGGGCATAATTTATGTGTAGAACACTCATCTAGAAATAAGTCTTTTTGTGAATAGATTTTGAAAATTTGAGCTGTTTACCTCTTTCCCCTTTTTTTACCTCCCCTCACTCTGTGAATTAGAATTTTGACATGGCAGACAGAATACACTCAGTATGTAATTAGATGGTGTTAATTAACTTGGAATTTAATAAAGAAGAACTAATTAGCAGAAAATTATTTTATTCACTAAACAAATAATTATGGAGGGTCTAATGTGGAGCTTCCTTCTAGATCTCCAATGTTGCATTCTTCATCATTGGAACTGAGCACAGATTTCTATCTGCACTTAAGTAAACAACAGCGGTGGCAGGGCCTGTACCAGCCGGTTTCCTGTCACTGCACCTTCAGGAACAGCTTTTCACCAGAGCAATAAGGGAACAACCCAGGGAATAAGGGAATGCTGCTTCCTGCCAGGACTCATGTCGGGGTGCTGGGACAAATGCTTTTAACCTTGTGGTCAGTTTCATCTGAGCTGCTCACTCAGCCTTCTGAGCCTTAATTGCTGTAGTGCTGGGTGTCTTCTCATGCTCCCCATGTCTTCTGCTTCTTAGCTGTTAGACTTCCTTTTCTTTCCCATCAGAAAACCCCCTGAACAGACATGATCCAAAGTGGCTCTGGTAATTCTCCTAATCTTCAGCCTTTTTTATAAAGTTCTACAGAAATTTTGGTTCTTGGACCACTGTTCTAGAAAGTAGTGCAGCTCTTGACTGGCTAGGTCCCTTACTGCATCCATGTAGATATTGTTGACATATAATCAGCATTCATGAGTAAAAGCTGGCTTAAATGAATCCAAATTCATCTGTAAGTACTGTCTCCTCAGATCCCTAGGGTTGACTGTATCACTATACACCTATTTTAGAATTGTATAGTATTTTTCTGTTGTGCAGTTGCAATCTAGCCAAAGATTAGGGTAAGAAAACTGATTGTATTCTTTTTTCTGTTGGGAATAATTCATCTTATTACAATCTTCTAATCAGCACCAGCTGTGTAATAATCTCTATACTATTTGAGTATGGATGGCTAGTCTCAGAAATGTCACATAGTGGAACTTTTGCTGTTTGAGCAATCTTCTCTCTGATTAGAATGTTCAGAAGCTCAGCCATCAATCCCAGATGCACTGCTATTTGCCTCAGTTTCCTCAATGGGGGATAGTTCTAAGTATTCCTAATGTAGTCTTTTAGATAATGGGGATAGCACAGATTAAGTAAAAATGTAGATTTAAAGTAGTTTTAGATTTACAGAAAAGGTGCAAAATAGTTTAAAGAGCTCTACAGTCAGTTTCCTCATTGTTAACACCCACCTTACATTTCTATGGTATCTTTGTCACAACTAAAACAACAACATCAAGACATTACTATTACTTTATTCAGATGTATGAGTTTTTCTCTAATGTCTTTTTGTTGTTGTTTTAGGATCTCATCCAGGGTACGACATTATATTTAATCATATTGTCCCCTTAGTTCCCTTGTGGCTGTGACAGTGTCTCAGACTTTCCTTGTTTTTGATGACCTGAGAGTTTTTTGTGCAGCTGGCTGAGTATTTTGTAGAATGCCCCACATTTGGGATGTGTAGTATTTTTCTCGTGATTAGACTGAAGATATGTGTTTTGGGGAGGAAGACCATAGAAGCGAAATGACCTTCACATATTAATGTACATACTATCAAGGTGATTTATCGTTGTTGATGTTGGCCTTGATCATCTGGCATAGATAGTGTCTGTCAGGTTTTTGCACTGGGAAGTGACTTTTTTTCACTTTTTCATATTCTATTTTTAAAATCAAGTCACTAAGTATGATTGACACTCAAGGAATGGGAAGCTCAGGTCCACTTCTTTGTGGGGTAGTATCTATATAAATAATTTAGTTCTTCCATACACGAGATTTATCTTTTATTTCTTCATTCATTCATTCATTCATTCATTGTTATCATCATGAACTCATGGATATTTATTTTATAGTTTCGGTTATAATCTAACACAATATCATTAGTTCCTTGCTTAGAATTGTCCATGGTTTCAGCCATTGGGAGCTCTTTCCATTTGGTTCCCTCATCTCTCTGACACGGCCCCACCCCTTTATTTTGTGATACTCCTTTACTTTCTAGCACTGTAAATTGCCCTGGCTTGCCTTACATACTCTCTGACCCAGCCCTAGAATCAGTGTTTCTCCATGGAACCCTGATGCCTTTTATTGGAGAATATATTAGAAAACAAGATCTGATTTCTGAGTGTAGGTTAGCATCAATAATTTTTTCTTTTTCTTTATTTGAGGGGTACTGGCAGTGAGTGTCTCTTTATTTTTACAACAGTCTATAGTTTTATCCTATCTCTTTTGCAAATGTCCAGAAAAATGTTTCATTTTTAACACTTTTGCCCCAACACAACTTAATAAGCACTTGGTTTATGCTACTTAGAAGAGTTCAAGTCTATTGTATTTCCTTGTGTTTGGGGCATCCCAGTTATTTTTATGTAACACCACAGAATATAACTCTTTCTCCTCTCACCTCAATTCCACTCTCCCAGGAAGTAACAATTGTAGTCAATTATTTCACAACCCACCAGCAGGGTCCTACTGTGCAGTTAAGGTGCACAAATCTTTATAAAAAGGCCTTCATTTTGATGCCAGTTCTAGGAATTTAATTTAAAAAATGCAGCCATAATAAATGCAGTGGACACATTATAGATAAGAGATATATCCGGATACTTAAAAAAACCCCAAATTTTAAGCACCCACTAACAAGATATACTCTGTAACCAGTTACTATTGGAAAGCAATAAAGCTGTTGAGAGATTGTGACTGGCTAAGTGATTTGTTGAAGACTTAGATTCAAAATTCAGGAAAATGATTAGAGAAATCAGCACAGACTGTAAACATCTAGGGTATGTGCTAAATTTTAATAATTTAAAAAAATTTCCATTACATCTGACATACAACATTATATTAGTTTCAGGTCTACAACATAGAGATTCAAAATTTAAAACATTTTTTATTGTTGTTCAATTACAGTTGTCCCCATTTCCCCCCATTACTCTCCCCTGCCATGCCCACAGTCAATCCTCTCCCCTATGCCTTTGTCCATGGGTCCTTTGTACATTTTCTTCAATGAGCCTTCCCCTTCTTGCTCCATCATGCCCCTCCCCCTCCTCTGATTACTGTCAATTTGTTCTTTATTTCTATGTCTCTGGTTCTGTTTTGCTCACTTGTTTGTTTTGTTGATTAGGTTCTACTTACAGGTGACATCATATGGTATTTGTCTCTCACACCTGGCGTAAGCACCCATCAGTAAATGAGTGGATCAAATAACTGTGGTACATTTACACAATGGAATTCTACACATCAGAAAGAAAGAAGGAAGTCCTACCCTTCAAGACAGCATGGATGGAACTGGATTAGACATTTATACAATTCACTAAGTGATCACCCCATAAATCTATAGTGCCTACCTGACACCATACGTAGTTACCACAATATTATTGACCATATTCTCTAAGTTGTACTTTACATCCCCATGACCATTCTCTAACTACCAATTCTTACTTCTTAATCCCTGCATCTTTTTCACTCAGCCCCAACCCCCATCTCTTCTGGCAACCATCAGTTTGTGATCATTTTTAAAATCTCACATATAAGATCTAAGAATGCCAAGGGCTTAATCTAATATAGAAGCAGAAGCTTACATTTCACTTGGAATATATTCCTTGAATCCTATCAGAACCAACTGTTGTGATGAAATGACAGAAAATGGGTCACCTCATTATATTGCCCCCACCTTGATTCTGTCCCATTTCCCACAGTTGTCTGGAAAACCAGAGAGAAGGTAAGGTTGGCAGGGATGGGGATTAAACAATGAAGATATTGTTTGGGGGATATAAGTGTGTAGGGATATAAATTGTGTGACTGTCAGTGAAGAAGGAATGACTGAAAAGAAAATAAAATACTATAAATAGAAGGCCGTGAAGGACAAGGTTCTGGGTTGAGACTTGAGTGAAATGAAAGCTATGCATGGAATGGGGGCAACAGTATTCCAGGTATGGGAAACAAAAAGCACAAAGGCCTAGAAGCTTTGCTGATGTGTTCTAGGAATGATAAAAATGCATTGTGGCTGCCAATGATTTCTAGATATTTTAAGGGAACTTATACTTACAGACTCTCTCTAAGAAAGTTAGCCTAGTGATGAAGTCTGAGGAGTCACGAAGATGATGTTGAACCAGGATATTGTCAGATTTTCTTGACTTTTGAACGGGTAACTAATTTTTCACTTTGTTTAAAATTTTTCCCAAAATGTCTTTGGAAATACGTTGGAGAGAAAATACAGGAAGATTTGACTCCATTGCCTATGCTCAGAAATTATTTAACTCCCTAGAAAACTTTGGGTGATTTTCCTCTAAAATACACTGCTCTCTAAAATGTTTCATCAGTTCCCAGTAGTGACTTAAATTCTGCCACCGACAGGTCCAGGGAAGTTTGCTTTAATGCCTGTTTATTTGTAAACAGGTGGTAAAATTTGACATTTGGTTTGTGTTATCCATATTTTTTGGAGACTGTAAAATAAGAAAGCATCTCAAATATGTATAAACTTTTCATGTAGAAAGATACTTATAGATATATAGATAGAATAAGGAAAAAGTTTTCAATAAAACTCTCCTTTTTACTTTAGGTTTGAAAAGGCTTGGTACTTTTCTCATGGTTTCCATCCAGCTGATTTCAGTCCAAAAGGCTGAGAGGAATATAATAAGAAACCTGTTCTTGTAAAATGTTCAGTCTGTCTGAAACAAGTTTGAGCAGGAAGTGTTTGTGAGAAGACTGTTCTCTCAGTTTCTTCCTGCTGCTTCTTCATTCCAGGAAGCTTCCTCCACACCCAAATGAGTATCTGAGATTTTAGTGATTTTTCCATCTATTACTGTCTATTAAATGGAAAGTGGGCAAGTGGGTCCAGCATGTCAATACAGCTTCATGACACAGCATTTCTCATTTGCTTCTGATGATACCATCTGGATCAATTCAACATGGCTTTGCCATTCTTTAGAGCTGAGCTCTGATCCTTAAAACGTAGGGAAACTGCAAGTGCTCCACGGTCCTCCCACCACCAGAGAGCCTCTGCTCCGCACCACATTGAGAGCTGAGAGGGATGGACCACATCCTGCCTTGTCCTCTCCTGTTTCCCCAGGAGCCCCCCAAATGCCTGTCACATGGAGTGTTCAGTGGCAACACATTAAAAATCTGAATGACCAGCAGACAACAAATGTCTGCCTGTGGCATCCAGTTTTAAGAACGTAAAACCAAAACCATACTCTAGCAACTCTTTACCCAGAATTTACCACTTCATGCCTCCAGCATTTTTTCAAATTTTATCTTAAACTAACTCAAAGTGATTATTCTTAATAACCCTCAAAATTCAGGAAGCAAATACTTCTATAAAAACTATTTTTTCCAGATGGATAGTAAAACAGACGAAAGTCAGATGACTTGTTTGCAATCAGATGATTATTTCAGTACTAATTCTAGGTTCAGAAGAATTGTACTGCCAACAATAATGTTGGTAATAATAACAATACATAATTTTTATTCTTTATCATTCAAAAGCGTATATATATATATGAGACCCATTATATATTAGATACCATAATAGATGAGAAATTAAGTAAAACAAAAGTCTGCATTTTTATAAAACTTGATAAAAAATAGTATTCAAACTGTTCAGCCACCAGAAATGCACAGTTGCCAAAAGCAGACTCACTTCACTCTGCATTTCCGGCACCTCCAGCTTTCGGTACCTGGTCTGTGTTGGCCTCTCCATTTGCTGCAGGGTCGTTCCCACCCTCACCAGCATCAGCTTTCCCCCGTTCCCTTCAGGGACCTTCTCTCCCCTCTTTGCAGGGCCTGTTTAGGCTTAGGCTCTGGCTTTGGAGGAGCAGGTTTAGTCGATAATCTGGCAGACCTTCTGTGTGGTATGCATAAATACAGAAGATCTAAGAGGGCAGGTATCTAATTTTGAGGTATTGAATAATAATAACAATATTTGCTGCAATAGTATGTGACAGCTGCTCAGCTAAATTTCTACATTGCATAATGTGATCCTAATAACAGGCCTAGGATCTAGGTACTATTGGTTTCTGCATTTTTGACATAGGAAATTAAGGTTTAAAAAGATTAAATACATTGGTCATAGTCAAGCTAACAGGAAATGGTAGAAGTAGAATTTGAACTTGATTTTTTTTTACATTACAACCTATACTTTTTCTTTGAACATTTAACTTTATTGTTTGTCCTTCAGGTTTACATGCTGGTTGAGGGCTCAAGACATAGACATGAAAAAATATTTGCCAAACAATATACAAATGACTATAAGTAACTGTCACCCAGTTTAATTGGACCAACAGAAGGGTATGTCTAAAAGATGTAATTCACACCGGGAGAAATTACTACAGGAAGTGAATTTGAATACATGGGTAGCTGTGAAAGAATATATTTTTATAAAGATACATAAAGTACAATGAATTATGCTAAAAACATAAAGCTTTACTTTCTTTTAAGATGACCTTTATTGAGGGATGACGGTATACACTAGGTCCCTTTCAGGTGCGCATCATAACGATGCAGTATTTGCACATGCTGTGAAGTGAGGACCACAGTGAATCTACAGAACGTGGGCACACATTTTTTCCCTGTGATGTGAACTTTTAAGATCTACTCTCTTAGCAACTTTCACATATACGGTGCAGTATTATCAGTTATGGTCACCAGGCAGTGTATTGCATCCTTATGACTTATTTTATAACTGGAAGTCTATACCTTTTGACCCCCAAACCTTTACTTTTCTAATATATGATTCTAGGCCCCTGGTTAGCTAGTAGTAATAACAACATCAAAATAATACCATCTTATAATCTGTATAATATGCAAGAGTTTAAGAAACTATAATTTGATTTCCTTTGTAGATTAATGATTCTTAGTGTGCTAAGATGAGCTGTAATATAAATGAAAAGGAAGTAAAAGAATCTTCATCATAAAGGCTTAAAAAAGTACAGCATTTGAAAACCTTAACATTTAATATATGTTAAAGTAACAGACACTCCACATCATTATGAATTATTTTTAAATTGTTTATGAAATTGTTCAAGTTCCCATAATCTCTTGCTCACCCCTCCCACTCCAACTCCCACTACACACACAATGCTCTTTGTGTTGAGAAGGCGTAGCTTCTATAACCATGAATAGAACTGTTCAGAGCGTAACCAGGTAACTCCACTTTATGGGAGTATATCTTAATTGACTTGTTTCAAGTCAGATCTTTATCAGTGGGGACTCCTAAAGTTATTTTCTATTTCTGTCATTGCCAAAGATGATACTTCTACTTCTTCATTTTATTATTGCATCTTTCATGTGCAAGAATTGAAAATTTAAATTTCTTTTAGAGGAAGTGACTATACAAGGTCTTTTCAGAAGGTACCAGTCATGAAATATGAAAAACTGAGACATTTATTGAAGAAAATACAAGAAACATTGTGCACAGGACAACAACAACTTAGTCCCCTTCAAAGAGGTCACCTTGGGACCTCACACGGTTCTCCCAGTCACCATCAGCAGACCCATCATATTTTCCTGGATCTCATCGATGATCTGAAATCTCCCTTCCAAAGGTGATTTTAATTTTGGGAAAAGTCAGAAGTCACAGGACATCAAATCTGGGTTGTATGGGGGCTGAGTCACCTGGGTGATTTAATGTTTCACCATGAGACTCTGCACAAGACATGATGATGCATGAGCAGGTACGTTGTTGTGATGACACTGCCAATCACCAGCTGCCCATAGCTATGGCCTTCTGAATCATCTGGATGTTTTCTGCAGCAGAATGTTCAAACTTAAGGCAATGTTTGATGCAGGTTTGTTACTTTATGCGCTTATAAACTAACAAAAATTTTGAATGGGAAGGCTGCACAGTACACATGCCCACTCCACAGTGTCTATTGCTCTCATTGACTAGCACAGTGAAGTCATCATTGTTCACATATGTGCATTCCAGTTCACTTTCCTGGGCTGCCAGGTTACATCAATGTTGCATAAACCATTCTCATATTCACAATGGCTGGCTTTTTTCTGGACAGGCCTTCTATTTGAAACAGAGAGTGTTCAGTTCATGAGTATTCCTCTTGCCAACTTCCCCCCTTTGCAGAAAAGCGTGAGGATGATTGAACTGAGAAGAAAATTGGAGAAAAAGCGAGATGAAATATTCTAGGCAAAGAACAAAATGAAGTTCTTTTTTTAAGGTATGGTGATTAGATGCAGACAGAATTCTAAGAAACAACAGAGATATGCATTTACAATCATGTAAAATGCTACCAAAGTTCTGTAATAATATTCAGGAAGTAATAGATTTGAGTGACAGTATAAACTATGAATCATAGATTTCAGCATCTATCTGTAGCAAGTGAGCATTTCTGTATATTTTACAATATACAAGGGGAAATAAAAATAATCTTTTAAAGAACTTCTGAATTTACCAACTAACAAAAAAAGTTTTAAAACAAATGTCCAGCTATATCCTCTGTAATAGATAATGAATGGGAAGAGACTTGTGATGGCACAAAGAAAGCCATCAGTAGAGAGAGGTAGAGATGGAGAGAGAAAAGAGTAGTTCCAAGCCAGAGAGTAGCTTCAATAGTGAATGAGAAGGTTCATCCAAGGAACAAACCAGATTTGTACTAGAAAACATGTTTTGATGCAAATATTCTATCCTTGAGTCAACACCCCTTCCAGTGTTCTGCATTAATTTAATACTATTTGGTAGTACATTTTAGTAGTCTAGAGGTTAGTGGTCTTTGTAGGTGCTAAACAACAAGTATGTGATGTACACACTGGCTGGTGTGTGGGTTCATGTTGGGATGAGATAGAATAAACTTAACAATTACATGTCACTTCTGGACTGTGTGTTCACCAGCAACATAACATTTTATTCTTAACTCTATATACTTAGCAGAGTTTACAGAAGTATAAAAATAAAGGCACAGAATCCATCTTAATGTTAGAATCATTTTTACCTCAGATATATGGCATATTTTATAACTAAATCTCAGAGCTATTCCAGCCATTTTGTATTCCTTTAAATTTAAGCATGCAAGGCAAGATGACCCCTTTTATTATATTAAATATAGTTACTAATTAGTAATTACATAGATATTTACATTAATATTGAAATGGAGTAACAGAACAGACACAGAAAATAGATATCAAATAGATACTTGTTCCTCCCTTAAATTAAATTAAAAACAGAGTAACACCGAGCTTTCAGTCATATTTGTGCCAAGCACTTTTCCCCCTAAAAACAAAAGGTCAAATGGCAAACCTCAGCCAAAACTGAAAATATAATCTTTATATTTGGGAGCAAGAGCCTGAACCTAAGAGCAAGATTTCTGTGAATTTGAGAGTGTGGCCTTGTTATTCTTAACTGGCAAAAATATTTAATAGTAAGACTTTTCCCGTTTGGTGGTGGATGGGTAGGGATTAGGTAACCTCAATTCATTCACATTCATTCATTCAAAAATATTCCAGGAGCATTTTCTAGTTTCAGATGTTTTTGCTAAGTCCTGGTGGTGGAATGACAAACAAAGCCAGATTTTACCCCTGCCCCCTTGGAGTTGGCAGTCTAGAAGGAAGGAGAGCATTCATTGACCAACCAGCACATGAAATGTCAACTGTAAGAAGTCCTCTGGGGTTGAGATCCTGGGAGAGCTCGTATGGAAAGGGTTTGAAATCACTGGGATTTAGAGGAAGCTTCCTCAGGGAAGACGCCTGAGACCTGCAAGTTGAGTAAGCAAATGGGTGAGCAGTAGAGACAGGAGAGAGTGCACAGTGAACTAGAGACCAACATCACTGCAGAGAGCAGAGGCTGGAAGGTCTGTAGGAAGCCCACTACATAGATGCATATATGCCATGGAAGAATTCATCTACATCTTAAGAACAGTGAGAAGCCATGGAAAGTTGTGAAGCATTTAAGTGACTTAAATTGGACTTTATCCTTGCAATTTGAAAGCTCTCTGGCTGCCTTGTGGAGAATTGGTTGGAGCTGGTGAGGATTTAGATTAGAGCAGGGTAGTCCCAGCAAGAAATTATTGGAGAAGTCTAGGAAAAAGACATAAGTCAGCTATACCTGCTTAGTGGTAGGCATGGTAAAAAGAAAAAGGATTCCAATAATCTGTAAGAGATAAAATTGACATGGTCTGATAATAGAGTAGAAATATGGTCACTCTCTCTCTCGCACTGATATGTTTATACAGATATACAAGTCACACATATTTTATTGCTTTTCCAGTACATATGAAAGTTCTATTTATATTATACTTGGGTCTATTAAGCGTATAATAGTATTATGTCTCAGAACAATGCACATACCTTAATGAAAAATATTTTATCACTAAAGAATGCTAACCATCATCTGAGCCTTTAGTGAGCTGCAATCTTTTTGCGGGCGTAGGGTCTTGCCGTGATGCTGATGGCCGCTCCCTGAGCAGAATGTGGTGGTTGGAGGTCGATGTGGCTGCGGCAATTTCTTACAAAAAGACAAAAGTGAGGTTTGCTGCATCAGTGGACTCTTCCTTGCATTAATGATTTCAACGTAGCAGGTGATGCTGTTTGCTAGCATTTTATTCACAGTAGAACTTGTTTTCATAATTGGAGTCAAACCTCTCAAACTCTGCCACTGCTTTATAAATTAAGCGTGTGTAATGTTTTAAATCCTTTGTTGTTATTTTAAGTCTTCACAGCATCTCCACCAGGAGCAGAACCCATCTCAAGAAGCCACTTCCTTCGCTCATCCATGAGAAGCAATTCCTCATCCACCACAGTATGATCAGGAGACAGATTGCAGCAATGGAGTGACCGCTGTGGGCTCCACTTCCAGTTCCAGTTCTCTTGCTGTTTCTGCCGCATCCACACTTACTTCCTCCACTGACGTCTCGAACCCCCAAAGCCATCCCTGACAGTGGGAATTAACTGCTTCCAAACTCCTGTTCATGTCGATACTTTGACCTCTTATCATGAATCGTGAATGTACTTAATGGTATCCGGGATAGTGAATCATTTCCAGAAGGTTTATAGTTTTCATTAGTGGAATTACTATCTATATAGCACCTACAGCCTTTTGAAAGGAATTTTTTTTTCTTTTTTTTTGAGCAGGAGGTCTCAACAGTGGGCTTAAAATATTCACTAAACTATGTTATAAACGGATGTGCTATCACCATGCTGTTTCATTTATTAAGTATAGGCAGAGTAGATTTAGCCTAATTCTTAAGATCGCAGGCATTCTGGAATGGTAAACAAGCACTGGCTTCAACTTAAAGTCACCAGCTGCGTTCGCTCCTGACGAGAGAGAGACAACCTGTTGTTTAGCTTTGAATTCAGGCCCTGACTTCTCCTCTCTACTCTGAAAGTCCTAGATAACATCTTTTTTTAAATAGAGGGCTGTTTGCTCTACCTTAAAAATCTGTTGTTTGGTGTA
Source organism: Tonatia bakeri (assembly GCA_004024845.1). Classification (NCBI taxonomy): domain Eukaryota; kingdom Metazoa; phylum Chordata; class Mammalia; order Chiroptera; family Phyllostomidae; genus Tonatia; species Tonatia bakeri. Next base: position 302,006 of record PVIA01000841.1, read on the forward strand.
GCCACCTTCATTAATTATGGAAGCAGATTTTCTGGATGACGTGTTGCAGCTTCTGCATCAACACTTTCTGCCTCACCTCGTTATTTTTCTGTTGTGAAGGTGGCTTCTTTCCTTAAGCCTCATGATTCAACCCTCTGCTGGCTTCAGACTTCGCTTCTCTGGCTTTATAAAATTGGAGGGAGTTAGGGTCTTGCTCTGGATTAGGCTTTAACTTAAAGGAATGCTGTGGCTGGTTGGGTCTTCTGTCCAGACCACTAAAACTGTCTCCACGTCAACAAGGCTGCTCGCTTTCTTATCATTTGTGTGTTCACTGAAGTAGCACTTTTAATGTTCTTTAAGTTTCCCTTTGCATTCATAATGTGGCTAACTGTTTGGTGCAAAAGACTTAGCTTTCAGCTTATTTGAGTTTTTGACATTCTTTCCTCCTTAAGTTTAATTGTTTTAGCTTTTGACTTAAACTCAGATACATGGGGGTCTTCCTTTCACCTAACACATAAAGGCCTAATTTCAACATTGTTGTGTCTCATGGAATAGGGAGGTGGGAAGGGAGAGAAAGGGATAGGGGAAAGGCTAGTCAGTGGAGCAGTCAGAACACACACGACATTTATCAATTAAGTGCATCATCTTATGCAGCTATGATTTGTGGTGCCCCAAAATAATTACAATAATAATATCAAAGATCACTGACTACAGGCCACCTTAACAAATATAATAATAATGGCAAAGCTTGGAATATTGCAAGAATTACCAAAATGTAACACAGTGACATGAAATAAGTGGATGTTGTTAGAAAAATGGCACTCATACACTTGCTCAACACAGGGGTGCCACAGACCTTCCATTGTAAAAGTGCGATGTCTGCAAGATGCAATAAAGTCAGATGTAATAAAATGAGGTATGCCTGTGTGTGTGTGTATGTATTTCAAAGTTATGCTTATAAAAATCCTCAATATAGCAATTTTTATGGTCAATTTCTTAAAATACATTTTCATTCTTATTTTCCCTACTAGGCATGATTGTCAGGACTTTTTGTAAACATAGAATATGAAATGATTAAGTAAAAATGGAGAGGGAAATTTTCTTTTTATTGAAATGATTTGGAACATCAGTTTAAGATAGTTACAGCAAATGCATGACACTTTTTAAAAACTAAATTATGTCAGGATTACCAAAACCACTAATCAAAGAAGTCACTTAAATTATGACTAGATTATAATAAAGTACAGTTAATGTGACAATAAAGAACAGTTAAAAGTGAAGAATGCTGAATAATGCTCAATTGTCAATCCCAGGTGAAGCGTGAATGACCGAGGGTCAGCCTGAAGAATAGTACCGGAAAAGTGGCTGGGCCCAGGAATCAAGGCTTAACGCTACTATATTTCTTTAGTTTATTGATTTTTTTCTATCATGATCACACCGTTGTTTTTGATTAATTTTGCAACTTTTATGACCCTAACTTATGCAATAGTTTTTCAATCCACACAGCTATTGGATAACATTTAGATCTAAGTTAAATTTCCTTTTGAAAATAATGAGCAATGGGAAATGCCATGTACTTTTAAAGAATGAATCAAGTTGCCACAAAGAACTAAGATATGTTAAGATTTTATGGAATTGTCGTTAGGACTTTGATTGACTAGGATGGCCAGATCTTGTCACTAAAGCAGCTAAGGGTTTCAGCAGTTTTACAATGATGTTCCCCAAAATCAGTCACTGAGGTTCCAAGACTAAAATGAAGCTGATGTACTAGGCGTTACTGCATTACCTCAACCTGCTCAGAGCAGAAGGAGCATTTCAAACACATTACAAGAGCTCTCCTACTCAGTCTTTCACATTTCACATCTTTTTTCTTTTAAATGATATGTCTGTCCTTGATGATGAGCTACAGGAAATCACTTGGCAACCTAGAGGGCATCTGAAAAATATTTCACTTTGACTTTAAGCCTATTCAATATTTCTGATAATACAAATAGACATTTTAGTTGATTTTTTTATTCTAAATGATAAATATAGCTTGGGATGCCTTTCCATATTTTACTGTTAAATATTTTTCCAGAACAAATATGAAATGTAAATGTCACAGAGGGGACTTTTTAAAATGGTTACCACTGTAACTCACAGTCATTTTAGTTTAGGCTTCCTATTGGTGTTATCTTTCAGATAGCAATATTACTTTCTGCCTTTCTGACAGCGTTATTTCTGGGAAATGATGCTAATTTCTAGTTTTCTTTCCTGTTGAAAGGATTACTCATACTCCTTCCCCACTGTGTATCCTTGTCTCTGATTACCACAATCTATATTAAAAATCCATGTGACTCCTTAGAAATTGTGTTTTTTAAAGATGTTATTTATTTATTTAGACAGAGGGGAAGGGAGGGACAAAGAAAGGGAGAAAAACATCAATGTGTGGTTGCCTGTCATGTGGACATGTGGACGCCACTGAGGACCTGGTGTACAACCCAGACATGTACCCTGACTAGGAATCGAACCAGTGACCCTTTGGTCCACAGCCCATGCTCAATCCACTGAGCTATACCAGTCAGGACAGAAACTGTGTTTTTTAAACATATGCTATCAACTATTTTTTTCTCATTTAACTCCATACATAGATGTTTGGTTCAGATATTATCACCTTTATGAACCATTATTTTCTAATTCTCCCTTTACTCTGGAATTGTTCTTGACTCCAAGAAAAGAAACATTTATTCAAGACTTTTCTTATAAAGCAATTTGTGTTATATTTTAAAATTCATAATGTATCATTATAAACTTAATCTCATTTTATTTTCTTAAGATAGTAGGTGTAATTGTCTTCATCCTATAGTAGAAGATATTAGGACTTAGAGAAATTAAGTAAGTAATTATCCCATGGTTATATTTTTGGAAAATAAAAAAGTCAGGACACAAGCTGGGTGATATCATTATTTTAAAAATATATGGTTCAGAAATTTATATATGCCTGTTATATATAAGGCAACATTCTTGGAGCTGAGGACAGGGAAAAGAATAAATATATGCTAGTTTCATAGAACTTACATTCTAAGATTGGGCATTTTGACTCATGTTTGTCACTATATTTACAAAACCAAGATGGCGTTATTTGCATAATCAGTGGAGCTCCTTCTATTTATCTTTTTTCTTTTTTAAGTTAAGGGTTAGTCATACAATATGACCTTCAAACTGATGGCTGCCACAGGGGAGTAGGGTTGGGGGACTGGGTGAAAAAGCTGAAAAGATTGGGAAGTACAAATGGTAGTCACAGCACAAGGAATGCAGTCGATAATACTGTGATAACTATGTGCAGTGCTGGGTAGACCCTTGAAATATTAGTGGGACCATGGTGTGAAGCGTATGACTGTCTAACCACTATGATGTACATCTGAAAGGGATATATAATAATATTGAATGCAAACTGTAATTGAAAAAATAAAATTGAAAAAAAAGTTCTGGCAGATACCTGAATTTGTTTTTACTTCTCTCATTTTAAAACAGAGGTTGACTATCTGTAGACTGCAGACCAATCCTACCTGATACCTGTTTTTATAAATAAAGTTTTATTGGTAAATAGCCCAAAAAACCTTACATGAAACTAAAATAGAGCTTACAATTTGTCCCATTTGACTGATAGTATGGATTTTCAGAACAGCTGGTTGAGTTGAGGGGTGCTGTAGCAACCATTCAATGGAGCCAGGCTAAATGATCTGAACACAGGATGGCTTCTAGATCTTGGCTAAGCACTGAACCGCAGGAGCCGGCCTGCTAATAGAGCTTACCAAAAGACCGTTGCCTAGGTGTTGTTGGAGAGTTTATACTGTCTAATCTGATGTTAATATGATTGTTCTGTTAATTTATTCAATAAATCCATCTTTTTCTAATTCCCCACACAGAGCAAGAATTCTTAACATCTCTCCCTGAATAAATACACAGACATATGTAATATATATGTGAAATATATGTGTGTAATATTTATATATGTAAATATTATTATTGACACTGTTACAGATGTACTCATTTCCCCCACCACTTTGCCCCCATCCATCCAGTCCCCACCCCCTTCCCTCTGGTTACAGAACAAGAATTCTAATAATATCTATGTCATTTTAATACATTCCACAAAACAGCAAGTCATGCATTTTCTGAGTTAGCTGTTCCATGCCCAGTAATCACTTAGCTGGAAAACAACTCAGTGATCCCAAATATGCTTTTGAGTTCTTTTGACCTGAGCTCTTCTGTAAGAATTCTTAAGAGGCAAAATTTCTCAGTAATCTCTTACTATAACACAAGTTTATGACCCTTATTCATATGGAAAATAGCTTAGAAGGAAACTGTCACCAAGGTTCAAACTCCAGGAAAATGTTCATAGTGCAAAGTATTATAATTACTCAAAATTTTAGTGTATTATCAAATTTCAAGTTTTTTCAAAATATTATATTTTTGGGAAAGTGAGTCTATGAGGGGGTCTAAGAAATAATAGGGAGAAGTTAAATTTGGTGCCAGTTGGCTGCTGCTCAAAATTTGAACAAGAGTGATAGAAGTGTCATATAAAAATATAATAAGGCTATTAGGAGCTATACTTTTGTGGGATTCGTGGAATATTCTAAACTAATATTTGCAATTAAAACATTTGAATACTGGCATTGTGATATAGAGCCTTATTTAAAATGAATAAATACTGCCTCTTAAGTTTGGCACACGCAAAAAATAAAGGATGTTTTCCTTTCAGGAGCAATTTGGCGAAGTGGAACAGATTGTAGTTCTACATACTTCCAGCAGGGGTCAATATGTTCTCATTATTACTACTGAATGCTCAGAGAGAAAGCGGCAAAAGTGTTGATCCTAATTGGAGCAGACACAAGGATCTTCTATAATCCTCTGACATCCTTTTCAAATAATAATTCTTGGGTGGGTGGTGGGCTGGTGACTGCAATGCCAGTGCAGGCTTTCCTACAATGAAGCCTAACCATTGTCAATTATTTTTGATGTATGCTAGCTTAACTTAAGTCTCCTTCTTACTGGCTTCCCCAACCCGCAGAAGCGTATTGCATCTCCTAATTATTGAGACACAGTGCCCAGGATGGTCAGGGCAAGCGTGCTATTTTGTCTTAATGCTCTCTCTAAAACCTATTCCCTTCTTTTTCAGCCGTCCTGTGCTCTTCCTACTCAGCATAAAGAGCAAGCATATACTTTCAGTCAAAAACCTTCAGAATATTTTACTTATAACCATAATTGCCATAGTCATTTGTCTTTAACTCATTAAACGCTAGCACTTGGAGGCAACTAGAGGTATAATAATGAGCATATATGGTTATGGTTGAGTGTATATAGCTCCAAATAGGTTATAAATGAGATTAAATCCTCCCCCATCCCACTCACTTTCTAATAATTTGTTCAGGGGCTCTGTCAGTCAGCAGTATTCAGGGAACAAATTGTCATCCTTCATGTGCATTTTAAAGAATGGTGGTTGCCCGAGTTTCAAACTGCCTCGTAGACACTTAAGTTCTCTGAGTCAAAGAACAAAAAGAAAAACACAAGTCCTTCCCCGCATTTGTAAGCTCGTTTTCCCTCTCCATGGCCCTGACTTTAGTCCTTTCAGTTGAGCAGGAGAGTGAATTGTCTCTATGCAGAGACATTTTCAGTTCTGGAGAGCTGAGGAGCATGCGGCAGGAACGTGATACCAGGACACTTAGAAGGTGGTTAAATGCTCGAGAGCTACTGCCTACGCTGGAGAGGAGGGAGGGGCAACAAGAGCGGAGAAAATGAAGTCAGAGTTAGCTAAGCAAAATCGGGGGTCTGACCATGGTCTGGTTCACAGGGGCTGGGATGCTCTTCCACTTAGGCGACAGAGCTTGAGAGATTACTAAAATTAAATACTCTACCACAGCCCGAAGCTCCACTATCAGATACCAAAGACTGTATTTATTCACATTCGCAGGCACTTTTTAAATATTCTCTCTAGAAATGTTTGGAAATTTCTTTTCTTTTCCAAGATTACCAGTATGCTTTAATGCATCAGTAATAAAAACAAACCCAGTCACTTCATCATTTTTTGTAAATATTTCTTTTAAGTATATTGGCATATGTAAGCAAAATAGGTGATAAAATTATTTGGTGGGTCTACTCTTCAACTCTTTTATTTGAATTCCATATTTATTTAGAAAACAAAACTTACCTTCTTCAAATGCAGAGGAAGGTATGAGGCATAAAGGCTCTAAGGTGATGAAGAGACCAGCCGCGATTTCAGCTTGGGTCTGACAGCCACCTGACAGATGATGCTCCTGTCTCTGAAGAGTAGTCAGGAGAAGCTGGGAGGAATGTTGAGCTCATTCTTGGCTGTTGCAGCAGACAGGTTCATTTTTTATTTTTTAAAAGGTCAAGGTTAACATGAATGGAAGACTGGTTTAGATATATTTCTTTCTCAAAAGAAATATATATATATATATATATATATATATATTCATTCAAGGAATGTTTATTGAGCACCTATCAATTCCAGACACTAATGTAAGTACTGGGGTTATATTGATGAATAAGATAGGCAAAGGCTGTATTCTCATGGGGTTTACTTTCTTGTCAAACATTACACGCTTTGAAAGTATATCTGTTCTAAAAAAACTCAGTGTATTTTTGTTTTTATCACTTCACACATCTGCTTTTTCATATTTAAAATGTAAATTGAAACACTTCTTGAATTTTTTGAAGGTGAAAAAAAATATATAGGTATAACTACAAGGTGAACTACAGAATTCAGTGACTGTAGAATTGCTTCAAAACCTAAACTGGGAACAGAGTAAATGTAAAATGGTTTAAGAATAATTAGCTGATTAGGATGCTTTTTAGTTAGTGAATTCATTCATAAAAGTGAGCAAAATGCATCTGGAGCCACTGACACCAGAGTTCAAGGTTGCCTACCTCCCCTGCGGGAGGCTGTGACAACTGTACATGACCATTTCTTGTTCTCGCAGCACGGCTTCAGGATAACCAAATGGTCTCTGCTCTCGAAATGCCGAGCTCATGAATTGGCATAAATGAGCAGAAATGGTTTCCAGATTATATTTTAAAAGTAGCAAGGATTTTTAATTCTCTCCATAGAATTTATCATTAGGCACCAAAGCAACCTTAAGAAAGAATAAATATCTTTTTCATTTATTTATTCAAATGTAGCTTTATGCTCAAAGAATGACCCCTTATAGCTAGTAATTAAAAAAAAAACATACTCTTGAAAATGTAATTAAAACCCATACTGTGAAGCTATACTATATTTTTGCTTATTATTAAGATGGTACATTTTTCAAGTTATGTGGGAAGCAGTACCTTGGGCATTTATTCTAGCCTATATGTAATGGGCTTGCAGCTCTTTAAAAGCTTGACTTGGAGCCTTCTACTATCCACTCATCTGGACAAGAAAACTCCATGACCAAAGATGAGACCTAGTTCCTTCCCTTCCTCATGGCCTTGGTTCTGACATTCATTGCTCTTTACTTTCCCCACCAGTTTATGTGATGGCCAATGTCTTCTTGTTCACACTTACCTTGAATTAATGAGTAATAATAAACACCAGGTTTTCTTGCCTTGCTGATTTCGTGAGTACAAGAGATACCCCAAATTTCTAAAGGAAATGTTGAAATTTTCTTTTGAAAAGTGTCAGATAATCCAAATACGCTCTTGCTTTCAAGAATTCTCAACTTTTAAGAAAAGAGACTACTATTTTCCTAAAGCAGATTTTCTGTTCCAGAGCTTCTTTTAATTCCATGTTAGATAATGCGCTCTTCACAACAAATAGAGCGATACCCATACAAAGAAAATGTTATTGCTTCTCTTGAGAGTCCTCTCTCTCTTTTTCTCTTTTTTTCTCAAGTTGCCTCAATGTTTGGGTATTTATTATATGTGAGTATTTCTCTGTCTCTTAGATGACTGTGATTTTTTTGTAACTGCAAGGATATTAAAAGTGATAAATAAATTTTAAAATAAAAGAGTTGGGTATGTTAGAGTCCTTCAGAAACTGCCCCGGCTGATAGTTTTTTTCTTAGGATGCCAATATTAATGTTTAAGGAAATAATTATTGTAGAAAATTATCATGGTAGGCAATGTTTAAGATTTTTTTTTGTCATCAGTTTGGAGCAGATTGTTTTTTTCCTTATGAGGAAACTCCCTTTTATCACAGTGAATTCTTTCCTTTTCTACTAGGTGTGAGTTTTATATGAATTTTGGATGCCTTTTAAAGTCCATTAGCTTGAAGCCATGGGAAATAAATCGGAAGTTTAGGTTATATACTAAAAATTCAGTATCTATAAGTTCAAATTCCTCTCATATTAAATTTCCCTTTTGATCATGAAGAAACAATTTTATATTGATTCTTAATACCAGGTTACTTGTTTCCTTTTTTTCTTTGTCTGGTAGGAGACTCAAATCAAATTTGGGAACTGCCTGTAGCAATTCCATGTTTCTTTAGGAATGCATTTTGTGTCTTAACTTTAGTAACTCTATTTTAATTTCTAATTTTTTTCCTTTCTGACTTCTATTTTTTCCTGTTGAATTTTATATGTTTGCATAAGTCATCTCGAATAATTTTGAAAGCAAGTTAGATAACAAATAAATAAGTAAAATTATAGTTTCATTTATTGATTGTTCACTATGTGTTACATCCTCAGCTAAGCATTTTGCATACACTGTCCCACATGATGTTCAAAATAACCCCATGAAATAGTAGTTATCAATTAGGAGTGCATTCAGCTGCAAGTAACTAGATACTTGATGAACAGCACCTAAATAAATAGGGGAGTATTTATCTTAACGTAACACGAAGTCTAAAGAAAAGCAGCTGTTGGCATTAGTTTGAGAGTGCACTGGTGTGAGAACTGGCATCACTGCAATTTACTTGTCTTTCCCTCATAGGCTTAAAATGGCTGTAGTGGCTCTTAATATTATGTCTGTATTTAATGCAGGAATAAGATGGGAGAGCTAGACCAGACATGTTTGACACTTCCATTAGGAAGCAAAGTTTCTCCTGAATCTTCAGTTGATCCTTCAATCAACTCTGCTTACCCTCCTAGATATAAGAAATGAATGCGGGCAAAAGATAAGGGGTTTGGCAATAAGTTTGAAAGAGTAAATTTAAAAATATCTAACATCTGTTTCTGCAAAGACACTGATAAATTAGAATGGAAACTGTTTGTAAATAATTGTAGGACTTTGACCGTGAGTATCTACGAAATATTACCCCTTAGTGCAGAGTTAACCTACATATAAGTAGGTAGGTAGTTTACTATCTCCATGTTATAAATACTGAAATTAAGATTAAAATAAGTTTTGCATTTTTAAATTTTATTTTTCAATTAAGGTTTACATTTAATATTACTTTGTGTTACTTTTAGGTATACAGCACAGTGGTCAGACAATCATACACTTTACAATCTGCTCCCTTCCCCTTTATATTTTATAACCACCTGGCACCTTACAAAGTAATTGCAATATTATTGAGTATATTCCTTGTGCTGTACTTTACATCCCTATTAACTATTTTGTGACTACCAATTTGTACTTCTCAATCCCTTCACCTTTTTTCACCCAATGCCCCAACCCCTCTCCATTCTGGCAATCATTGATCTGTTCTCTGTATAAGATTTAGAAACTTTTAAAGCTCAAGTCATAGACTGAGTAAATGATGAGACCTAGATTTTGTTCTAGGGTAACTATATTGACAGTTTTTAATTTTGACCAATATATAACACTCTGTGTCCCTAAATAAATACATTTAAAAATGGTGCACATGCATGCATGCCAATATTATTGTAATACTAATAACATTGGACTCCCAGGACAAACTCTGGTCTTGCTTGTGGCATACTGAATTCTACATACACAATAGTCCCAAAATGGATTAAGGGAGTTCGGTTTCTGGTAATAAGAGAGTAGCTTGTATTAAACTAGCCCTCCAACAGATAATAATACACTCTTGACAAAAAAAAACTTACAACAATAACAACAAATATGGGAAGGCCCAAACCAGAGGAAAGTCATATCTTAAAGACAGGATGTTGCATTGAGTGCTATCTCATTTTATATAGCATTTGGTCTGAGATTATTCTCTAGCCTGTGGGCATAAAAAAAATTAAAAACTAGAACTTAAGCAATAAACTGCACTGTTAATGTCTTGGGCAGCCAGAGGATAGAATCAGAACTGACAGGGAAGGTAAGAAGTGAGAAGGAATTCCCAGAAAGAAGCCACATAAAGAAAAGTTCCTAAATCTACAAATAACCCCACTCAAATCCTTGACTAACTCTCAATGGCACATGAGAAGGAGGGATGAGAGGGTTGTGAGGAGTCTGCCAAGAAAGAATAGACTGAAGGCTGACATAACTAAGCATGGATTTTAGCTGCTGCTGCTCACCACAGTGGAGGCCTGTCTTGAATCTGAGTCCATCCAAGTTAACTACTTGCTGTAGCCAGAAATAAACACTTTTTATAGGAAGACAACAGAACCATAGACTCTACAATGGAACATACACTGTTTCCAGAACACTGAAAAGAATTATTAGACATGTGAAAGAGTAGCAAAATGTAACCCTTAGCAATGAGATAAAGCAGTTCATATACATCAGCCCCAAGGTGAAAAAAATGGCAAAATTAGCAGCTAAAAACTTTAATAAAGCGATTAAATTTGTTCAAAATGTTTTTTAAAAATTACAAAAAAGGAACAGATAGGAAAGCTCAGCCAATAAATGAAAACTACAATTGACCCTTTAATAGCACGGGTTTGAACTTTACAGGCTCAGTTATTTGCATATATTTTCCTTTTGAAAGTTTTTATTTTTAATTATTTTTCCTTTCATGTGTTTTTATTTTTATAATAAGTTGATATACATTATTACATTTGTTTCAGGTGTATACTCCAGTTATTAGACATTATATAACTTACTAAGTGATAATCATCCCAATAAATCTGGCACCCCTCTGACACCTTACATAGGTATGAGACTATTAACTATAGTCTCTATGCTGTACTTTACATCCCCATGACTATTCTGTAAAAACCAATTTGTACTTGTTAATCCCTTCACATTTTTTGCCCATTTCCCAAAACCCCCGCCCATCTGGCAACCATCAATACATTCTCTGTATCTATGATTCTGGTATGATTCTTGTTTGTTTATTTTGCTTTTTTCAGATTCAGTTGTTGATAGGTATGTATTTATTGCCACTTTATTGTTCATATTTTGATCTTCTTCTTAAAGAAGACCCTTTACCATTTCATATAAACTAGTCTGGTGCTGAAGAACTCCTTTAGCTTTTTCTTGTCTGGGAAGCTCTTTATTTGTCCTTCCATTCTGAATGATAGCTTTGCTGGGTAGGATGGTCGCATTTCATCACTTTGAATATTTGTTGCCAATCCTTTCTGGCTTGCAAAGTTTCTTTTGAGAAATCAGCTGACAGTCTTATGGAAGCTCCCTTGTGGGTAACTAACTGCTTTCCTCTTGCTGCTTTTAAGATATTCTGTTTGTCTTTAACATTTGGCATTTTAATTATGATGTGTCTTGGTGTGGGCCTCTTTGGGTTCACCTTGTTTGGGACTCTGTGCTTCCTGGACTTGCATGTCAATTTCTTTTACCAAGTTAGAGACTGACTATATGCACTGAGCTATGACATTTTATATAGAGGACACGAGCATCGGCAGATTTTGGTTTCTGCAGGGGTCCAGGAAATAATCCTTTGTGGATACCAAGGGACAACTAATGTAAAATTTCTGGGGATTCAAAAGTTATATGTGGCATTTCAACTGCACTGGTTTCAGCACCCCTAACACTTATTCAAGGGCCAACTGTATAAACAAAAAACAAATGGAAATGATCAAAACAAAAGGTTCAATACCTAAAATAAAACTTTAACATAGAGTTTATGAATATATGGGAAATATCAGAAGGGTTCAGTAAGGTATAAAGTAAATTTAAAAAATTGTCCAATCTGAGGAACTCAGAAAAAATGGAAAATTATGAACAGAGACTTATTCACCCATGGGGCAATAGAAAATATTCTAATATTTGTGCAATTGGAGTCCTAGAAATTGAGGAGAGTGAGGGAGAGAGGAAGAGAGATAGGATTATAGGAAGATAGGGAGCAGAGGGGTATATATACGGAGACGGGGAGAGGGAATTAGAAATAAAGAATATGGGGCAGAAAAATTGGAAAAAATAATGAGTAAAATAATTTCAAATTTGGGAGAAAGTATAATCCTGCAGAGTCAAAACATTCAGTAAACCCTGAAGTAAATGAAAGTCAAATCAAGTTAAACTGCTACCAACTAAAGAGAAAACCTTGAAAGCAACCAGAGAAAAATGACACCTTTCAAATAAGGACTGGTGATGTGAAGGATGGATAGCTTCTTATCAGAAACAATACAACTTAAGGGTAATTGAGAAACATGTTTAAATGATAAAAGAAAAAATAAAAAGAATCCATTTCATATTTACAGAAAACATTTTTAACAAATGATGGTGAAGCAAAAACCGGACCAAGTAAATGAAAACTGAAGGAATTCATCCTGCCCCATGATAAATGCTAAAGAAACCCTTTTTTGGCCTTCTCTTTAATTTTATTTATTTTTACTTGTGACAGAAATCACAATAAATTTTGCAAATGTTCATCAATAGAGATTTACCTGACATACACATGTAAGTACAAGCTCAGGTTAGTGTGCACACAAATATTTTGTTGCTTTGACAGCTGAGAGGTCCTAGAAGCAATGATAACCTTGTCGGAATGAACACAGGTAACACAAAGATTGCGGTTTCTAATATCATTAAAGAAAAAGAACCCAAGACTATTTTCAGAAACAGCAGGTTCTAGAACTGGACCAAAGAACACAGAAGATGACCTTGGAGAATCTTGTAGTGCCAGAAAACGGGGGTATGTTCAAAAGCAGGCCCAAGCAATGATGAAGATGGGGTAAGGGGAGGTAGGAGCTCACTGAAAGAGCTTTCAGTGGTCAAAGCTGGAACAATTGGGACAAGAAAATATAGTAACATGGGGTTATAACTCAAAATATAAAATAAATATTCAGAGGTCCATACTGATATAAACAAATGATGGAATAAATAAATGGAACACGTAGACAAACTTGCTTGATGAAAGTTACTATCAACAATGATAAGTCATGTTGATAGCATGTACCCTTAAAATTCTTCTGTAATTTTGAAATCATGTCAAAATAAAGTCACAAAATAAGCCTTGTGGGGAATTTGATCTTTATGTATGTGGTACTCAAAATGTGGTCCATAAACCAGCAGTATTATCATCACTTGTGAGCTTCTTAGAAATATTAAATCTCATGTCCACCTCTGATCTACCCTATTCTATCTGCATTATAACAACATGTCCAGGGGATTTTTTAACACACCTGATACACTAAGCAGCCTGTTCTTCAGAACTTCATTTGTGTGACAGCATTTAGCACCATCTGCAGGTGCTGTAGAGATTCAGGGAGGTTGGCAATTCATCCTTATTTATCACAGTCTGACTCTGGATACCAGTCCCATCCCCATTTCCTCCTTAACCTATGATCACTCTACCGTGCATCATACAATGACACATTCAGAAGCTTTTCATTCAATAAAATCTGCTTAATCGACCTCTTGCCTTTGTTCTACCTATTCTTACTTGAGCTCTAGTTTGACCTTCACCTCATTCATGAAGACTTTCTTAAACTCCTTGAACAATTTCAACCACTATAATACTGTTAGTCTTCAGAAACAATTTGATATTTTACTTCTTATTAGATGCTATGTTTTGTCTTGTTTATGATTTCCAAATAGATTGCATGTTCCTACTGTTGTAGACCATTCTAGGTTCTCCATTACAACTGTCTCCAAAGTATAATGTGTAGCCTATGGAAGAAGGTTTATTAAGAATAAGAAAAATATGAGAACTTCTTGTTATTTATCAAAAACTAGGGGAAAATCATAATGTATTTTATTAATATTTGATAACTAGATAGAATGTAAGAGTATATAATTTATAATTTTATAAAAAATATAGTGAAAATGCAAGCTCAAAACTTTTTTCTGATGTGGGTATGCAATCAAAAAGTTTGGAGACCATTGCTTTAGAAAGCCATAGAGAATTCTCTCTCTCTCTCTCTCTGTGTATACACACACACACACACACACACACACATAGTGTATATACACAAATAATACATTTTGCTATTGATACTATAATACAAACATTGTGTTGAATATAAGCTGGCAAGACCTTTATGGAGGACAATTTGTTTATAAATGTTAACATAACAGATTGCTTATACATTTTTATCAAGTAATTTCATGTCTGAAAATTTATTCTAGACACACATGTGCTGGAAATCATGTATAAAGCAGGCTATTTCTGTAAATGTAGAGACTTTCACTGTATTCTTTTTAAATAGTAATACATACATGAGATTTAAAGTGTTTAAATATTATTAAATTTTTAAAATCTAAAAATTAAATTACGATATTGTATCCCTTTCCTTTCATTGCATCACATAGCTCACATCCTATGTCAAGTGGTAGGTACATCTATCATGTGATTATATTGGTGCATACCAAATTTCTCTACTGCAAAGTTATTTTTTCTTTTGTAGTCAACAGTTTATAGTGGGAGATGTTTTGAGACTGGGCAATGCTGTTTCTCCTCAAACTTCTGCTTACTAATGTTAGCATCCATTGGTGGACCTCATCTGCCATAATTTTTCTGTGGAGTTTACGTAATGTTGATTGTTCATGTCTCTCTTCTAATTCATTAAGTAAAATTTTAAGAGCTACTTTCCCCTGTATTTACTAAATTATTTATATCTTCACACACTTATGAATATTTAATTTATTCCATAGGGTAAAATCCAATATAATTGTTATTTATTTGGTTGCTCAAATTGATCCAACTTTGGTCATTAGGACTATTTGATTATTAGGTCATAAGTACCATTGTCTCTTGTGTTAATTCTAAAATCTCCCATCTTTTTTAGCACTTTCTTACCTTCCTACACCACCAGATAGTCCAACTTTGTCTTACACTTTCTCTGTACTAGCCCTGGAATCAACTGCTTCCTGAAGCATCCCTAGGGGCATTGTTTTTGTAGCATTCATGCCAGGAATGCATAATGTCATTCTGATGATGGGAAACCATTAGATAAAATTATGTTAAGGGAAATTCTACAAAATAACTGATTGGTACTGCTCAAGTATCAAGGTCATGAAAGACCAGGGAAGGCTGAAGAACTCTTACAGCCTGGAAGACCAACAATAAATGACAGCTAAGTGTGATGTGAAACCTTGGATAGGATCATGAAACAAAGAAAGGACACTAGTGGAAAATTTGCTGAAATTAGAATGAAGTCTGTGGTTTAAGTAATAATATTGTACCAATGTTCATTTCCTGTTCTTGATGATTATACTATAGCTATGTGAAACATTAACACCATGGAAGCATAGTGAGAGATAACAAAACATGTTTTCATAACTTTCCTATGTCTAAAATTAGCTCAAAATAAAAAGTTTAAAATATTAAATTAAAAAGAGAAAAATACATTGCAGTAGTCTGGAAAGCTCTCCAAGATGTATTCTTCAATCAAGGAAAGGCTAGTTCACAATTGTGTGTGTGTGTGGAACTACGTGTATTTGCAAATGTGCCGTGTATAATATCTTTGAGAGGACACAGTAACAACTATCAATACTTGTAACCTCTGTAAAAACTTTGGGAAACAGGGAATGAAAGTTAAATTTTATTATATATTCTTTTTCTTTTTTTATCATATGCATATGTCACCTATACCAAAAAAAAAGTAAAATAAAAAAATTTAAAGGGCATTTTTAAAGTAAGTTCAATGATTTACAGGGTTAATATAAAATGTGTAGCTTATTTTTATCTTACTGATGAGAGTAATTTATATCTTCATATCAAAAGTTTACTTAAATTTGTTTGTCACATGTCACTTCAGTTTTCTAAATCACTTTTTTACTAGCAAGTGGAAATGGTTGTCTTCAGAGAGCTGGAAGTCTTGGACTCCAGTCATACAGATTATAATTTTTTTAAAATGCTTGATCTCCACTGTTGTAGGACTCTGCATTTCTTAATAATTAATTTTTCCACACCTGTTCTCATGCCTAGAACGTCTTTCTGACTTTTCCCTTGACTGTCTTTCTCCCCTTCTTTACAATGCACTTTGGGTGCTATCGTCTCCAGAAAGTTTTCCTGGTCCTGGATTCCCAGATTTGGGTTTGACACCTGTCCTAAATGCATCCATTATGCACTGTGCTCTATGCTTATCTCTGACTTCACCTTCATTTTGCCGTAATTATTTATTTTTTTTAGTCTCTGTCTTAAGTTATATGCAATTTAAGAGAAGAGAATAAGTATTCTCTTTTTCTACTATTTATACATCAGAGAATGATAAACGTTGGTCTAAATCACATATGTATATATAAAAGATGCAATTAAAATAAGTCTAAAGTCTGAATGTAGAAATCTCATGCATCCTGCAATGAGCGGATCCACACAGGATTAAGTTATTTATATGAAAACAGAGTGAGGTTACAAGATTTATTCTGAAAATCATTACACTAGATTCAAAGGGAAAAGGAGATAACAGCACTTGAAGAGACAAACTTGTAGAGACCACATATTCCCCCTTTCTCTGTTTCTGTTTTAAATCGAGATATTATTGACATGTAACACTATATTAGGCTCAGGTAGACAATGTTATAGTTCAATATTTGTATATATTGTGAAGTGACCACCACAAAAAGCCTAGTTAACATTCATTACCATATATTTTTTACAAAGTTTCTTTCCCTTGTAAGGAGACCTTTTATGATCTTGGTGACTTTCAAACATGGGAATACAGTATTATTAACTGTGATCACCATGCTGTGCCTTACATCCCCAGGACTTATTTATAGCTTAGTTGGTACCTTTTGAGCCCCTTCACTCATTTTGCTTGTTCCCCACTCCAACCCTGCCTCTGACAACCACCACTATGTTCTCTATCTATAAGCTTTTTTTTAGGATCCCACATAAAGGTGTGATCAGAAGGTATTTGTCTTACTCCGACTTATTTCACTTAGCATAATAGGCTCAAAGTCCATTCACCTTGTTGCAAATGACAGGATGTCCTTCTTTTTATATGACTGCATTATATTTCATTGTATATATATCTAATATAATATAATATATAATGGCCTATATTCCCTAATGTAATATCTATCACATCTTCTTTAGCCATTCGTCTGTCAATGTACACATTGGTTGTTTTCATGTCTTGGCTATTTTAAACAATGCTACAATAAGCATGAGGTGTACATATCTCTTCAAATTAGTGTTTTTGTTTTCTTTGGATACAAACCTAGAAGTGGAATTGCTGGATCACATGGTAGTTTTGATTTTATTTTTTGATGACTATCCATACTGTTTTTTGATAGCGGTTGCACTGATTTGTATTCCCACTAACAGTACTCAGGGTTTCCTTTTCTCCACATCTTCACCAATACTCGTTATTTCTTATCTTTTTGATAATAGCCATTCTAACAGGTGTTGAGGCAATAGCTCTTTGCAAGAGTCTACCTTTTCATACCCCTGAAGAAAAGAGAGCAACTTACTATTTTAATTGGATTCTCTTGACTTTAAAAAAAGCAGATTTAGTCAGTAAAGGTGGAGACTATTCTAACTGGGCTTGGGCTGGTAAGGGCAAAGTGTATGAATCCTACAATGGTGGTTCTTTGTCCAGGTCATCACAGCTATGATGAAAGTTGGCTATTACTGTAGTCTTCCATCTTGGGCTTGACACTTTTATAAAAACACCGTCCTTACAAACATTCGTTGTGGCCCTAGAAGAGAGAAACAAAACCTCACAAAAATCCCAGAACCTTACATATCTAGGTCAGTTCTGAATTCACTGTAGCACTGGGACCCTTGTAGAGGAAATCCTAGATATCCTTCCCATAGCTTTGCCTACAACACAACTCAGTGGCCCTCCCCATTTTATCTTGCTCATGGTAGTTGTCTCTGCTCTGTGTTACCAATAAGCTCCTTCTACTAAGTGTATATTAAAAACTAACCAGCAGAAAGAACAAAAACACTGTTGTAGCTTCTTATAACTACATGATTTTACTGAAACTATGGCTTTTAGGATCCCTATGACCTTCACTCAGAGTTTATCTTTTTTCTGAGTTTTTTCTTAATATCTCATTCTATATTCATTTTCCAGTTTAATTTCTGATGACAGTGCAACTGTGCCTGTTCATTGTGTGTGTGTGTGTGTGTGTGTGAGAGAGAGAGAGAGAGGGAGAGAGAGAGTCATAAATTCCTATCTTTTGAAATACTAGCTTTCTTTGGATGAGTTAGGAATCCATACTTGATGGACTCAGGTATAACTAGAGGAGGGGGCAAGAAGGGGGGATGGGGCTCCTTTTGTTTAAAATATGCCCTCTTAAAAGTGAACATCAGCACTCTGGAAAAAATCAATATCAGAAAATATAATGCACAAAATTGATACTATAATTCTTCAGAAATTGTTGGTCTGTCAAACAAACCAAAATATGAGTTGGAAGGAGGACCAAAATACAACATTAATTCAAAGAAAGTCAATTTATAGAGATGTTGTACTTGTTTATTCATACACATAGTAAAATGAAAATTCTGAGGATCAAGGACTGCTTTGATAGGTTAAATTTAACATCTCATACACTATGGACATTCCATCAACACCAAACAAGTGTGATAGCAGCTGAAGGTCATGCACAACATACATCTTGTTTTCTTTTTCCAGTTGGCATTTTCAAGCTTTGCTGAGAATAATTGTTGGAATGAATGTTCCATATGATATTTAAACATCTGAGTCTCATTTCAAACATTTTTGGATCATCCTTCATTAATTTTTCCTTTACAATAATGTGACTTATTATTTAAAGTTACTGTTATTTGAAGAATTACATCTAGAGTACAGAAAAAAATTGAGACATTGCTTCCATTTTTTGTTTTAACACTCGTGTTATTTTTCCCATAATTATTTAATGAATATTCTAAATCATTCCTTTACTTTCTGCTTTTTTCAAGATTTGGGACTGAATTTTTTATGATAGACCTCACTAGGTTTTCAACAATGTATCTCTCTTTTTCAGTCTCATGTGTTACAAGAAGCATAAATACTGTTTGAGCTGGGTTCACATCTGTACTTCAGAGTTAAGGTGTTACAGAAAAAGATCTCCATATATGTAGAATTTATACATGTGATTTAAAGGAATATAATTCCTTATATAAGTGAAAATGATTAAAAGCTGCAAGACCTAACAAAAATTTTGGATGTTGTAAAAACATAAAAAAACTAACAAAAATAGAAAATCTTACAGAATATATTTGAAGGAAGTGGTGATTAAACAATAATGCTTTTTGCTCATTATACACTATGAAGTTCAATCCACTTGATAAAATTAAATTGATTAATAAAATGATAATTGCTTCTGGCAACATTGATTCCCACTTTCCCTTCCTAACCCAGCTAATTTTCCTGAACTCTAGACCCACACCTAAGTGCTTCCTGATCATCTCTATTTGGAGACTTTACAGAAAACTCAATCTAAATATACCAAATGTACTTGTCATTTAGCCCTCTCATTTCCAAACCATCTTCACCTGGGGTCCTATTTTATTCATGACACCAGAATCCCCTTAACTATTCATCGAAGGAATGCATTAATCTTCCTTCCTTTCATCCTCATATAGTATATCTTTCAAGATCACCAGTTCTTGGTTATTCTACCTACCAGATATTTCTAAAGTACATTTATGGTTGTTGCCTTTCTGTGGCTGGCTTATTTCACTCAGCATGATGTTCTCCAGGCCTATTGATGCCATCACAAAGGGTAATTTTTTTCTTTTTTATGGCCAAGTAGTATTCCATTGTGTAAATATCCCATAGTTCTTTTATCTACTAATACACTAATAGACACTTGGGCTGCTTCCAAATCTTGGTGATTGTAAATAATGCTTCAAATACCATATGATTTCACTTATATGTGGAATCTGATGAACAAGCTGAGCAACCAAGAAATACAGACAGACTCATAGAGCCCAGGATGACAACTAATGAGGAGGAGGTTAGCGGGTGGAGCAAAAACGAGCAAGGACTCATAGACATGGACAACAGTATGAAGATTGCAGACGGAAGGGGAGTATAAGGAGGTTAAGTGGTAATAGAATAAATACAATAAAAAATAATTAAATATTAAACATACACAAAAGTAAAAAACTAAAGTACATTTATTTTTCTCCATCTTTATGCCTAGTTTCCATGTTCAAGTCACCAATTACTTTCACTTAAAATGCAATTTTTTTACTGTGTCCTTAACTTTGTATTTCATCTCTTTCTCGTCTCTAAAACCAAAATGACTTTTCCAAAATATGAACCTAGACATTACTTTTCCCTGCTTGCTTCTTTAGCAGATTTTGTCTCTTCCCTCATCATCATAACACATTCTAGCCTTCCTGAATTTCTTTTGGTTTGCTGACTACACCACATTCTCATTCTTTGATCTCGGCCCTAGGCCTGTTTTCCTTAGAAACATTTTCTTAATTTCTTTGCCTGGCTACTTCTTACTAATCTTTGGCTCACTGCTTCAGAGTTGAGTAGACTAGAATTCCTAAGCCTCACAAGGAAAATATCTCACCTATGAGTTCTGGGGCACTTCATACTTCCTCTCCTGATGTCATTCTGAATTATAATTGCTAATTCAATTGATGTCTGCCTTGCAAGTTATAAACTTCATAAAGATAGAAACTATGTTTACCTTCTTATTCCTCCTACTCTAAGATCTACAAAAAGGTCTTTCTAACCCTATTAGTTATCAGTGATTCATGTTAATTGAATGAGTAATTGAAAGTGCTTCCATTTAATATATTTAACTTGATAAATTTATTAACCCTGTCCCATGCTTAGTGATTATCAGACACCTTAAGTCTCCCCCCAGTCAGTATCCAGAGAACACTTTTTTTCACACCCCATGACTCTTTTCACTTGGGGGATATTCCATCGCATAACAATTATATTCTGTCTCCTCACCCTCACATGATTCTTTCTGGAGGGCAGTGGGTAGGTTATGTGACTTATAAATTTGGGGAGAATGTATTGAGTACTCTAGCTCAGTTACTTTTTTTTTAATCTTTCTCTTTGGATCCAAATTAGTTCACTGAAAGCGTGCTTCTCTATATGTTGGATTTGCTGATGTAGGCTCTCCCCTGACGAGGTCTGCAGTGTCCTAATGCTGCCCATACCTGTGATGGGGTCTGTTAAAATCTGGGCTGATGATTAGAAAACGTGCTTGCTGAAGATACAAGTTTCATTATTTCTTATTAGATTGTTCAGTATTAGAGGAGATATTTGTAGTAAGTCTTCTGTCTTAGTCTGCTCCAGCTGCTATAATAAAATAGCATAGATTGGGTGACTTAAAAACAGAAATGTATTTCTTACAGTTCTGGAAGCTGAAGGTGTTAAGATCAAGGTACCAGCAGATCTGGTGACTGGTGACAGCCCCCTTCCTGGATTGCAGGTGGCTTCCTTCTTGCTGTATCTTCACGTAGTGGACAAAGAGGAAGAGAGCTCTGGTATTTTCCTTTTAATATAAGGGCACTAATTCCATTGTAGAAGCACCAGCATCAGGACCTTATCTAAATCTAATTGCCTTCCGAAAGCCCCACTTCCAAGTATTATCATATAGAGCTTTCACATGAATTCTGTGGGGACAGACATTTAGTACATAGCAATTTCCATTTCTTTTCTATCTTTTTTGTTTTTTAACTAGTTTAGGAGAAAAATAAAACGGAGCATATAATTTACGGGATCTCGTGGAATCCCAGCACTGTCGCTGCAGCATTGTCACATCCTAGGCTGTTCCTTTCATTTGTTCATTTAGGCAGCAAATACATATCAAGTGTCTACTGAATATCAGGTAATCCCCATGAAGACTAATTCTTCCACCTGAGCTTTAAAAACTGAAAATAAGCATCAGAGAGTTTATGGTTCTACTGCCACTAGATTCTAAACATCCTGCTGAAGTGAGGTTGGATAGTATTTGGAGTTCATATTATTCTAAATGAATTTCCACGTGTATACAGTTTACTTCAACAATATTCTGTATGTATTATCCATTTTAGGAGACTAGTTTATGTAGTCTTCTCTTTTCCATCACTCTTTATTTCTTCTAGGTAAGTAGAGTAAATTATTCTCTAAACTTCTAAATATTTCCAAAATTGTACCCTTGCCTTTAATTAATTTAATTTGTACTTAAAGAGTTTCTATAACTATATTTAAATAAAAATAGTTTCCATAGTAACATCATAAATTTTCTAAACCTAGGCAGTGAGGTAATCAACTAAAATGATTACCATACCCAAATTCTTGTTTATTTCATCTGCAGCTTTCCATATTTAAATCTATTGTACCACACACAGATTTTCCTCATTTGAATTTAACTTGGATGTATAGGACATTTTCCAGTTGCTTCTATTTTAGAAATCCTTGTTTGATTTCACAGTATTATGGAATTCAAATTTCTGCTAGAGTTAAGATACCAACCAAATAGACTGGATTATTTGGAATATATCTCTATGATGTTGACCTAGTTTTTATAAAATTATGGAAATTTTCTATCCATGCTGACAGCTTATGGAATATCACTGTACTCAAAATATTATGGGAGAGTTAATCTCACATTCTAAATTGATTGTTAATATTATATCTATTAACATTACATTATGAAGTAGTTGAAGATCTTGCCCTTGATTTCCTACAGTACATAACCTAATGAGATTGTTCTTTGCATGTATATAAATTTTTTACTTAATGGGTTTTCCTTTAAGTAGTAATTGTGAACGTCTACTCTGTATATTTGTATACAATTAATGTTACTCTCTAAAGCACTCTAATGGTGGAAAACACAAGATCTTGGCTTTTGAATTTAGATCAGATATTTATTGGAATAAATCTAATCTTTTAAGCCTATAAACCCTGGACAAAGAATTTTTTAAATGGATGTTCTTTATTAACATAAAATCTTTCTTTTTCACTCATTTTTCCTTACTTACAACCTTTGTCAGAATATTAAAAATGTGAAGAATAGAAACTAAGAGCATCTATTTATGGACATAGTTGATTTATATCTTAGAGATTAAAAGAGAGGGGGGAAAGGGAATAAAAATCAGTTAATAGGTTAGTAGTCATTAAATAGTGTCCAAGATGCCCCATGTACTGCTTGAATGTTGCAGAAGAGTTCAATATAGTCAGGGGATTTCAGAGGGAATCCTTTAGGATAATTTTCCAACCTAGACCCAGTTCCTTTTTCCTTTTTATATTAATAGAGGTTTGATCCTTTTTACAGCACATCTTATTACATTATATCTGTAAATGCCACTTCTACTAGTCTCTAAGTTCCATAAAGATGCTAAGTTCCAAGAAAGCAGTTGTCACATTGCCAGCAGTTTCAGAGACATTGTCTAAATATGGAAATATTCTGGGTTTGGAAAATTTGGAGATTATTTGGTGATATTTGCTAGTATAGATTAAGGGGACATGTTTGGGTGTATTCACTAGCATTTATGTGGGTAATGTATGTCATTTGATGTATTCTGTTCATTGAGGGTTTAATGCAGAACTTGGAACAATTGAAGGAGTAAAGCTCAGGGAACCTGACACCGAGGATAAGAAAGATGTTACCCAAAGGTCAGAGAAATTGATCTCAGCCTGAAACATTAAAGCAAGTCTTTTTCAAAAGCTTGCCAGAAGCTATTACATGTCTCAACAACCTGTAGAAAGCCCTGGAAACTATCTCAGTCTGCCAGGGGAGGCAGACGGGTCTTAAGAGCTTCCCTAAAAACCACGGTGGCCTGTCTCCACATCTCCCTCATATGTCAACTGCTTCCAGGGAACAGCGGCTTCCGTTTTACCTCAGCCTAATTCTTTTTCTCACACTGATGAACTTTAACCTAGAGACATGTAGAGTAAGGGGTTCTGGGAAGTGAGTTTCCAGGTTTGCATGGAAGTAGTCGTGGTGCCAAGGGGACAACAAACAGTCCAGCACTGGAGTTAGTAGGAGACTGGCCACAAGACTTGCTAAGAGAAGTGGGCCACAAAGCAGAGGCCTTTTTTTTTTTTAAAGAAATGGATCGAACTAGAATGAAGGGAGAGAGTCAAACAAAGGATTTAGAGATATTTTTCCTTTTAAAGAGTGGTAATACTTGGCTAGATTTTCAGCAGAAAGAAGAAGCTAATAGAGAAGAATTGATTGTGGAATCACAAATGTAGGTGACGGCTAATGAAGCAGGTGTCTGAGGAAGATGCAGGAGGTTGAGAGCAAAGCATCGTCTGAGAGGTTAAGAAAGACAAGGCTTTCTCTGAATCTGAAAACAAGACAGCATGGCACAAAAATGGATAGGGCTCAGACTGGTGAATTGAGGAAATTTATGAGTAACTACTGTTGTTTTTTCTGTGAAGTAAGAGGTGATGATGCCTGCTGAGAAGAGGTCTGGTTGAGGTGAATTTTGAGGAAAGTGCATTGGTTTGGGGTAATGCTGAGGGTAGCGAGACAAGACTTACCCAAGAGCAAGCAAAAGATTATTAATTTACTGAGAGCTCAGAGGGGTCCAGAGCCCACATCTATGTAGTGGCACCAATCTTCATGGCTGCTGGATTTTTCTTACCTGCACTTGCCATACTTAATAAACTTATAGGTCACTTATGTTCTTCTTTCTTATTATTTCAGTGAGCGCCCTGGGCTTGTCTTGCTCTGGCACTCACCTAGGCACATTTATTTATGCCCAGTTTATGGTAGGCAGCCAGTAGAATGTGGGAGGGGGTTTTAGATTTTTATTTATTTATTTATTTATTTATTTATTTATTTATTTATTTTTAGTGAGAGGGGAAGGGAAGGAGAGAGAGATATCAATGTTTGGTTGCCTCTCACGTAGGGCCTACTGGGGACCTACCCTGCAACCCAGGCATGTGCACTGACTGGGAATCGAATCAGTGACCCTTTGGTCCTGTAGTTCAATCCACTGAGCTACACCAGCCAAGGAAGAATGCGTGTTAAATGGAACTAAACCAAAATGGCTGTTGCAGGAGAGGCTTGATTCAGGTTTAGTGAGTTGTCAAGTCCATGCTGTGAACAGATTAGAGCTAGGGAGATGATGGGGAGTATCTGTGACAATGTCCCTGTGGGGATTGACTAAGGAGTCTAGGCTGGGTACGAAAGAAAAAGAGGGCGGGAAAGGGGCTCTAAAAAAAGGATGAAGATGAAAGGAACAAGGAAATACCAGTTGAGTGATTAAAGAACAGACTTAGTGTCAATAGAGGAATAAGAAAGCTAGGGGTAAACCTAATAAGAATTGTGGTCAAAGTATGGATTGTTGGAGACATTTTTGGAGGTGTAGTACTCTACATGACAAAAGAAAAGGTTTCAATTACAGCCATGGTTTGGGTGATGGGCACTGAAACTCAGAAAATGAAAGAATGAAGAATATGGTACCGGGTGCTTGCTTCAGCAGCACAGACACGTATACTAAAATTGGAACAGTGAGAATGTGGTAATGGACAGGGCCACTACATACAATTCTATAATACACTAGTGTACGTCATCATCTCTATGGATGATGCCCACTGAACGCAAGCATCGTACGTGGATGCGGCCACCCAAGGTGTTCCAGACCGGGTGTTATTTATGTGGCCTTTGTGTTCACACACAACCTCACCAGGTATTGCCATGCTGTATGGTTCTCCTAAGTGGGAAGTCAGGTCACTATGTGATTGGAGGCTCTCTGCAGACAGTAGATGGAGCCATGAAACCCATGTGAGACAGGTTTTAATGTGCATAGGGGTGGTGCCTTGAGTTACTAGGATCACTTTGATTTATAGAAAAGGGTAAATGGTTTACAAATGGAGAGACCAATAGCAACAAAGACCTAAAAGCAAAAAGTGCTCTGATTGTGGAGTCTATGCATTTTGCCATTTTCATAGCTCTTCAGTGGATAGAACTTACTGTGACACATACCAGGGTGTCAACCCTGGCAGTATGAGAAAAATGAGAATCCTGAGCAAGGGAGTCTATTGACATCTGAAGGATATATTTAAGAAATGGAAAGCAATTTTGGATCTAGAAGAGAGGTTCAGAGCAGGAAGTTATCTCCTTTAAAAGGATGAGCCAAAGGTGAAAATAAGAGCAAGAAATTCTCTGCTGCTTCTATAAGAAATGAAACTGGTTGGATTAAAAAAAAAAGGATTAGCGTTCTTTGTTACTAGAGATAATCATTAGTCTTTTCTAAGCATTTTAGTTTCGTAACTATCAAAATGGAAGAGAACAAAGTGGATAGATTGTACAAAGTGGTTTCTTAATTTGCCCCATGAAATTATTCTGATATATTCACACACACTGTTTACTTCAGAGAAACAATTGTTTCTGCAGCTAGTTGTTTTGTATTTATATTCTGTAGCATTATTCATTAAAATTATAGTGTATAATAAAATTAGCATCATTATTTTGCTTTATGTGGAGCTTTTGCTCCAAGGACCCCTGAAAGATTTATGAAAATATTGCAATAATCCATATATCGTCCTTGTGTAAGAGGTAAATTTTATTGAAAACTTCTGTTGGTAGTAACTCTTGAAACAATAACCTAATCACCCACATGAAAACAATATTAGAGGAAAAAGAAGGTGGGTGGCAGTCTACAAACAAGGTCTTTTAAATTTCTGCCACTCTATTAGTTGTCATGGACTGCTATAATCAGTAAACCCTGATAACTCAGTGACTGGACAGAATAGAAATTTTTTTTTCTTCTCAAATGTCCAGTTGATGGTGAGGGGTGAGGAGTGATGTGCAAGTGAAGAGGGCAATCATATAGGTACAGTGACTTTAGGAAACTTTCCCATTTTCAACATATAAATTCCAAAATTGGCCTAGACATGGTCAAATAAAATACAGATGGTAAAATTGAGACATAGAGAATCAGGCAGAAGATTTTTATAGTCCATCCGCATTCCAGAGGCCAGAGTATAATCACACAATCACACCTGACTGCAAGGGAAACCAGGAACTGTCGCCATGCATCAGGAAGAAAGGAAAATGGATTTGATGAACAATTTGCCAGCTTCTGACATAATCTTCAATCAGCAGTTCATGGAAAATATGACCTGAGTTTCTTTAGCAAGTATTTCACATCTTGACAGGGGCTACAGTGTAGAAAAATTTTCAAGGAGATAGATTTCTACAACAGCACTTCTGTAGCAGCTTAGTAATATAACTCTCATAAGCAAAATTTCTGGTGAGATACTATTTGGACCAACCAATATAAAAATTTCCAGTTTTGATCATACAGCAGACTGACTTGTCCTTGACCCCTTGCCCCATCCACTGCCAACACGTAGAAAGCATGACAAAAGAGACATGTATACAAACACTGATTTTTAAAATATCTAGCTGTAAGTGCATTTTCAAAGAAAACGGTGAGATTAAAAACAATATTAGAAATAAAACAAATGTAAAGTACTCCAGCACATGCTTTTCAGGTAGCTTAAATGTTTGACCTTGAATGCCAAGTCCCATATTCATTTTTTACATAAAGCCTTCAAGACTGGCCCCACTTAATTTCAGCTGTCCACATTCCCTTTATAGTCTGTACTTTCTTCTCCCTGAAAAAAACAATCAATAAATGGCGAATGTATAGTTTATGCAAATACATAATAAATAACAAATGACCCAACAGACTAGTTTATATAAAACAAGGAATAGCAGTAAAAAATTAACTTATTAAGGTCCTATTGTTTTCCGCTAGAAAGTGTAAACTTCTGTTAGATTAAAAAAACCACTGCACCTTAATAATAACTTTATTTTCAGTAAAATTTGAAAAGTCAGACTTCATTACTGAGCAACTCTCTAATAGTATAAAAACCTCAAGGGAACGAACTGGCTCACAAGTGGTAGTGATGTCAGTAACCCTAAAAATCCTCAGAACACTCAGGAGTTGATAAATAAGTATTCAATGAGACATATAATGATAAAGACTTTATAATAATTCTCCCCAATTTATAAACTCCTATTTTATTTTTAAAAAGATTTTATTAATTTATTTTTAGAGAGAAGGGAAGGGAGGAGAAAGAGAGGTAGAGAAACTTAAATGTGAGAGGGAAACACTGATCGGCTGCCTCTCACACACGCCCCAGCCAGGGACAGAACCAATGCAGGCACCGGTGACCTTTTATCTTGCAGGTCAATGCCCAACCAACTTAGCTACACCAGTTAAGGATTATTAGGTCATATTTTAGATGGGAATGTTACAGAAGCACTTTGGAATTAGAGTACCATCTTGGGGATAACTAGGAATACTCTCATGCCCTGCAATTGGCAACCCTATTAAATAGTATTAATGACAGCTCCTTCTTTCTCCCACCGAATTCACAATGAATACTCCTAATGGCTTTATTTTGCTCAAAATTCTTTTCCCAATTTAATATTAAATAATAAATATAGTAAAAATGACAAGTATTCCAAGATAAAAATAGCATAAATAAAATATTGGCTCTCATTTCTGATATGTTGATATTTTCTAATTTGACATTTTGCAAATTGTCCATCCTATATGAACATTCTTTTCCAATTATATTTGTCAGATTTTCCACTGAATTTCAAGTTATAGGAAGAAACTTCTTCAATTATCTTTCAAAATTTTAGGAACAAAATATCTCCTTCAGGAAATTCTATGGCAATTGCTTCAACCTATTGGGAGAAAAAAAAGGAAGCCAGTTATTGTGACAAGCTAGTGCTTACTGTTATTTCTCTATTATTTCTCTCCTATTCTGGGAAATTTACAGTGTAACAATTATTTTCATTAACATTTCAAGTACTCCTACAAAATTATATCTAATTTAAAAAAGGACTTAAAACAATGTGCAGTTTTTCTTAAATCCTCAAACTAAGTTCATACTATTTAAGTCAATCAGTATTTATTAAGTTCCCAACATGTATGGAATATTTACAAGAGACACAAAAATTAATACGATAGTTGCTGACCTCAAAGAACTTACAGTCTCACTGGAGCTATTTCTAGTTTTTACTTGCTTTTATGCATATCCTACTAGTTGTTAATGGTTTTATTATCTTCACATTCTGAAATATGCTTGCTGCAAAAATTTGTAAATGCTTCCTTTTTACTGCTGTAGAGGGAGAGTTTTTAAAAACCCATCACTTTTGGAAGGAAATAACATACCTCTAACACTGATGTTATCAGGAATCTTTGCCTGCATTTTTAAAAGATCTTTACGTGATGTTTACTTCCTGTGTGATATTATCAATTTCTGCACTGCTTGTGGTAGTTAAGGTTAAACCCTATTCATTTTGTTTCACTGTGGTTAGGCTATTTAACTTCTTCATGCTTTCTTGTGTGTGCTTACAAGAAATCTACAATATTAACAAATCTTGAAAATGTTTTAAGGACCTAGAGCCATAATTTAATAAAGAGATTTTAATTTGTTCTGTATTTTTTTTCCTGTAATTTACCCAGATTTGCTTTCGGGGCCACCCTTTATCAGGCATCTACTCATACAGATGTCTGCCTTAAATCTTAGCTCTGTGACAGACAAAAACACACAGAAAGTAAGAGGAGAAGAGGCAGAGAGGGAGAGTGGTCCCCATACTAAGGAGGAAATAAAATTCAATAAGATAAAATAATCTGGATGATAATACCATGTATTTATGTAAAACTAAAAATATAAAGCTACTTTTAAATATTTCAGAATCTCAGGCATATGATCTGATCATGAAGGAGTAAGAATAAAAACCTAATCTCCTGCTACAAACAATTTAAAAACTGGACCAAAATACAAGAAACAAATATTTTAGGAACTGGGCAACAGGAAGCATAGAACAGAGAAAAAGGAAACAAATTATTTTTACAACTACTCAGGTTTTACAACTTCGAGTCATTTCTAGACTGTGGAACAGGAAGAAAGAGCACAAACATGGTCTGATGATGATCTCATAGATTGTGAAGACAGAGACTAGTATTCAGGGAGACTGAGTTGGTGGGAATTAATGGGACAAAAAAACTTTAAATTATGGAGTTATGCTGAAAAAGAACCCCAAAGGAACTTAACTGTTTACTAGAAAGTTTAACACTTTTTAAGGGATAAAACACAGTCCAGTCTTCCAAAATGCAAAATGCATAATGTCTAATATCCAATAAAAATTACTAGACATTCAAATAAGGAGAAAATAAAAACTATAGTCAGGAAAGCACTAATTATGGAAGACATAAAAATGTACTGCTTGGAGGTCTTGCAGCAGGGAGCAGCCTGCTGGCATTCTAGGGTAGCTTTTGGCGGTGAGGGCACACTGCACTGAGGCTGCTCACAGCCCAAGCCTGAGCGTGGTGAGGCCACGTATGTGGGTTCTTCTAGCAAACTCTGAGGTGCCTCTAATAAGTGGCTTTGGCTGAAACTCTTCACATGGACCTTTTGAAGCCTTTTGGGAAATACACTGCAGTCCAAGATTTTTCTACCTTCAATTTGTTTCTTGTTCTGTGGATGTCAGATGTGAATCATGGTCTAAAACCTTGCCACAGCTTCTAGTCCTTCCTCCACCATTAAATCTCTTACACACCCAAATTCCATCATGGCATTTACTTTTTGTCAGATACAAACTAACACAAGTGCACTAGGAATTGTGCAAGTGAACAGTGGTAATACGGGGATTTGGGACTGGGTTATTTACTGAAGGGCAGATAAAATAGAATCAATCCTGAATAATAGGTTGGGCATCCACAGTCCATGACACAAGGTAGTGGCAGGATTGATAATTTCACCAATGTTAGCTAAGAAAAAACATACTGGTGGAGAGAAATGCCCTGTAGTTTCATTGAGTTATTTGAAAAATATGAGGAAAAAAAATCCTACAAAGATAGTGGAGTTGACTGTTCACTGATGAGTTGTATTTATGCTACATAAAGGGAGCATTATGCTGATGAGGGTTGTTACTAAGCAGTCATATACAAGTGTGAGACCACGAGGCCTCATTTGTAGCTTTCAAAGAGATCCTACAGTGGAAGAGCAGACATAGATGGGTGTGCTAAATGTCTGATACTTAGGATTGCAGAGTTCCAGAGTTGTTGGAATGCTCATTTGAGGCTGATCTATTATGCTAATATCAGGGCTATACCTGAAAAAGTCTGGGACCAACGCTTAAACATGGGATGAGACCAGTCGTTGGGTACCACTGAGGATATGCTGAGTGTGCACTCACTCTCTTCCCACTGAACCTTCAGAGATGCACTGCTCTTTTTAGCAGGAGCTAGTACTTCTCCTGTATTGGACAATAATACACAGAATTCTTCCCTACAATGTGCTCCCAGAAGGAGCTGCCCTTAGCTTCTCTCTTGCCTGCCATGCTGATAGGTACTTGATCGAGAGGGCTGGAATGAAAGATCAAATAAGTGAAAAATAAATAATTAGGCGTACTTTCTAGTACGTTGAATTTATCTTTGCATGGACCGTAGAGGATGGGACAAGCTTACTGTTAGGGTTGCTCTTAGAAAAGCAATGGTTGACACTGAGTGGAGCAGAAATGTCGGAATTTCCCTGGTGTATACAGAATAAAGAATGCAGATGCTGAGGGAGTGAAGTGGCTGGACTGGAATGCAAAACCAGAAGACCCATCCAAGGGTTATTTCCATAGGAGGACACTTTCATAAAGTCCTTTAGGAATGTGACAATGGGAGATGGGAGAGACACAGGCATCCCCAGGTTCTGTGGTGGTTTTCCTACACAGGATGTGGCTGGTGATAGGAGAGGTTAATGAACTCAAGGACGTAGAGGCCCTGAAGTAATGGAGGCCAGAAGGTGGCACTTAGTCATCAGAAATGAGGAAGCTGCAATTACCTTAATTACTAGAAAGATGAAAGGGGCAGCCAACGGGACTTGTCCCTCAGGAAATTATGGAGATAGTTAATAGACCATAGCATCCCTCGGGGCAAAATAGTTTGGCAATCAAGAAGCAGACTACTTAATTAACATCTATAACCAAAAAGATGCAAGAATAGAGGAGCAGTTAAGCCAAGGATGATCAGTCTGATGAAAAGTAACTACCCCTTGATCAGTTTCCGAACCTGAGCCAATTTTCAGACCAAGAACCCATTGACTGAAAAGAGGGCTGAGTCCACAGGAGGAAATACTCTTAACTCCACAGCATATGTAGGCTGTAGTATTCTCACATTTCTCCCCCAAAGGGATCTAAGGCCATTTACTTTGGTGATCGTGCATTAAGGAAAAGGGATATATTAGTTTCCTTTAGCTGCTGTGTTTTCCATAACACACCACAACAAACCTAGGTTAAAATGATGCTAATTTATTATTTCATAGTTCTGTAGGCTCAGAAGGCCAACACAATGTGATTCAGTTGATTCTCTTTAAGGTCTGACAAGGCCAAACTCAAAGGTTAGTGTTGTTGCATTCCTTTCTAGAAGCTCTTTTTCAGGAAAAGAACATGCTTCCATATAACTAAGACTTTTAGCAGAATTCATTTCTTTATAGTTGTGGTTCTGAGGTCCCCTTTCCCTTGATGGTTGTCAAACAAGAGATTATTTTAACTCTTTCAGGCAATATTTGTTCTTATCATGTTGCCCTCTCCATCCCTAAACCAGTAACAGTGCACTGAATTCTTCTCACACTTAAAGTCTCTCTTACTTCTTATGGGTCACTCTGACTCCAGCTGGAGAAAGCTTTCTGCTTTTAATGGTGTGTATGATTGGCTTGGGCCCACCTGGGTAAACCAGCCTAATTATCCCAGCCTAAACCCCATACATCTGCAAAGTCACTTTTGCTATATAATGAAACATATTCACAGGTTCTAGGTAATAGGGCATGAGTATCTTTAGGGGTCCATTCTGCTTATCACAGAAAAATGCCCAGACTTTTGAAGACCTAGAAATACAAGGTCTAAGTTGTGTTTGATAGAGAAAAGTTCAAAATATCATCTTTGTTTTTTATTAAAATGAAGGCTTAGAGAGGTCAGGTAAGAAATGGAATCTTGGATAAAATCAGCTCATGGTAGGATCTCTGGGTCCACAGATTCACCCAAAAGTCATTTTCCATATCTATCAGTGTAGAATTTTTATAGCTGGTAGTTGGAGCAACATTCACATTACCTGTGGACTACCATAGTGGGGACCCTGGGTGAGAACTTCTGTAATGTCTTTGTTGTTTTTGGATGAGTGGATAACAAAAGCTGTGGTACATTTGCAAAATGGATTACTACTCAGTTATAAAAAAAAGAAGGGAATCTTACCCCTTTGCAACAGCATGGATGGATCTGGAGAACATTATGCTAAGTGAAATAAGCCAGTCAGAGAAAGACAAATAACATATGATTTCATACATGGAAACTAATGAATGAAATGACCTAAGAAGCAAAATAGAGACAAACTCGATAGAGAGCAGACTGACAGCTGTGGGGGACAGGGGACTGGGTGTGAGGGGGAGGGATTGAGCAAAAAAGAAAAGGGAGAAAAAACTCATGGACATGGACAAGAGTATGGTGATTGCCAGTGGAGGGGTGAGGTGGGGTTAGGTGGTAAGGATATGGGGGGATAAATGGTGATGAATGAAGATTTTACTTGGGGTGGTGAACACACAATACAAACAGAAATGATGTGTTGTAAAATTGTTCCCCTTAAAACTGCACTTTTTGTTAACCAGTGCCATCCCAAGAAATTCAATAAAAAGGAAAACAACAGCATAAAAGCCAAACTAATAACCACCCCCCTCAAAGTAACGTTTTAACAGAATGGCAGAGATTAGTCAGACCATTAATACCCCTAAAAGGAGTAGAGGTCCTTATCATACCTATTAAATTTTATACCCTTGTCCCTGAAGAAATTGGATGATCCTGGCAAATGACGATAGATTAGATCAATGTCAAGCAAATAATGGACCCTATAACACTTATAACATCTGTTCTTCCACTTTTTTTGGCTAGAAGAGGTTAATAAGGTCCTGGGTACATGTTATGTAGCTGTTGATTTGGGAAATTTATTATTTCTTACTCTAAATTAAAAAGTAGATCTGAAATACAGGGTCTGGCAGATGTAATGCCACTGCATATGGTTAGTAGGGTATGTGAATGTATCGCATGAGATGGACAGCAATTTGAACATTTCCCCTAAAATGTCATATGGTGTGCTTGAGTGTGATATTGTTATGTTACAGAATTACATGCTTATGATTTTGTAATAAAAGAGTTTTATGTAATAAAAAGGGGCGTTATTTGTGCTGGGTCTTATAGTTTGTGTTAATGTAAGGTGCACAGTAATTTTCATTTTCAGTTTTGCCTTTAGACTATTTTAACACTCTCCCCTTCATTACATTATAGTCTGAGAGATCTGAACTGCTTCACCACCCTACCAGTTTCCATACTGGCTCATTAAATTTGTGGTATCACGGGGAATACCTTGGGAAGGCATGTGCAGCAGAGACTGGAAAAAAATGTTGTAGTTTCAAGGACCTGCTTCTTCAGTGAAAACATTAAGGGTATAGTGGTCAGGGAACAGTGAAATTGACTAAAAATAAAAGATAAATTTCTGTATCTTGCATGCTATTACACCAGAAAAGTGAAGCATGGTACTTAGTCCACCTCTTTGTGTTCTATAAGCATCCCAAATATCCTACAGACATTAAAGGTGTAGTAATTGAATATTATAAACAATGTTATTATTGTTTATGATTGTATTAATTGCCTACAGCTGTCATAATCAAGTACCACAGACTTACTGGTTTAAAAAAAACAGAAATTAATTCTTTCACAATTCTGGAGATAACAAGTTTAAAATTAAGGTGTTGGTGGGGCCATGCTGTCTCCAAAGGCTATACGGAAGAATCTTTCCTGAGCTCTTCCAGCTGCTGGTAGCTCCTTGGCTTTCAGCTGGAATACTTCAATTTCAGCTTCTGTTATTACATAGCATTTCCCTCAGGTGTCTGGGTCAAAATTTCCATCTTCTTATAAGCCATATTGTATCAGGGCCCTCCCTAATGACCTCATCTTAACTTGATTAGTTGTGGTATTGTCCTTGGGAAGATAAAAATATTTCTTAGTTGTGAAACAGAAAGAACAAATTATTAAAAAATTAATAAATTGGACTTCATGAAAACTAAAATCTCCTGAAAAAGCAAGTCACAGTTTGGGAGAAAACATTTGCAACAAACCTGGGTACAAAGTGTCTACATCTATAATATGTAAAGGATACTTACTGTTCAGTAATAATAAGGCAAATAATCAAATATATATGTATGTTTTTTTAATTTTTATTGAATATATTGAGGTGACTAGTTAATAAAATAATACAGGTTTATTTGTTAAAATAAAAATATATGTTTAAAATATATACTTCTAAAAAATTTGTAAGCAAGCCAGACTTGTCAATGTTCTTCACATTAGAAGTTCAATTTCAATACAGTAAATGAACTTGTGAAAATAGTTTGTCTCTTAGGAGATCAGGAGAGTTGCAGATGGAAATGGGGGCTTTGCTTGGGAGGTTAGTGGTACAACCTGGGAATTACTGCAGGACCAATAAGTAAGTGTTGCATATGACTACAAGCAATGTAGAGCCTCTATACATTTTAGAGCCTGCACATTTGTCATAACACTCCAAGTCCCATCAGTAAGTTGATCTATATGGTCACACTTCTTTGATGTCTTCTGGGAACTTTACTTCTTAGAAATCACTCTTCCTCTCTTCTTTGTGCCTTCTCTCTTTACCTCCATATTCAGGATGCACAGTCTCTCTGTATGGGTGTCCTAGTGGCTAAGGAACTTCTTCCCTACTAACAATCATGCCCTACCTTTTATTAAAGTAGTTTCTTAATGTCTGAAGGGAAGTCATATGGAAAAGGATGTCTCATGATCATGCACAGGATTTTCAAATAAAATATAAGCCAATATTTTTCTAGCATCAACTCTAATTTCCCTAGCATACTTGGCTCCTGCAGTAAGCAAATTGAGAATTCAGGATGAAAAAATGTTCAAGAAGAACCACTCTTTAGGCCTCTGTTCTCTCCCTCTTCTGCTCTCCTTTCTATGTGTCTCCACCTTCCAGCCACATATCCATACCTTCTGTTCTGTTTATGATCCAAAGTAGATTCCATCAGTCTTCTTGTTTCTTTAGTACTCTCAACCTCACCTCACTGCTCTTGCAAGTCCTCTGACAACCACGCCTATAATCTGGTTTCCTGGGAGACAACCCTTCTTGTTCCTTGAAAACTCCAGTTACCCATATGTACACAGTGACTACTATCCTCACCTCTTATAGACTGCATATTCATTGGCTCCAAAGAAGCAAATAAATCAAAGTTTCTCCTTATATACTCAACATACTCATAGTTGTAGTTAAAAGCATTTAGAAATAGCTATAGCTTTGTCCTAATATTTTTATTTTTCTAATAATATAAAAATATCACAAAAATACAGTTAGCCATCACTTCCTTTTCATTTCTTTGCGATTTTCCTTCTTTATGTCATTACTCTCTGAAAAACTTTGATTTTGCTTGTGTTCCTATTTTTAATAAATACATTTTAATGGATTAGAACTTCTCTTTCCATTAACTCTAGTTTTTTTGTAACATAGAATCTGGAGAATTTCTAAGGGTACTGCCTTAATGAGATTATCAGGGGTCAGAGTTGATGTTCAATTACATTTCACTCTTCTTGGTTTTGTTATATCAGATCAGTAACCTCATTTCACCTGTTGTTTAGAAAGACCATTGCTATGAAAGTTGGGAGGGAGAAGTTTTTCAGATTAAATAGCTCATATTTTGTGTTATAATATGAAAATTTCTCAATCCATAGCTTGTGGACAGAAAGCCAGATTATAGCACATTATCTGAGATGTTATAGAAGCTCAGTAATAACTGTTGCATTGTCATTAGATATTTCTACCTTGCTTGATAGAGGATGCCTTATTTTTTATTTGAAAGATAGATTTGTATCAAATAGCTATTAAAGGAGAAAAGT
The DNA here is from genome assembly GCA_004024845.1 of Tonatia bakeri. NCBI lineage: Eukaryota > Metazoa > Chordata > Mammalia > Chiroptera > Phyllostomidae > Tonatia > Tonatia bakeri. The sequence goes on from PVIA01000841.1 coordinate 339,065, forward strand.
TACATAACACAAGTACTTTTTTAAAATTATGTATCACTGGTCAAAAGAGCTAAGAGAGTTTCTTAGCTTGATTTCCCAAGAAGGCAGAACCAAAGCAGAGGGTCACTGTGCAGTTACTTTAGAGGGAGGATGATTCCATGGAGGAGGAATAAAGAACAAAAGGACTAATTCAGAGAAGGAAGTGGAGTCAAAATAGAGCAGTGGTATTGAACTGACTGCGGTACCACACCCCGGAGATGCCTATAAATTGCATCTCTTGACCTTTCCTGGGGGGGGAAGGGAGAAAGCAGAAACAATTCATCCATTGGCGCTTGACGTAATAGGTCCCCATACTTGTAGTTTGTTCCTGCAGTATATGGGAACTAAGCAGAGTCCTGCACTATCATCAGCACACAGACCTAAGATGGAAGCCAGAGACACATGGATGGGTAGAACATAGGAGCACTGTCCAGCTGCATTGGGTGAATTTGGTGAAAACACATGGAGAACTGGAAGAAAGGTGCCAAGAGAAGGGTAATTGGTGTCTGATCAAAAAGGTCTTTATTCCTTCTGCAAACATATGCCATCTAAACATATCCTCATGAATGCGAGACCTTGTGAGCATAGCCTCTGCACTGAAGGCAACTTCCTTCTTATTGGACTTATCTCCCCATTGGATGTAGCTGATGGGATTTCTGCTAACAAAGACTGATGCTTGGGGGACATTCTAAGATGGATGGAGAGGCTTGTGGTCCATACTTGTAGAGGAAAGAATGTATGGGTATGCCTGGAAGTACAATTCTTCTCTCCTTGATTGCTTTCTTGGGAGTAATCTTTATGGAGAATTTCTGCCTTGTTACAAGGCTCATTCACGAATGTGAGGGCTGTGTATTGCACACTTGGGAGTGGCCAAGGCAGCTAGTAGTGTAGCTGCCAACATTATAACTGACAGAAAGAGGATGCTCTGAATCAGCACCCCTGTGAGGATGTGCAGAATTGATTGAGGAGGATAAAAATATGATGAAAATAATGTTAAGAAACAAGTCCTGGTTGATGGGCCAATATTGATTTCAAAAATTTTTTAAATCACTCAGATACAGATATTACTTTATTTACTTAAAGCATATTGCTATATGCTTACCTCATTTTCAGAAGAGAAAATTCAGTAACAGAAAAGTTAAACATAAGTTAACTTTCTATTTACTTTAGTTTTATCCCTTGAATAGAATCCAGTCAGATTTTTACCTTTTGAGGGGAAGCTGAGCTTCATTATAAAAGCTATCAATGCTTTTTCCAGCAAAGTACAGTTTGTGAAGTAATCTTATGTATATGGGTGCACATATACAAGATTGCATAAAATTTTAGACCCTTGAAATTTCTTCTCTAATAAAGGCAGAAACAAAAGAATAATCTTACATGGTCTTTTATGAAAGTGTGAATAAGAATTAACTTTAAGCAAACCTATTTCCTCAAAATAATTTTGTGCTTATTTTCTAACAAAATAGGTAAATTATCTGTAATTTTATTTATTACTTTCAGGAAATTACTGAATTTTGTATGCAGTTTTCTCTTTATGGAAAAATTAATGCAGTTTGGAGGAAAATCATGAAATATGAGAAATTCAGGAAGGAAAGGACATACAATTAAAGGTTAGTAGAGCTGGGGATTTCCCAGTCTTGGGGGAAAAAAGCTAAAGGCAGGCATGACAGCTTCTGAAATAAGCTAAGGAATATTACCAGGAGGATAGGGACTAATTCTCACCAATCAGCGCAAGCAGAGCAGGAAGTAATGGGCTTAAACTGGAGCTGGAAAATTTAAGTTAAGTATAAGAAAACTTTTTAACCATGAGAACAATTAAGCAATGGTGTAAATTGTCAAGAGAAATAATGAATTCACCTTTGCTAATAATATTCATAGAAGCACTTGACACTCACCCATCAGGGATAAGTTAGAAATAATAAAAATCAATTCTACCAACATTCTGGGAATAGATTAGGTAATTCAAGAGGGAATACTTCTCAAAATCCTCACCATGTACAAAAATAGACTCAATAGAAAGAGTAGCTTTTAGAATGTTTAAGAGGAACAAAATATTAATTCTACAAATAGTTATTAGTTTTCTACTACATACAAAATTCAAAGTTAGTCTTCAGGAAGAAATAAAATCAATCCCAAATGGTTCAAGCCCTTAAATTCCCCATTTTCTGATAAATTATTGCCCCCTTCATTTTAAAAGAAATTTTGTATCCTTATTTGGGGAAATATTTTGGCCTAGTAAAGGTATAGTAATTGATACAGATATAAAATATACACATTATAAAGTAAATGCAATACAGCCCTGGCTGGTGTGGCTCAGTGGATTGAGCTCCAACCTATGAACCAAAATAAATGCAATATAAATTAAAGGGAGTAAGATGAATGTAAAATAAATCTTATTTAAAAAATATTTTGCTAATTGGCTAATTGTGGTACCTTCCTCTATTATTTGCTTATTAATTAAAACCACAATCACTAATTAGGCCTGTTTCATATTTAACAATGACAATTATTGCCCTTTATATCAAATCATCTGCTTGATCATTTTAAGGTTCTTGGCTGACTTCTTGTCACATCTGATTAGATTGTCATTATTTTAACCTGTGGCCGAGAAAGAACTCAACTTAGAAACAGGAGAGCTGTCAGCTCTGCACCTTCAGATTGTTTTCTGTGCTACTATTGTTCATGTTACTTTAAATCTGTGATTTTTCTACAGAAAACTTTTTAAGCCTATGGTTCCTTATGTGAGGTTTGTTTCATTGGAACTAGATAATACAAGCAATAAAACTACTTAACTGACCCATGTTGACTGTAATATACATTAATTCTTTAAACAGCAAAAGCCTGCAGGGAGGTATCCCCATCAATTCCTGTCTAAACTGGGCAGATCCTTCTCTTTCCTCAGGGCCACGTGTTCTAAAGATGATCTGTGACCTTAGAGTTCGTGCGATGAAAGATGGTATATCTGTCAACCTATACACTGAATACTGGTAAAGCTTAATGATGTTCACAGGTAAAATAATAGAAATTGGCTGCTGCTTTCAGAAATGTAGCAGACTAGATTACTCTAAAAGCTTTTCTATGCAAATCAATTTAGATTTTAAATAAAAGGATATATATAATAAAAAGAATAACATTTCTAGAAGGTCTGAAGTACAAGAAATAATGATGTGCAAAGATACTGTTGAGTGTATCAACAAATATAGACATGCAATGTGTAAAAAGTAATGACAATACCTTATGTGTGAGGTTAAGTAGAAGGCAACAGAGAACTAAAATACTAAGCAATAATATGAACTAATTTCAGATGAATGACAATTCAAGTATTAAAGTTGAAATATTCTGAGATTTTTATATTTTTAGCAGGAGTGATAATAAAGGGATTTTTTAAATATTAAGAATGCACAATGAATATTTTCAAAGCTAACCAGCAAGAACATATTACTGATAGATAGAAGTGAATGGTATAATTGAATAAAATAAATCAATGCAGAAAGGAAAAGGAAAACAAGAAAAAAGGTAGCATAAAACAGATAAAAACACAAAATAAGAATGTAGAAAAATATGTATCAGCAGTCACAATAAATGTAAATAAACAAGCTGTTAAACTCACCAATTAAAATACTGATGTTACTAAAATGCACAATATACCAACATCCAACAAAAACTGTTTGCCAAGGATGCGCCACCTAAAAGGCAAACAAATATTTGAGTGTAAATGGTGGGGGAAAAGGCAAGTACTAGCCTAAAAATGTAGATGTGAATAATAATTTTAGACTTGGGTCAAAAGCAATGTCAAGAAGGAAGAAACTCACCAACAATGATAAGATTTTGCTTTACTGGGAATAGATAACAATTCTAAATCTGGAGATACCTAATGAAATAGCCTCAAACATGTAAGGCAAAATTTGACAGAACTATAGGGGGAAATGAACAAAACCACTACTAGAATGGGAAATTCTAACATTGCTCACATTATGTGACATTATTTCAACAAACCATTTTAGTGCGCTTAAAAAGAGCTGCACTCGATATTTATAGAATACCTGCCCTTCTTCAAGTACCCTGCAAATATAAACATTTCAAAAACTACAGTCTGTGGATATAAGACAATGAAATTAAGTTAGGAGTTGAGACTTTTCAAATATTTAAGAAAAAATCAATATAAACAGCACAATTAATGAGTCAGAGAAGAAATCTTAATGGAAATCTGGAAACACTTAGAATTGGATCATACCAAAAGCTCTTGTGTGAGTTTGTCCATTTGAGTCCTCTAAAAAGTAGACACTAGCACAGAATTACATGTAGAAGAGCAGCTTTGGGGACATGCCTTTGAAGGATAAAGGCAGATGGAGCAGGAGTAGGTCATGGGAGCCTTCAGACTGAGGTGCAAGGCTGACATCTGTGAAGAGAGAAACAAATGGAAGGAGGATTGCAGAGGAAAAACTTCAGAATGTTGCCCAATTCCAAGAAAGCCTGAGCCAAGCTGATGGGAGTCCTTGCGCCAGGACTGTCCCCCTGAGGAGGTCCACACCCAGCAAAACAGCCCCCCTCCAGCACCCTTGTTGAGCTGTCACTGGCTGTGAGCAGCCTGGGAAAGTGTCAACTATGATCCCAAAGCTCGTTCTTTTGGAGGTGATCTGAGTAGCACACATCCATGACCAGCACATACACCAATCCTTCTGAAATTGAGTAACAATATTTAGGGAAATGTGTGGTAATAAGTACTTCTATTAGAATAAAAGTTTAAAGTTAATGAGCTTTGTGTTCATCATAAATTAGAAAAAAAAGTCAATAAAATAAACCTGAAGGAAATAGAAACAAGAAGTGCACATTGAATACATATATTTAAAATAGCTTGTTAAAAAAATTTGTGATATATACAAACCATTGGCAAAATGGATCAAGAAAAAAAAGAAGCCATAACATATTAAGAACAAAAAGGAACTTAAGTGTAGTTACAGTCAACAGCTAAAATCATAAAGGAATAAGCTGAACAATGTGAATGATAATAAATATGAAAACCTAGACAAAATAGATAAAATTAACTAGAAAAATATAACATACTCAAAGTGACCCAAGATCAGTAATACCAAATAACCCAAACTAGTCTAGAAATTAAATAAATATTTTATATTGTCTTTTCTTTTTTTATTTATTTTTCAGTTGGCAACAGTGTTTATTTCAGGGAGAAGAGCTTAAGGGCCTATGTCTGCCCTGTGCAGTCCTGGGGCCGCCAGCTTCTTACTTGGCCTTTGAGTTATAGAAATTGAGTCCTGCAAAGACAGCCTTGTCTCTGAGTGCCTCCTCAATCCTGATCAGCTAGTTGTATTTGGCCAGACACTCTGAGGGGCAGGGAACACCAGGCTTGATACCTGGATGGATTTGGTAGTGGAGCAATATGGTTGACCTTTAGCAGCAAACAGCTGCAGGCCCTCTTCCTAATGGCCTGGGCAATCCTCTTGGGGTTGGTGACTGTGAGGTCGTCTCCCACGATCTGGATGTTCAGCCCCAAGAGGAACAAGGTCCAAGTTACCTGATTATCCTGGTCCAAGGGGTATTCAGTGGAGACCACAGGATAATTTTTAATGAAGCTGTTATATAGCTCCCCCAGCTTCTCCCCAGTGAAGTGCCCTGAGGCGTCACCAGGTGACTAGAAGTCAAGATCATACTTCTCATTGCAATAGAACTCAGACGCCGCCACATGCATATCCATGGTCACCACCTTGTTTGGGTGGCCACCTCCCTGGGTGGCCACCTTCAGCAGCTCCAGGGCCTCATCATTCTCCAGGAAGTTGGGAGCAAAGCCTCCCTCATCACCCACATTGCTAGCATCCATCCCATGCATGGCCTTGATGACCCCCTTGAGGAGGTGGTAGACCTTGGTGCCAATATGCATGGCTTCCTTGGAGGGGCTGGCTCCCACAGGCAGAATCATGAAATCCTGCCCAGTCAGTTTGTTTCCAGCATGGGAACCCCCACTGATCATGTTGAAGGCAGGGACTGGGAGGAGCAGGTCTGGGTTCCCAGAGATATCTGCAATGTGTCAGTAGATTGACACCCTGTTCTCAGCTGCTCCAGCCTTACACACAGTCAAGGACACACCCAGGATGGCATTGGCCACACACTTGAATTTATTCTCAGTCCCATCCAGCTCAATCATAAATTTGTCAACTTTTTCTTGATTCTCTATGCTTAGTTTCTTTTTCAGCAGGGTGGGACCCAGGGTTTTGCTGATGTGTTGTGCCACAGCATCCAGGACACCTTTGCCCAGGTATCTAGATTTGTCTCCATCTCTTAGTTCCAGAGCTTCATAGATACCTGTAGAAGCTCCACTGGGCACAGCTGCTTGGAATCAGTCCTTGGCTGTGTACAGGTCTACCTCCACTGTGGTGCTGTCCCCGGAGACCCAGATTTCCCAAGGAAAGATATTTGGCATGGCTATGGCTGGGGTCCTTGGGTGAGCTCCGAGTCTAGGTGGCAGCTGGGGCTGTGTCCTAACTCAATACCGTAAAATCTTCCTACCAAGTAAACAATAATTCCAACTGATTTTTAGGTAAGTTCTGCCAAACATTTAGAGATATAATTATGCCAAATACATAATTATTTCCATAATATATCAAATGGCAAACACTTTCTACCTCATTCTATATAAGCACATATAAAATTATAAATATTTGCATATACATAGTATAAGATTTAGTACCCAAATAAGGCAAAGAAAGTATAGAAAATAATGTTTTTTCACTCATGAATATATATGTTAAATTCCTTTTTAAAACACATTTTATTTATTATATTATTATAATTGTCTTGCTTTTTCCCTCTTCACCCCCCCTCTGTCCAGTACCCCTCTTCCCTCCAGCAATCTCCCTTCTTAGTTCACGTCCATGGGTCGTGCATATAAGTTCTTTGGCTTCTCCATTTCCTATATTATTCTTAACATCCCTCTGTCTATTTTATAGCTACTAATTATGCTTCTTAATCCCTTCACCTTTCTCCCCATTCTTCCCCTACTCCCTCTTAGCAGATAACCCTCCAAAGGATCTTCACACCTGTGATTCTGTTCCTCTTAAATTCCCATCATAAATATACATCCAAATGTATGGATCTCATAAGCATAAGTAAAAAACCAACTCAGAAATTGTTCACGCACATCATGATATAATTTTAGAAAGTTCAAAACCAAGATCATTCAACAATATGTGCTTAGAAATACAGGCATTTATCCATGGAAGCACTTAGAACTGAGGATGCCTCAGTGTGGAAGGGAGGAGAGTGCAGCCCATGAAGGCACCGGGCAGAGTTTCAGTGTTATTAGTAGCATTCTCCATCATAAACTCTGTGGTGACTATTTGCAATTATCTTTGTAGTACCAAATGCTTTTAGAGATGGAAAGAACTTTTGAAATAAATAAGCCTTGTTTCTCGTTTTATTTATGAACAAACCAGGCTCAGAATTTCTAAGTACTTTACATTTAGTCACACAAAATCACCTGACTCTCTTACTAATGTTCTTTTTACTACAAAGCAGCTGACAGAAGCTGAATGATTTTCCTGTCTGAATCTTTGTTTGGTCCATTTGAACTGTTATCAGGCATGAAATCTTCATGCCAAACATTAAATGACAAAACCCAATACCTGGCACTCACATTTTAATATTTGTTTCAAACCTTTATTTTCAATCATTTATTTTTGATGTGGTATTAGAAATTATTTTTAAATAATTAAATATGAATAACTATCATTTATTAAGTGTTCCCTATGAGTTTATCACTACAATAAGTTCTTTACAAATATTATTGATTAGTTTGATATATGGTTTTATTAAATTCAGAGTCAAAGTTTATAGTTCTTAGGAAGCATTTCCCTAACTGCATCATTATTAGCTGTAATATAGTGGCTTAATATGAAGAAACACTTATGATGGTGGGTAGGAAAATTTCCCTAGAGGAATACAAAGGAGAAGGATTCAGCTATGTGAGAAATGGAATTGAAGGTGGCAGAGAAACAGGTGAGGCAAAGGAGAGGAAGAGAGATGCTCTAGTGGAAATATATACACTGTAAGTAGGTGGACAACCCAGTCCTTGTGTGCTAAATGTAATACAGAAGCAGCAGAAAAGCTGTGAACTCTGAACACAAAATGTAGGCTGGGCACGAGGAGGTCTTTTTAGAATCCACTGAGGTTCAATGGTATGGGAAGTGCTACATAGCTCTCCATCCTGACCCCCATGCCTATGACCATAGGGCTGCAGCATTACTTACAGGGATTGCTAGAAGGACTCACGTTGGCTTCTATCAGTCTATAGGATAACATCCCTGAGATGGAGTTTGAAATGAGTCCTAATTCTTAACTATCTGCGTTCATGAATTGAATTTCATTCCCACAAAACAGTGATTAGTGTTTAATATGAAATTGAAGCCGTAAGAGCCAATGAACTTGTGACATGAGAAGCAGTGCGCATCAATGGCAGAAACCTGGGGGAGACCGATATTTAAAAGAATAACAGAAGACAGAGCAGCTGGAAGAGACTCCACTGAGCTAAGGGAAAAGCCTCAAAAGTAGTGGGATTATATAAACCCAGGGTAGGTAGGAGATTTCAAGAAGTCGGGGTGAGGTCAGCCAGGTCAAATATTGCTGAGAATTTAATAAAGATGAAGGTTAAGAACTATGCACCTGAATTAGTGACAAGGTCACTGGTTTCTTTGAAGTCGCAACAAACAGATGGCACATATAAAGGAGTGACAAGTAAGTAAAGAAGAGGAGACAGCTGGGGTGCACAAGAGTTTCAAGATGTTTGCTTCTGAACAGGTGACAGAGATAGGAAGGTAATTGGAAACAGATGTGGGGAGAAGGCAACGTTTCCTTTGCAATGAGTGAGAACGGACCATGTTAAGTACAGATGGGAACAGGCAAAGGGAAAGGGTGGGGATAATTGGTAGAGTAAAATCACAGAGAAGTTGGGAAGGGACAGAGCCAGAAAGGAAGTGCAGAGACTAACCATAGACAGAAAAAGTTCTGTCTGTAACTTTGGTGGCAGAAAGGAGGAAGAATAAGGGAGTCTTTCCTAATAGATTCTATTTTCTCTGTGAAGAAGGAGAGAAAGTCATTATTTCCCGTGAGCTGGGTGGGGAAGATTGGATGCCTGAGAGACAGTGGCTCTGACTAGAGGGTCTTCCCTTGCCTGCACATTGGAGTCACCTGGAGATTTGTTACAAACTCCCAAGCTGTGCCTCAGACAAATTAAATCAGAATAAGTGAAGGCGGAACCCAAAATTGATGCCTTTGATCCTTGAACAACAGGTTTGGATGCACGGATCCACTTACACACGGATTTTTTCAATAAATACATTGAATAATTTTTGGAAATTTGAACCAATTTAAAAACCTTGCAGATGATCTATATAGCCTAAAAGTATTTAAAAATTAAGAAAATGTTCGGTATGTCATAAATACATAGGATATATGCAGATACTAGTTTATTTTATCACTTACGATTGTAAAACATATACAAATCTGTTATAAAAAGTTAAAGTTTACCAAAACATATGCACATAAACATGGATTTCACATGATACCATTTGCAGTCAAAAGAAATGTAAACAAAGATACAGTATTGTCATAACTGCATAAAGTGAACCATAGTACACACTGTAGTACACATTGTGGTGCACACTGCAGTACACACTGCGGTACACACTGCAGGACA
>PVIA01000842.1:0-18825 GCA_004024845.1 Tonatia bakeri
GAAGCTGCTGGTAGGGGATACTAACATAATTTTCATGTAGAAAAGCACTTAACAGTCCTGTCATTGCCTCCACAGTACCCCCAGGCTCCACGCAAGCCAACTCAGAGCCTGAGCCTCTGTAGGGATCTTCGCAGATGGGTTCCCATTACTGAATCCCTTAACATGTCAACATTTTGGTTAGCAGTTTCTCGTGCTACATCTCATGAATAAACACTGATCTCTTTTGCCTTTTGCAAAATGTAACTCGTCCAATGATGACCCTCTTTTCTGCTTTTTGTTTCATACCTTTTACATTGTTTTATCTGTTTACTGGGTATAAAGGGGAGTTACACTTGTGTGATGTTTAGCTGCAAAGAAAATCTTGGTTTGCCCCCATGAAAATTCTAATATTGACAGCTGTCTTTCACAAAGGTTGTACAGTTCCTACTTCCTCACCCAGCACATAGAAGTATCTCCTTTCATGTGCTTTTGCAATGCAAGTTCATTGGTTTAACTTGTATTTCTTCTGATCCCAGTGAGATTCACTACTTACCACGTGTTCATCTGTCACCTGTTGCCTCTTCATACACTTTGCCCATGGGGAGAAGTGTCATTTTCTAAGTGATCATACGAGCACTTCTATATTAAGGATATGAATTTTATGAGTTAATGATTTCCTCTAATTCTGATGTTTAAACCTTTTATTTATACTATCTTTGACTATATAAACACTTTATTAAATAAAGTTCTCACACAGTCAAACCTAGAATCTTGGTGTGTGTGGCTTCTAGATCCAGATCGTGTTAAGGAAGACTGTTCTCACTCCAATGAATGATGGGGTTGTTTTGTACAGAGCTAAGTCAATTTTACCACTACTGTTAAGCCACTGGCATGAAATATCACCTTTGTGATAGACTTCCTTTATATGTGTATCTATACGAATGTGTATGTTCATACAATCTTTCAAGCCTTAAGAAACTCTTAGTCTTTTGTTAGGTATAAGGAATCTATAGATTCATTTGAGGCTTACTAACATTTGTGTAATACTGAGTCTTCCCCCTACAGAAGGGTGTTTCTTCAAGTCTTTCTCTTATTGTTTTAATAATTTTTTGCACCTGTATTCAGGTGAGTTGATTAATGCATTGATTGCATTCTCAAAGAGTCAGGAAGTAATATAAAGTGTAAAACAAGTCAGATATAAGGGAACAGGGAATGGTTTGAACTGTGGTAACTGGAAAACACATGCCCAACTAAAGGGATTCATATTTCTTCTAAACTTGATGCACCGAGTCACACATGTTTGTGGGCAGCAGTTCATAAGTAATTGATCCATATTTTGGTTTCCTTTTCTGTCTATCAGGAACTCAATTTTAAATGACAGATGTAATACAATGCATTCACGGGGAATTAGGAGCAAGGGTCAAACTTAGACTTTATTTTTCAGTCTTCTTTGGTTGACCTTTTCAAGTTTTCTTTTTTTAAGCATCTATTTTGTCTTTTGTAAATGAAAAATATGTCTCAGTAAATTTTACTTACCGCAAGTTGATTTTTAAAAGCTGGCTTCTTAGAACCATGTAATGAAGTTAGTTGTATCCCTGTATGTTCAAGCTGAACTAGAAGCCACCATCTCACTCTGTGTTACCATGTACTCTAACCTCAGTCCTGCTGTATAAGATTCCCTGGTCACCCACCTTTACAACAATGACCACTGTCCCTAATCAGAAATCTTTACAACCTCTTGAGTCCTGAGCTATTGCTTTTATTTCTCAGCTAATCATTGTCAAAATGATCATGTCTTCTTTGTATAGCATGGTATCATTTTATTTTACATTAATGTTTACTGAGTGAATGCTTTATGCCAGGCACTCTGATGAGCAATTTACATGCATCATCTCACTTAATGCTCCCGTTAACTTTCGAGGTAGTACCATTATTATTCCCATAACATAAATAAAACTGAAGCTCACGAAAGACAAAATGTTTCTCCAAAATTAGAGGGCAAAAATGGAAGATCGAGGATTAGAACCAAGATCTACTTGATGCTGGAATATGAGTTTATAATTCTGGACAAGTCTCCAAAGAATGAGGTGGATACTGGCACGAGATGGGGCTTTTGTAAGGTAGACTGGAACAAGGTATTGGAGGAAGGTCTTTTAGGCTATGTTGAGGAATGTGTGCTTTAACCTTAAGAACTATGGGATGCCACTGAGGGGTTTTAATGAGAGGAGTCATATGATCAAACTATTTTTAATACAAGTTTGTCTGCAATGTGGACAACTGACTAAGTGGCAAATACTGGAAACCTGTTAGAAAGCTATTTCCATAGTCCCTGACAAGTAGATTATTGTGTACTGGACAAAGGTGATGGAGTGAAAATCACTAAAGGAGTAAGATTCAAGGCATATTTAAGAGATAAAACCTACAGGTCTTGGCAACTGACTGGACATGGAGGGTGAGGGAGAGGAGAGACTCAAGAATGACTCCATAGTATGAATTCTTTCATGATGAGCCAAGTGTGCACGCTGCCTGAAAGATTTCCTGCAGTCCTTGCATTCATAGGGCCTCTCTCCAGTGTGAATTCTCTGATGCAGAGTGAGAGAGCCACTGTAGCTGAAGGCTTTCCCACACACATTACATTCATAAGGCTTCTCTCCTGTGTGAATTCGCTGATGCTGAGCAAGACCTGCATTCTGACTGAACGTTTTCCTACATTCCTTACACATGTAAGGTTTTTCTCCAGTGTGACTTCGCTGATGTTGTGCCAGCGACGAACTATTGCTAAAGGCTTTCCCACATTCAATACATTCATAGGGCTTCTCTCCAGTATGGACCCTCTGATGCTGATCAAGGTATGCGATCTGGCTGAAGGCTTTCCTACACACTTTACACTCATATGGTTTCTCTCCAGTGTGAACTCTCTGGTGTTGAGCTAGGTGTGCATACTGACTGAAGGCCTTCCTGCATTCCTTACATTCATAAGGTCTCTCTCCGGTGTGAATTCTCTGGTGTACGATTAGGTAACCACGATGGCTGAAGGCTTTCCCACACACGTTACATACATAAGGTTTCTCTCCAGTATGAATTCGCTGGTGCTGAGCAAGAAATGAGCCATTACTAAAGGCCTTGCCACACTCGATACATTCAAATGGTCTCTCTCCAGTGTGGATCCTTTGATGCTGAGTCAGGTGGGCAATCTGGCTGAAGGCTTTTTTACACTCATTACACTGATAAGGTTTTTCTCCAGTGTGAACTCTCTGGTGCTGAGCAAGGTGTGCATTCTGGCTAAAGGCCTTCCTACATTCCTTACATTCATAGGGTTTCTCCCCAGTGTGTATTCTCTTATGTTGAGCCAGGTTTGCACTCTGGCTGAAGGTTTTCCCACATTCAACACAGGCATAGGGTTTCTCCCCAGTATGAATTCTCTGATGAAGAGTAAGGGATGAACTCTGGTTGAAGACTTTCTCACACTCATTACATTTCAAAAGTTTCTTTCCTACATAGACTTTCTTACGTTTCATTTCAACAGATTTTTTTCGGTAACTTCTCTTTTGTGGCTCATGCTTATGTACTCTTTCTTTGGTGGGAAAACCCTGTTTTATAGCAAATACTGCATCCTGGTGGAAAGTTTGCCAAGATTTAGTGTATTCATTACTTTGATCTTCAGTGAGGATTTCTTTATGAGTGATGATCAGTTGACTAGGATGAACCTCCTTACTTCCCAACTTATTCTTAAACCAGTCTCCACTTTTACAGTCTTCTCTTAAACTGGAGCAGTCAAGATTATAACTAAGATGGCTTCTTCCCATTTTCATTACTTTGGATGATTCTTCATAAATAACTTGCTTTGATGAAAATTCACTGTTTTTAAATGCATACTCCCAATCTAAAAGATAGCAAGAAAAAAAATCTTTTGTGTTTATGCAGTAGCAGAGAACTTTTAAAACAGTGAATAAAAAACATAAGTTTGAAGATTTATAGCCATTAAATGCAGTCTAAAAAGTATGACATTACAAAAAACAAGAACTTAAGAAAGTTGATTAAGGACATAAATTAAGCATACATAATCTATATATAATCTATAAGGTAACTATCAGAAAAATTAAAAATTGAAGAGGTTATTTAAAATCACAATCATCATTTTATATCTATGTTAATGTAACAGTCTCCAAGCACCCTTCCTCTCTTGCCTCAGTTTATCCTGCATTCAAGATATGTTCATTATCTTTAGAAAAACCCATTTTATAATATCAGTGTGGCTAAAAAAAACCTCCATAAGATCCCTAGACCCAAAGACACACCAGGTACTATTAATCACCTTAGGCTGTACATTAAACTCTATGATTAAACCTTTGCAGTCTGAGAAAGATCTTCCTGAATATCATTTTCTATGAGCTATATTCCAACCAAATGTAAAATTGTAGTTAATTCCTGAAGCTGAGATGCCTTCATATAGAAGAAATTTAGTATCAGATTATTTGATTTTATTAACCTGCCACAGGCCTTAATTTGCCTTCTCCTTTCCATTCCCAAATCAAATCACCTATTCATCTCAAGATTTCCCAATGGTTTCCCACCACTTTCAAAATAAAATCAAAATTTGTATCATGGTTCACAAAGCCAATGTAGCACATGAACATACATGGAAAACCTTTAATAACATTATAGCAAATCAAATTCAGAAAATATGAAAGCACAATCATGACCAAGTATAGTTTATCCCAGGAATGAAGGTTGGTTTAGTATGTGAAAACCAATCAATGACCACTATATTAACATATTAAAGATAAAAACCATATATCATTTTAATAGATGTAAAAAGAGTATTTTACTAAATGTATTAATAAAAACTCTCAGCAAGCCAGGACTAGAAAGGAACTTTCTAAAACTAATAAAGGAGATCTAAGCAAACTAACATCAACTTAATGGTGAAAGATTAAATACATTTCCCCTTAGGGCTGAGAACAATGCAAGTACATCTGCTCTTACCAATTGTATCCAACATTGTACAGGAGGCCCTAGCTATTGTAATAAATCAAGAAAAATGAGGCATAAGAAACACAAAGGAAGAAATAACAATGTATTAGCAGATAACATGACTGTCTATGCAGAAAACACTCAGGATCCTACAAAACAACTACTAGAATAACTACTGAATGAATCTAGTAAAATTATATAAAATATAAAGTTAATATAAACATCACTTTACATTCCTGCATATTAGCAGCAAACAATGGGAAGAAGGGGCTTTTAAGAATTCTATGTATAATAACACAAAAAAATAAAAGGAACAGATAAAACCTTTTTTTAGATATTTAAGACCACTATGTTGGATACTACAGAATATTACTAAGAGAAAGAAGACTATCAATGGCTAAAAAAACCATACTCATGAGTCAGAAAACTCAATGATGTTAGCATGTCAATTCTCCCCTGAACTGATGTATAGCTTCATCATAATTCAAATCAAAAATTTTTGAGTAGAAAGTCTCAACTTCATTCTAAAATTTATATGAAAATGCAAAGATCTAAAATAGCCAAAGTGATTTTACAAACTGAAGTATCTGATATCAAAATTTACTAGAAAGCTACAGCTATCAAGACAGTGTGGTACTGGTGAAAGGCCGGACATCTAGATTAGGGGGACACAATGGAGTTCAGAACCAGACCCAGGTATTTATGGGCAACTGATTTTCAACAAAGGTTCCAATGAGGCAATATAACGGGGAAAGGAAAGTCTTTACAACAAATGGTACTACAGCAACCAAATATCCAAATGGGGGAAAAGTGAACTTCAATCTTTATCTTACACGAGACACAAAATTAGCTCAATGGATGATGCACCCAAATGTAAAATCTAAAATGTAAAATCCTAGGAAAAACATGGAAGAAAATGTTGGTGACCTGGGAATAGCAAGAATTTCTTACATATGGCACAAAAGCATCAACCAAGACAAATTAATAAACTGGAATTTTCAAAAAATTGAAAACTTTGGATGCTCAAAAGACAGCAGTAGAAAAACAAAAACACAAACCACAATTGGCATACATATAAATGACAAAGGACTTGGACTATCTAAAGAAAGAACTCTTACAACTGAAGAAAAGAAACAACCCACTAAAACATGGGCCAAAACTTGAACAAACACTTCACCAAATATATAGAATGGCCAATAAGTTCATGAAAAGATGCTCAACATTATTAGTAAAAGAATAATGAATAAATAAATGAAATAATTTCCTTTAATCTAAAAGAAATGAGTGACTAAAAAGGAGAAGCAGAGGCATTGCTGTGTCTGGATATTTTAAATGTGATGGAGCAACTTATGCAAAACTAAAAGGCAAGGACAAGGAGACCCTATGACCTTTGGACCCAGAGAACAGGACAGGTTATCAGAGAAGACAGTAAGGTGTGAGAGAATATACACAAGGAGAGTAAGTTGGTGAGCTCATGCTAAAGATACACCAATGTCTGTCCCAGCCCTGAAGCAACTTGAAAAGCTACCCAGAAGTTATCAGTTACACAATGGAACCTTTCAGAATGGCAGAGCTTGTTTTCCTGCAGTGGCCTCACCTCCTGAGTCCTCTCACTCACCGGAGTATGTGCTTCCTGTCCCCACCTCCTTCACCATCCAGGGCTCTTTTCCTTGCTCCAACAGTGAGATCACCTCTGGCTTAGAAACTGAGACTCCTGCTTGGAAGAAATAAAGAGGGCATTAGCCAGGCTCTTAATCAGATCAAGTTCCCTGGTCATCAGGACGTGAGGGCATTATAGAGGGAGTTAAGGAAGAAGTGTTCCGAAGAATGCAGAACAGGAAGTTGCAAAAATAGTCTAATGATGCTGCCAATTCTACAAAACTTGGTCTACTTGCAGGAGCAACAAAAGAAATTAAGTGAATTATATCAGAGGCTTCTCAAACGTTAGGCTGGAGGTCAGCCCTATGTACAGATTCTGAATTATGGGAGACCTTACCCAGTGACACCAGGTTCCTGTAGTTCTCCAACATCACCTTCCTGTACAAATTCCTCTGACCAAGATTCAGCCATTCCCACTCCTCTTGAGAAAAATCTATAGCCACATCTCCAAATGTCACCAAATCCTGAAATGACATAAACATACTCCTGTCCAACTAGTGTTCTTACCCTCATATATGCATAGTTTGAAGAGCTAAATCATCTATCTTTCAGAAAGAAATATTACATATTAGTGCAATTTTCTAGTAGTGAATCTTGGGTTCTGAGCAACACATATCAAGTAATTGCTGGATGACTTCTCTGTGCTTAATTTTGATTTTGCCGTGGTAAGTATACAATTTCATAGTCTCTAATGATGGAGAAAAGATTTATAAGACACACAAAAATGGGAAGTAACAACATTAACAATCAAGAGGAAAATAATACATTATTCATACTAAATGCTAGAGCATTTCTCAATATGGAAAATAAGGCTGAACTGGGACAGTGAAGAAAGGCTTCAAGGATGACACAGGGATGTGAGTTGAGCCTTCTAAGATGTATGTGGTCTAAACCAGCATTTTCCCAAACTCTACGGTGGAATGTTCCAGATATAACAATAGGATGTATGTATATATACACACACACACATCACTCTATGCTACTGATGTTTATAATATGTAATAAAATAGTAAACAATTCTTATAGTGATTTTTCAAAAATATAATTTAAACAAATGTAAGCCATCACAGAGAACAAACAGGGGCAACAAAAGATTATCTAACAGCTCTTGATAACCCCACTGAGTTTCAATGACAGCTGGTAACCTATCATCCTACCTAAGAGACAAAATAATGGTAATTTTAAGCACTGTTAATTAACAAATAGTGAATATTTCCAATGTGCTTATGAAGTGATCAAAAATACCTACTGCCCTCACTGGAGGGACACACCCAACTTCTCATGTTTAATGAGCGAGAGTTGTTGCTGTGTGCTAAACTACGGATCTTATAGCATGGGACAAGACCTAGTCTGGTCCTTAAAAACTCAAAATGGGCCGTCTCCCTAATGAGTTCCATCTGCTCCAGACTTACCAGGGCTTGCTGGATGGTTCCATTCATGGTTCTTAGGTCTGACGTGTCACAGAGCAATGCCTACTCCTAGCTGGGCCGACAGACAAATGGCACTCAACAAGACATACCTGGACAGCTGAACTGACTGGTCAAATCCTGAATGACCACCTCACAGGCTGATGAACAGCCACTGCACTGAGTCTGGCTGGCAGCCATGCCTGATCTCCCCTCAGTCCAGCAGCAGAGGGGCAGAACTGGCACAGCATGGCCTTTGGGACCCCAGCTGGAATAAGTTCTGGTGTGTTCCCCAGCCTCAGTGGTTGTCAAATACAAACATCACTCCTATTCTTCCCATGACTCTATAGAGTAATGCTCCCACTGAAGATTTATTTAGGCACATCAGTAATTTCACACAAAAACATTTTTAATGGAAAAATTAGTCAAAATATGAATCACTAATGCCTAAGTAATAGCGCCTATAGGGGACGCAAAAATATGACTCTCATCAACATCAGTTACATGCATCAGTTTCCATCACTAAAACATGTATAATCCAGGTAAATCTGAAAGGTGAATAAAGACTTCAAGGGAGGAAGGGAACTTGGGTCTGAAAAGATGAACCCTGTGCTAGGGTTCTTACACGAGACACAAAATTAAGGCACTGTCAACCATCAACTATTAAAATTCAGGCTTTCAATTCAAACTCTTTAAAATTTTGTGCAAGAAAAGTGTTCCTCACACATCATTTCTTCTGTAGATAGAGGTGAGGTAGGTTTTGCTAGATAAAGTTCTTAAAGACATTTTTTTAGCTGCCCATACAAACTAATGGATTCTAGGTTTCAACTGTCTTATTGACATTTTTATCTTGGCCAATGAGACTTGACTACCTTTCAAATATTTTGATATTTATGTTGGTTACAGAAAACAGATTTTTCATACAATTTTGTCATTATTAAGGAAACGTAGAAAATGATATTCAGTATTTCTACCTTCAGTGAATTCTTTCCCTTTTTAAGTTAAAGAATCGGAAGTCCTCCACCCTCCACGTCACCCTACCTCCTAGAAGCAATCAAAATTTACAGTTAGTATGTATTAGTTTAAATGTTTCCTTACAACAGACATTGATGATTATCTATACATATTCATTTACTTATAAGTTTTGTTGGATGGATAATATCACATGGTATAAACATGCCATATCTCATTTACTTAACTCTTACTTTCAAGTTATATGAATCTTAATTTTTCACTTTGATTCTGCAATGTCTCTATTTCCTTAAAATAAATTTCTAGATGTTTCTCTCTCTTAAGACTAGGATTTCCCAGAACTATTTAACCTCAAAAACATTTTAAATTACATTGTTTTGACCCAACAATTGAGGCCAGGAGGCAAGTGTTGACCTGGACTCAAAGAAATACTAGCAGACGGGTTTCAAGTAGAAGAAAAATGGGAGGAAATGGAAGCACGGAAACACAGAAAGAAATTAAGAGCCCCAAACAGTACCTATAAACCACAGGTAACATCTACTACTAATATGTTATCTTGGAGTTAAACCACTACAGGGGTTTTGTCTTGTTCCAGAAGTGTAAGAATGCTAATTATAGAAAGAAGATTACAGGAGGAAGGAGGATTACTACCTAGTGAGTAATGGATACATATTAACCTAGAGTGGCCTTTAAAAGAATAATGTACAGATAACAACATAATATGGGGAAAATACCTGATTTATCCAAAAGAAGGCCAAAAAAGGAGAAATAAAGGAAAAGAACAGATGGGATAAGTAGAAAACAAACTGCAGTATGGTAGACTTAAAAACAAATACATTACTAATTTCATTAAATGAAAATATACTAAATACTAATTTAAAAACCAAGATTATCAGTCTGGATTTTCAAAACCGATGTTTTATGAGGAAACACAGGGATCATGAGAGGCACACAGGGCCGCCCAAGAGCCCAGCTGTGAGCATGGGGTGGGAAGAACACCAGACATCAGAACGCTGCTTACAGAGGCACACTTTACACATGACCTTTAGAGGCAGAGGTTCTCAAAAAGTGCACATTAATATCATCCTGGGACTCAATGAAAATGTGGTTTCCTGGGGCCCACTACCAGAGACTGTGGCTCAGGAGGTCCAGGGCAGGATCCCAGACACAGTGCTTGGGGTTACGGGCTCTATCTGTTCCACATATAATACCCTCGCTTTCTCCTTCCATTATCAATGCGGGCAGCAGAAGACAGGTAGCTGGCTCTAGCCTCTGTGGGCTCATTCCTTGTTCATTCACAGGTGAATTTGGCATATACAGGGTGGGGCAAAAGTAGGCTTATAGTTGCGAGTGTGTGAAACACAGTTTATTCTTGTATTATTATGTATTAATTATTATTTTCCATACAACTGTAAACCTACTTTTGCCCCACCATGTACTACCTACACAGTTATAAGAGTTGGGAATACAAAGGTGGACAAAATATAGGCCCTCCCTTTGTGGAGTTAATATGCTAACAGAGGAGAAAGACGGTAAAGAAAAGGTCATACAATGTGAGATAGTGTTAACTGCTCTGACAACAAAAGAAGGTAACTGAGAGTGACAGGGGTATTTATTTTGGATAAGATGATCAAGATAAACCTAAATAAAGAGGTGATGTCTGAACAAGAATCTTAAGAAAGTGGGAGAGCAGGCCACACCAGCATCTGTTCAGAGACAGGAAAGAGCCCGGAGCATCTGAGAAATAGCAAGCTGACCAGCATGACTGGAGCAGACAGGTGTCAACACCTGCAGAAAACGAGGTCTGGGGTACCCTGGGGCTGGACCACATAGGGCCTTAGAGGCTGTGATAAGGACACTGGCTTTCATTCCAAGTAAAATGGAAGCCAGTGAAGGCTCTGGAGTGAAGCCTAAGGAATGGAATGAGGAGTTCCGTCATTGGGCGCACCATTCCACAGCGCCCTTCCTCCTTTCCTACCACCCTCTTCAAACCCGCACTCACCACCACCTATGTTCCTGACCCTCACCACGTACTATAGCTTCCTATAACCACACAGTCACCAACTAGTGACAGAGGTATGTTCCCTTCCTCCCTTGGACAAGTTCACCCCCAGTTTTCCTGGCTTCATCATCGGATAAGCCCCTATCTGTGCTGTCCATTACACCAGCTACTAACCACATATAGCCAGTTAAATTTACATGAGTTAACATTAAAAGTTCAGTTCCTTGGTCACACGAAGTGATCCACAGCCACATGCAGAGCATGTCTGTCATCATCACAAGAAGGTCTACTGGCCAGTACTGATTTCTGCTTCTGGCTCATCTTCCTCTTTACAGCCATCCTCTATATTTTTATCTAGCAGTTTGCGTGGCTTTACTTTTTAGATTGAACTTACACAATGTAAGAAAGAATTTTTTCTAAATGAATAACCCATCCCATCTCCTCTGATTTAACATCATTATAGTAGAAAACTAGTAATACACTAGTATAAACTAGTGTATTATACTATACAAACTAGTAGACCGTTAAGTTCCACATAGACAAAGGCAGAGTCTGTTTTTATTTACCACAGAATAGCCAGCACTTGGTACAGTGTCTTTAATAATTATATGTTTAGTGAATGAATTGGTATTTTCCATTCTTTTTTAAAAATATTTTATTTATTTATTTTTTAGAGAGGGGAAGGGAGGGAGAAAAACAGGGAGAGAAACATCAATGTGTGGTTGCCCCTTGTGCGCCCCTCACTGGGGACCTGGCCTGCAACTCAGGCATGTGCCCTAGATGAGGAATTGAACTGGCAACACTTTAATTCATAGGCGAGCACTCAACTACTGAGCCATACCAGCCAGGGCAGTATTTTCCATTCTTATTTATACTTGCATTTGTTTCTAGACATATGCCAATCTTTCCATTTGTTCCTCTGGCTGCCATTCCAAATTATTTACAGTTAAAGATGTATGTAGCCATTTTTAAATGTGGATTCAAGGACTCCCTATTATTATTCTTTTACTAAACATTTCCTGCTATTTTTCCATATTAATTCCACTAATCTTAACTGGATGACCTAGAGTATACTACCTGCTGCCCACTACTCAGGATGTCCCTAAAACAGGACCTCGTTACTTTCATGTAATCCTCCTCAAAGCCCACAGCATGCCTGAAAAAATCCCTGTGCTAGCTGATCCATGTTTTACTACTCACAACCAAACACATCAGTTCCTCAAAATCACCTTGAGCAGGAGACCTTTCCGGGTACGGTGACTAAGACTACCCAGCAGCCCTCATCTTGCCTTCCTATCAAACCAGGCCTGTGGAAAAGTTCCAAGCTGCTAGTTACATCTGAATAAACATCTGAATTAAGTCCCTACAATGAAGGAGTACTTCTTTCCCCTCTCAAGAGTCCCTAACCCAAGGAGGTACTAAACTATTTCTTGAATGAAAATGAAAATGCTGAGAGAGAAAGGAAGCTCACTGGGCTTTTAGGGACCTCCTTTTACTGGACTGAAGAGCATGAGGATCAGGTCACTAATGAATGAGACTTTGTTAGGCTGAGGAGTTTCAGAAGGAAACCAAAATGTTCACATAAAACCTGAAAAATGAGGCATTTCAGGGAAGGGAGAAGAAATGCTTCCTTACCTTGGACATGGCTTTAAGAACTTAAGAATTTATGACAGGTTCTCTGTCTTCTTGCTTCAGGTTCCTCTCTGGCAGGAGGACTGAGTCTGGAGAAGACAGAGCTGAGGGGGAGAAAGAAACCCTGCATCACCAGCCTAGAAAGCTCCCTGTCCTTATTCTCCCACTACAGACATAGAGGTGTCACTGAATCTGTCACTCCTGTCTAAATTTACAGTTCTTTTTCCCATGTGCTTTGAAGCTCAAGAACCCAATATAAACTTTCTCTGCGTATGTCATGACGCTCCTCTCTTATAATAATAAACAATAACAGTATCAATGGTTCAGAATGGCACTACCAAGTAAAGATCACCACCACCCAACCTTCACAAGTGAAAGTATTCAAGGCTCCATGGTAATAAGCAATTGAGCCCAACAGGAATCCAGATCCAACTTTTAATCTTTCCACCGGATGCTGATGTTGAAAGGAAAAATGTCTACAAAGATGAGAGATATGCTACAGAGTGACTGCTTCTGAGAAAGCATCTTCACACAGAGCAGACTTCAGAGGGGTCATCTGGAGGACACAGGACCAGAGTCAGGACACAGAACTTCTGGTCCTGGCTTAGGACTAACTGCACTTGCAAACCAATCTCTACTTTTCTGGCCAATTCCTCGTGAAAAACGGGGGGTCAGAGACTACACATGAACAGTCACTGAAACCCCTAAATCAAGAGTTAGTTCCCTCTGCAGCCTACTTACTGTAAAAACCACTAAGTTTGGGGATCATAATGCCTTGAACAACCGATCCACCACCGCTCACTAGCTTTGCAACCTCCCTGGAGTTTACAAACACTCCAAGCCTGTTTACTTATCATCAGAAAAATGGGACCTCCAACCTATCAGCGGTCAACACGACCTGGAGACGATACACATAAAGCACTGAGCACAGTGCCTGGACATCCTTTGTGATCGATCCATCCATGTCAGTCATCACGCCATTTATTTTTAGGAACAGCACACCGTGGGTCCCCCCCCTTCCTGTTTCAGCAGCCTGGGCTTCTGCTGTCCAAGCCTAAGGCTGGGGCTGCTCCATGTTTCCTCCTCTCCCTCCCTGTCTTCTCTGCTGATTGTGCATCTCTTCCCCTTCACCTCAACGCTGTCCCCAACCCTGGGGCACCGGCGTCCCCACACCGCACAAACCACAGGCCTTCTGCTGGCAGCTCCCCTGCAGCCCTCAGAGCCGGCCCCACAAGGCCACTCTGGGTCCGCTGTCACACTGACATACAGTGTCACACTAACAAAGTGTCACAGTCCGAAGGGCACACTCTTACGCGGTCTCACGTGACAATACACCCAGCCGCACAGTTGCCCACTCATTGTTACAGGCAGGGTCGCATACGTTCTCGCACAAACACTGACAAGGCCCTACGCTGTCGCAGACACAGGCGCGCGCGCGCACACACACGCACACAGTGATGCTGTCTTACACATGATCGCCCCTGGTCCCACTTTTTTCCCACGCGCGGTGACAGGCCCGTTCACGCGCCCGCCCGCCAGGGACTCCTCACCACCTCCTGCCAGCGGGTCGGCACCTCCCTCCGCGCTGCGGGCAGAGGCCGGGGGCCCAGCATCCCCGCGAGCCAGGGAAGGAATTCGATCCCGGGGTAGACGAGCGGACTCACAAAGGGGCCGCGGCGCTGGGGCGGGCAGCCAGCGCCGGCCGCGGTGGCCGCTGGGAAATGGAGTCCAGGTCGGAAATCGGCGCAGAGCATTCTGGGACTGCTCGCCTGAGGTGCCGAGGTGGTCCGGCCGCCTTCTTTTTCCAGAGTTTTCTGCGGCGCTCCTCTACCCCCGGGATGTAGCACGCGACCCAGCCTTCTCAGGCCTCCGGACACACCGCCTTCCCGCCAAGGCCTGCCAAGCCCAGACTGGCCGGCCGGGACTGCGCAGGTGCAGCTTGCTGGGTGGCCAAAGCTGTCCAGGGGCTGTACGGGCTCCGACCCGCGCGGCGAAAGTGGTGGTGATGCGCAAGCGCAGTGGGGGAGCGTGCGAGAAAAGGGTCCGCGCAGGGTGTGCGAGTGTTTCAGACCTCGGGTTGTCCTGGATTTCTTTCTTTCCTTTTTCTGTTTTTTCTCTCTTCTCCCTGTCTTCGTAGCCATTTACTGAGCGCCTCTTTGTCTGGCACTGTCGTAGGCGCTAAAGACATAACTGTGAGCACGAAAAAATACCCCAATTCTAATGCGGGAGAAAGTCAATAGGAAAGAAAAAAAGGATACTGATGTCTATTCGGAAGTGATACGTGTTACAAGGAAAAACGTAGCGGAGTTTATGGCTCATTCTTTTAGTTCATCATTCTTTCGGTCATGCCGTCTTATTCCTAATGAACCTAAGTGTTTGAAAATACTTTATAAACCCCTACCGCTAGTTCAATCTCCCATTCATGTCTCAGCTTTTCCAAAATTGGGTTGTACTAAGTGCTTCGAGATAACTTGTCCCACCAAAGTCAACAATGACAAAAAAAATTACATGATCTGGGAATTTTTAAAAGATTTTTATTTATTTTTAGAGAGGGGGAGGGAAGGAGAAAGGGGAAGAAACATCCATTTGTGCCTCTTGTTCGCCCCCTACTGGGGACCTGGCCTGCAACCCAGGCATGTGCCCAGACTGGGAATCAAACCAGCTACCCTGTGGTTCACAGGCAGTCATTCAGTCCACTGAGCCACACCAGCCAGGGCTGATCTGGGAATTTTTATATGGAGGAAGTAAAAAATGTAATCGAAGCACTGTTTATAGTAGTAAGTTGTTGAGATAAACACTATGGCTACAAGTAGAATGATTAAATAAGTAATCCGTTTGAAAACTATGATTTATAAAAATTGTTTAATGATGAAGTAGTATGTGAAAATATATCTTAGGTTTGTTTTTATTTTTAAGTATGAACAAAACTGTTACAATTACATTAAGATTCAATATTAGAAAACTGTTCCTGTGTATAAAAAGTTAAAGGAACACAATCCACAAAATTGGTAGTTGGTTTTGTGTTTGATGAAATTCTGATTATCTTCCCCCTTGCTTTTTCCAAACCATATAGACAAATTTTATGTAAGCTGAGACATATTAGTAGACTGCCAGGTTTTTGCAGCCTTTTCCATATTTCACAAATATATGAGGAAAGAGCCCGAAGATTTGTGGCAAAATTTTTCATTTTCAGACATTGTCTCAAGTTTCTGTTGGTCGAGTCCTCTACAAAGCTTGGTAATAAAGTGAATCAAAACTTAACTTTGGTTTACATAAAACCATATTTATCAATTTCAAATCGGCAATGAACAAACATGTCTGCCACTGTATCTAAGTTTAATGTAATAATTAATTACATAATCTTGAGCAGTAAAGATAGAATATGGAATCCTGAGAGCCAGGCCCATTTATTTTGCCCTTGATAGGCACAATGAAGACGCAATACATTTATGTTTTTCAAGGCTTAGTATGGAGCAATTTTAAGTCTATGGTCTATTATGAGTCAATATTTGTAAATAAGTAACTTTGAGGTCAAAGTTTTGTTTGGGGGTGGGGTGGGGTTGGGGTAGGGGAAGAATGTCTAATGGTTCCAGCATGGTTTGTTCAAGGACTATTCTTCCTCCATTATATCGCTTTTGTGCCTTTTGTCAAAAATCAGTTCAGATAGCTGACAAGGACTTGTATCTAGAATATGTAAAGAACATAAAGTGACTAGTAAAAACACAAATAACAGTATTAAAAATAAGCGAAGGATTGAATATTTCTCCCAAGAAGATATACAAATTAAAATGTGCTCAACATCATCAGTCCTCAATTATTACTTATCTATCTGAAACTAACATTTCCTAATTTAAGGTTTTAGTTCAGACTTTTCCCCTAAAACGGCACTCCATATTTCTAACTGTATGTCGGACAGACATTTCAGTCTGTCACATTACAAACCAAACACCCAATCTTACCTCCCCAAATGTACTCCTCTCTAGGTCTTATCTCACTGATGTTACTGTTCTTCTGGTTATTCAGCTCAGAAACCCCTGGAGTTATCCTCCACTACTGCTCTTTGTCATGCTATTCCACCCAATCCTGTCAGCTCCACTTTAAAATATATACAGAATCGTGGGGTCGGGTCGAGCTGGATAATGGCTCTTCCAACATCCCTAATGGAAGGCTGACCAGAGAGTCCCCAGGCCAGAAGGAATGTGTATTGTTTTGGAAATAGATTGTTAATTCCCTCCTTATGTCCTTTTGGGAGTGCCTTCTTGTTGTGTGGCTGCCTATTGACCTCTTTCTTTCTACATGTAGACACTGAAGTAATGTAGTTTAGAGTCATGCAAGACTGTGCCTCCTTTGTCTGGGACCCGTTAAAACAAGTCTCAGACTCAGGGAGGTGTGGTCCATGGCTATGTGTACTCCACCCAGTCTTCCTTGGGTTTTTTCTGCTTATCCAAAATGGCAGTCAAAATTCCCCAGCTCAGCCTCCTGCGTT
Source organism: Tonatia bakeri (assembly GCA_004024845.1). NCBI lineage: Eukaryota > Metazoa > Chordata > Mammalia > Chiroptera > Phyllostomidae > Tonatia > Tonatia bakeri. The sequence continues at coordinate 17,111 of PVIA01000842.1, forward strand.
ACAAGAATCCAACCCCTTTTCAACACCAACTGCCACCATCCTTAAGACTTGAGGTGGACATTCACTGGAAGAGGTAGATCTCTGGCTCAGAGCCATAGTCACTTCTGGGAAATGCAGTTGAGTCCATAGGTCAGGATAAGCAGAGAAGACACCCCAGTTTATGGGCCTGGGATCCAAGTCCAGTCTGGTCACAATGCCTGGCCACAAATGACCTGCCCTTACTGTTGAACTTTAGGTTCCTCACCTTCAGCCTTGTTGTGCCATGCTTTGTGGTCCTGCTCAAATCTGTTCCTAGTTAGGCCTGATGGTCTGCCTACAGGACTGACCAGTTCTGATGTTAATTCCATCCCTTGTAGCTATTTCTTGTAAATGTCTACCCCTGCACAAGCCTGGAATGGTCTAGTGATCTCCTGTGGGCACCATCGTACCCTATCTCCTCCAGTCCTAGCCCAGAGTCTAGAGTCTCTTTGTTTGGCTGTTTCCATGAGGCTTCATAGCCTCTGTGACATCATGTCTTCTGTCTCTTCTGCTCTGGAGTTGAATCTCTTGCCCACTGTATCATGATGCCTGTTCTGTCTCTTGAGATACTTTGTCCAAGATCCCACACTGGTTCATCCACCACTCAGGAATCAGAAGCAGCATTTCCTCCACGCATAAGTACTAAGGCCTTGTAGCCACACTCTGCCCCACAAATTCCAGTCACTTCAGTTTCCCCAAATTGTGTCGCTTCAACTGAGCAAATCAGTGCTCTGCCTTGGTTCCTCCTCTCTGCTCTGAGGTCTTGAATATGCCTTCAGAGAGAAAGCCACTGCGACTGCAGGAACGCCTTTATTTTCCATCCAAAGTCTGAAGACTGGTTTCTTACACGTTATCTAGTTTTTTGTTTAGAGCCGGCCAGCAAGTTTAGTACAATTACACCACTGTAGTTGGGAGAAATCCTTCCTGATGTTGTTTAAGCATTTCCCCTTTTGGCACAAGAAGGTAATGTTACAGAGCAGGAGGACCCAAATAAGCAAAGGGGGCCCGTGAGCCCCGGGAGCCCGGGACGGTGATGCTCTTACTGAAAGAAATTCGGGTCCGTCTTGTCCGCCGCCATTTAGGAAAGATATCTCTCAATGCCAGAGATTGGTGAAAAGGAAAGGAAAATGTTTATTTTGTGCTATACAAAATTTAAGGCAGTGACCTAATATTTTTTATCAAAAAATCCCAAAAAAATCTTAAAGTCCCTTAAAACACCCACTAAACGCACACAGTTCTTCCTTCCCCCTTGCCCAGTCTGGGGTACCGTATCTCAGGAAAGGAAATATAGAAGTCCAGTTTCAGGCAGTGTCTGGATCTTCCCAGTAATCCGTGCTAGGCTGGTGGGCCTCTCTCGGTTCTCAGCACCATCAGCTGTGTCGCCGGAATCTCTGCTAAAACCGGGTGACGGTTCCCCCTACTACTGCTGTGGGGGAACCCACTCTGGCAAAGGTGCGTGGTCCTCTCCACCAGTCCAGCCACGTGGTCCTCTTTCCTCTGAAGGATCACAGGAGTCCCCACTCAGCCAAATCCGCGTGGTTCTCTCTTCTTCAGAGCTGCAGTGTCTGGGTTTAAATCCCCGCGCCAAACTTCCTCTGCAGCCCTATTTCCGACTCCTCCTACACTTGGCCACACTTGCCCTCAATCTGCTGTCCTTTCCAGCTTTTCTGGTCACCATCATGGGTCTGGGCAAGTGC